>CM031607.1:43651080-43653580 GCA_018398815.1 Conus ventricosus | reverse complement strand
CCCAACAGATCCAAAAAATCTGTTAGTTGTGGTTCTTCAAGAACAAGATGGGCTATATACTGTTGGATGCCGGGGAGGGTGTTCTAGGACCAAAATTTACAGCTGCTGACCTCGGTGCCATCAACCAACCTCTGATAAAGGCAGGAGATGTTCCTGATGTCTGCCTTTCACTTCGGACAGCAACAGCAAAGGCAACTGGAGGGCAAGGGTACACAAAGTGTCAGTGTACAACTCAATGTACAACAGGACGATGCAGCTGCCTCAGAAAAAAACTTCAGTGCAACTCACGCTGTCACCCTGGCAGATCATGTAAAAATGTGTAAATGAACTGGATCCTGAGATATCTACACATGATGTTCAAGCCATCAAATTCTCTCTCTCTCTCTCTCTCTCTCTCTCCTCCCTCCCTCCCTCTCTCTCTCCTCAACATGTCTGCTTATATTAGGCTTGAAACACTTACGTTGTGAGGAGGTGAACGGAGAGGACATTTATCAAGTTTCTGTCTTGTCTGACGGGACGGACTGATAATCAGCTATTTTTTTGTAACATTGTGTTGACTCTGTGCTGATCGACTGAAATGTAGATGCATCTGAAGTTGATTTTGTGTGCCTGTCAGCTTTTCAATTTGCGTGAATCGTATCTCTCTCTCTCTCTCTCTCTCTCTCTCTCTCTCTCTCTCTCTCTCTCTCTCTCTCTGTCTCTCTCACACACATCATATCTGTTCACATTAGGCAGTCCTATTCACATCAGGCAAAATTGAGCAGCACAATGTGAACATTAGGCAATTTTTTGCCTAATGTTGACAATTATTAAACATTAGGCAAGCCATCAGCACGTCAATTGCCCAATGTCCACATTAGGCAATTTTCTGCCTAATGTTCACATTAGGCAATTATTCACATTGAGCGTAACATATATATATATATGTACACACGCACACACACACACACACACACACACACGCACACGCACACACACACGCACGCATGCACGCACGCACGCACGCACGCACGCACACACACACACACACACACACGCACGCACGCACGCACGCACGCACGCACGCACGCACGCACGCGCGCACGCACACACACACACACACACACACACACACACACACACACACACACACACACACACAACACACACACACAAACACACACACACAAACCAGCATCGGTGAAAAAGGCTTAAAGATGTGAAAAAGGCTTAATATACGATGGAAATCAAGCATATGTAGAGTACTGCAAGGTCAACGACAGCCGCCATCGATCCGAAAACTGTCAATAGTGAATTTAGTTAACCACATAGTCCTCTTCGTATGTATTGGTTACAGAAGATATTCTCACAGATAAGATATTTGAATTTCCTAATGTGTATATACTTTTAAAACGGAGACCTTAACGGCAGAACGTTTGATATTGGTTAGGATATAGCTATTAATAACACTGTTATAGCAATAGTTGAAAAAAAAAAACCCACACCGTTTAGTGTTAAAAGGAAGTCTAAAGACGAAGGTAATAAGCCTTAACGGGAGCGTGCCGGTGTTCCCCAGTAGCGCTGTTCCCCGTGTCTCTGTTCCCCAGTGTCGATGTTCCCCGACCGAAAAAGCGTGCCGCTGTTCCCGTACCGGTGTTCCCCAGGTTCTCTGTTCCCCAGTAGCGCTGTTCCCCAAACCGATTCAATGCACGTTAGTTCACACTATGGAAACCGGCCTGGAAACAGCCCCAATTTCTTGTCGGGTAACCGAAATCTGCACAGAGAAAACTCACATTACCCCCTTCAACAAACTGCATTACCTCTATCGGATATTCCCGATAGATTTGCCAAGCCTGTTTCCTTCCATCTCAGTCTGCAAAAGTTGTTTGGAAATACAGGCCGAGAAGAAACTAGGACACTGACGCTACCGAGTTTCCATATTGTTTCCAAAGTGTGAACAGGTAGGCAACAAAGTTTTTGTACAGGAGACTGACTGAAATTGACCCCCCAAAAAAAGAAAGGCGAAAATAGCAGGGAAGTCCGTGCAAAACGCAGTGTGAGCAAAAAAGGGGAGGAGCTTCGCAGTTTCTGTATAATTTCGTCGAGCGTTCACATTGTCGACAGAAACTCCAGTCACATTTATTTATAGACGGTTTCCAAAGCAGTTCTTTAACGCGCAGACTGCCAGAGTTTCCCACAGTTTCCATAGTGTGAACCTAGCATTAGCGCCAGTACGGGCCCTACTGTACAAGGAGAGGTGGGCACATCCCAAGGTAAACAAAATAATAGGGAAAAAAAAATGCACATGCCCCCCCCCCCCCCGCCGAGAGAGGCGAGAGAGAGAGAGAGAGAGAGAGAGAGAGAGTTGCACGTGCCCCACGCGTGTCAACTCAGGTTGTTCCCATTTTAACCGCTACATTGGCAGTGTCATCGCGCTTCTGTCGTCTGCGAAGCGTGTCACTTGGCGTGGCCCACAGGGCGCATTGCCCGGCACCGTTCCAACGGATAGGGGGGAGGGGGG
>CM031607.1:43643580-43646080 GCA_018398815.1 Conus ventricosus | reverse complement strand
TTCGTGGTCGTCTGGTTAAAATGGTAGACCAAAGGGAACTACTTATGTATGAGGCAGTAGACGAGAGAGCACTATCAGAAAGCCTAGAGACTCAAAGTCAAACGAACGACCGGTGGGGAGGAGAGGACGAGGAGGGAAGTGGGGGGTGGATGGGGTAGATGGGGTTAGGGGTGGGGATGGGAGGCGTCTAATATCATGCAATCTCTTCAAAACACTGCTGAAAGTCTGATGGCTAGGAAGACACATCAAAAACCCGCTTCCAACGAAAAGATCAAATGGTATGACGATTTGTTAGTTTGTTTTTTAGTAGGTTTTTGTTTGTTTGTTTGTTAGTAGGTTTTGTTTGTTTGTTTAATCTTTTCTTCCCCCTATCTCCGGAAGCACTGTTAGGTGTTTTTGTTGTTGTTGTTTTTTCCCACGAGTAAACCGCCTCACTCCCTTCATCGTCCCGTCCCGATCCGCCCCTGAATGTTGTGATAGTTTTATTGAACGGTATTAGGAAATTTGGGGACTGTGCTGAGATGGCCAGTCCTCGACTGACTCACATTTAGTTCATAAGCGGCGCTAAGTTTTTCAAAATAATCTGGGGCTTCGTCAGCTCAAATCGACTAGTTGTTGTTTTGTTCCAGCATATGAGAGAAATATCATTCCAGGGACAGTTTTGGGGGTCACACACACACACACACACACACACACACACACACAGAATGACAATGATTCTTTATGTTATAGTGGTAAAAGTATTGGCATTTCTTAGCCAATTCATACTTGCCGTTACTATTCTACTAATACTACAATCATACAGAGAGAGAGAGAGAGAGAGAGAGAGAGAGAGAGAGAATGACAATAATTTTTATTTTATAACAGTAAAAGTATTGACAAAGTTTGCCATTCCATACTTGCCGTTACTATTCTAATCGTCCACACACACACACACACCACACAGAGAGAGAGAGAGAGAGAGAGAGAGAAGGAGGAGGAGGAGAACGGGGTCTTTAGCAGGTGCACTGCTTGTTGTTTAGGGGAACTGGACGTTCAACCAACACTCCGCTGACTCAATCCCGCGGCAAATCGGGTCAGTCTAACAGGTAAGGCCCACAATTACGTCGAGGACTGGCCGGCTGGTGACACAGCTGCTCCACGGGTCGCTTTGGGACTTGACCAGAGAGACTGGATCAACAGTCTTTAGTGAGAGAGAGAGAGCATGCGTGTGTGTGTGTGAGAGAGAGAGAGAGTGCGTGTGTGTGTCTGTGACAGAGAGAGAGAGAGAGTGTGTGTGTCTGTGACACACAGAGAGAGAGAGAGAGAGAGAGAGTGTGCGTGCGTATATATATATATATATATTGAATTATTAACAAAGCTTGCTCTTATGGCTTAGATTGAAGAAACAGGGGGAGATACGCATTCAT
The DNA here is from genome assembly GCA_018398815.1 of Conus ventricosus. Lineage (NCBI taxonomy): Eukaryota > Metazoa > Mollusca > Gastropoda > Neogastropoda > Conidae > Conus > Conus ventricosus. The sequence goes on along the minus strand of CM031607.1, from coordinate 43,644,671 downwards.
ATCTGCAGTGGTAGATGATTCTGCCTAACTAACAGTAAGTGCATGAGTGGGTGAATGGGGAAAAATAAAATAAATGCTTCTCAAAATGAGCCTTCAGCAAGCTTATATTCTCCAAGGTGGAGACATCCTCCAATACGGAGGGAAACTCACTAACATATAACTCCTGGTCATATACCGATATTTCGAAACTTGGTGGTTTCTCCTCAGTGACCGCGGAAAGTGGTAATTTGACTCCTCTGCCTTTTCAGTTTTAAGAAGAATACAATCCCAGAAAAGGTTGGTGTGCAATACCGTAGTATGTTTGTTGAGTTTTCAAAAAACCAACCAAAGGTGCCATCTAAGAAGCAAAAGAAATTCATAAAAAGAGCAAAACAAACTACATTTTCTTGTGAAAAGTAAAAAATATAAAAGATATCCTCTAAGACACAAGTGCTGAGGGCAAGTTCTTGGAATGAATCCGCAAGGGACTAAAATACAACAAAACTAATAAATTCCAAGGATAAGTACCGCACCGTTCCAGCAACTTACAGAGCAGCTTGGTGTTGCAATGACTGCAAGAAATATTGAATTATTAACAAAGCTGCTCTTATGTCTTAGATTGAAGAAATAGGGGAGATACGCATTCATATCTGCAGTGGTAGATGATTCTGCCTAACTAACAGTATGTGCATGAGTGGGTGAATGGGGAAAATAAAATAAATGCTTCTCAAAATGAGCCTTCAGCAAGCTTATATTCTCCAAGGTGGAGGTTGAAACTCAACAAACATACTACGGTATTGCACACCAACCTTTTCTGGGATTGTATTCTTCTTAAAACTGAAAAGGCAGAGGAGTCAAATTACCACTTTCCGCGGTCACTGAGGAGAAAACCACCAAGTTTCGAAATATCGGTATATGACCAGGAGTTATATGTTAGTGAGTTTCCCTCCGTATTGGAGGATGTCTCAATATTTCTTGCAGTCATTGCAACACCAAGCTGCTCTGTAAGTTGCTGGAACGGTACTTATCCTTGGAATTTATTAGTTTGTTGTGTATATATATATATATTTATATATATATATATATATATTATATGTGTGTGTGTGTGTGGT
>CM031607.1:43631080-43638580 GCA_018398815.1 Conus ventricosus | reverse complement strand
TCTGTAGTGTCGCCTCTCACTTTTTCTGCCCTCTCTGTCCCCTCTCACTCTGCCCTCTCTGTCCCCTCTCACTCTGCCCTCTCTGTCCCCTCTCACTCTTTCTGCCCTCTCTGTCCCCTCTCACTCTGCCCTCTCTGTCCCCTCTCACTGTCCCCTCTGTCCCCTCTCACTCTGCCCTCTCTGTCCCCTCTCACTCTTTCTGCCCTCTCTGTCTCCTCTCACTCTGCCCTCTGTGTCCCTCTCACTCTTTCTGCCCTCTGTGTCCCCTCTCACTCTTTCTGGCCTCTCTGTCCCCCTCTCACTCTTTCTGCCCTTTCTGTCCCCTCTCACTCTTTCTGCCCTATCTGTCCCCTCTCACTCTGTCCCCTCTGTCCCCTCTCACTCTGCCCTCTCTGTCCCCTCTCACTCTGCCCTCTCTGTCCCCACTCACTCTGCCCTCTCTGTCCCCTCTCACTCTTTCTGCCCTCTCTGTCCCCTCTCACTCTGTCCCTCTTGTCCCCTCTCACTCTGTCCCCTCTGTCCCCTCTCACTCTGCCCTCTCTGTCCCCTCTCACTCTGCCCCCTCTGTCCCCTCTCACTCTGTCCCCTCTGTCCCTCTCACTCTGTCCCCTCTGTCCCCTCTCACTCTGCCCTCTCTGTCCCCACTCACTCTGCCATCTCTGTCCCCCTCACTCTGCCCTCTCTGTCCCCTCTCACTTTTTCTGCCTCTCTGTCCCCTCTCACTCTTTCTGCCCTCTCTGTCCCCCCCTCACTCTGCCCTCTCTGTCCCCTCTCACTCTTTCTGCCCTCTCTGTCCCCTCTCACTCTGCCCTCTCTGTCCCCTCTCACTCTGTCCCCTCTGTCCCCTCTCACTCTGCCCCTCTGTCCCCTCTCACTCTGCCCTCTCTGTCCCCACTCACTCTGTCCCCTCTGTCCCTCTCACTCTGCCCTCTCTGTCCCCACTCACTCTTTCTGCCCTCTCTGTCCCCTCTCACTCTGCCCTCTCTGTCCCCACTCACTCTGCCCCTCTCTGTCCCCCTCTCACTCTGTCCTCTCTGTCCCCTCTCACTCTGCCCTCTCTGTCCCCACTCACTCTGCCCTCTCTGTCCCCTCTCACTCTTCTGCCCTCTCTGTCCCCTCTCACTCTGCCCTCTCTCTCCCCCTCACTCTGCCCTCTCTGTCCCCTCTCACTCTGCCCTCTCTGTCCCTCTCACTCTTTCTGCCCTCTCTGTCCCCTCTCACTCTTTCTGCCTCTCTGTCCCCTCTCACTCTGCCCTCTCTGTCCCCTCTCACTCTGCCCTCTCTGTCCCCACTCACTCTGCCCTCTCTGTCCCCTCTCACTCTGTCCCCTCTGTCCCTCTCACTCTTTCTGCCCTCTCTGTCCCTCTCACTCTGTCCCGTCTGTCCCTCTCACTTTCTGCCCTCTCTGTCCCCTCTCACTCTGTCCTCTCTGTCCCCTCTCACTCTTTCTGCCCTCTCTGTCCCCTCTCACTCTGTCCCCTCTGTCCCCTCTCACTCTTTCTGCCCTCTCTGTCCCCTCTCACTCTGTCCTCTCTGTCCCCTCTCACTCTTTCTGCCCTCTCTGTCCCCTCTCACTCTGTCCTCTCTGTCCCCCTCTCACTCTTCTGCCCTCTCTGTCCCCTCTCACTCTGTCCCCCCTGTTCCCTCTCACTCTTTCTGCCCTCTCGGTCCCCTCTCACTCTGTCCCCTCTGTCCCCTCTCACTCTTTTCTGCCCTCTCTGTCCCCTCTCACTCTGTCCCCTCTGTCCCCTCTCACTCTTTCTGCCCTCTCTGTCCCCTCTCACTCTGTCCTCTCTGTCCCCTCTCACTCTTTCTGTCCTCTCTGTCCCCTCTGTCCCCTCTCACTCTGCCCTCCCTGTCCCCTCTCACTCTGCCCTCTCTGTCCCCTCTCACTCTTTCTGCCTCTCTGTCCCCTCTCACTCTGTCCCCTCTCACTCTTTCTGCCCTCTCTGTCCCTCCACTCTGTCCCTCTGCCCTCTCACTCTGCCCTCTTTTCCCCCCACTCTCCCTCTCTGTCCCCCTCTCACTCTTTTCCTCTCTTTCCCTCCACTCTCCCTCTGTCCCTCTCACTCTGTCCTCTTTCCCTCTCCTCTTCTGCCCTCTCTGTCCCCTCTCACTCTGTCCCCTCTGTCCCCTCTCATCTTCTGCCCTCTCTGTCCCCTCTCACTCTGTCCCCTCTGTCCCCTCTCACTCTTTCTGCCCTCTCTGTCCCCTCTCACTTTCCCTCTCACTCTTTCTGCCCTCTCTGTCCCCTCTCACTCTGTCCCCTCTGTCCCCTCTCACTCTTTCTGCCCTCTCTGTCCCCTCTCACTCTGTCCCCTCTCCCTCTTCCTCTGCCCTCTCTGTCCCCTCTCACTCTTCTGCCCTCTCTGTCCCCTCTCACTTTTCTGCCCTCTCTGTCCCCTCTCATCTGTCCTCTCATCTGTCCCCTTCTGTCCCCTCTCACTCTGCCCCTCTGTCCCTCCATCTGCCACTCTTCCCCTTCCTTGCCCTCTCTGTCCCCTCTCACTCTTTCTGCCCTCTCTGTCCTCCTCTGTCACTCTGTCCCCTCTCACTCTTTCTGCCCTCTGTCCCCTCTCACTCTGTCCCCTCTGTCCCCTCTCACTCTGCCCTCTCTGTCCCCTCTCACTCTGCCCTCTCTGTCCCCTCTCACTCTTCTCTCTCTGTCCCTCTCCACTCTGTCCCCTCTCACATCTCTGCCTCTCTGTCTTCATTCCCCCCTCACTCTTTCTGCCCTCTCTGTCCCTCTCACTCTGTCCCCTCTGTCCCCTCTCACTCTGCCCTCTCCTGTCCTCTGTCCTCTCACTCTTTCTGCCTCTCTGTCTTCACTCTGCTCTTTCCCTCTCACTCTTCTGCCCTCTCTGTCCCCTCTCACTCTGTCCCTCTCGTCACTCTCACTTCTGCCTCTCTGTCCCCTCTCACTCTGTCCCCTCTGTCCTCTCTCTGCCCTCTCTGTCCCTCTCACATCTGTCCCTCTCTGTCCCCTCTCATCTTCTGCTCTCTGCCCTCTCTCACTGTCCCTCTCTGTCCCCCTCTCCTCCTCTCTGCCCTCTCTGTCCCCTCTCACTCTGCCCTCTCTGTCCCCTCTCCACTCTTTCTGCCCTCTCTGTCCCCTCTCACTCTGCCCTCTCTGTCCCCTCTCACTTTTCTGCCCTCTCTGTCCCCTCTCACTCTTTGCCCTCTCTGTCCCCTCTCACTCTGCCCTCTCTGTCCCCCTACTCTCCCTCTTTCGCCCTCATCTGCCTCTTGTCCCCCTCACCTGCCCTCCTTCTGCCCTCTCTGTCCCCTCTCACTCTTTCTGCCTCTCTGTCCCCTCTCACTCTGCCCTCTCTGTCCCCTCTCACTCTTTTCCCTCTCTGTCCCCTCTCACTCTTCTCCCCTCTGTCCCCTCTCACTCTGCCCTCTTGTCCCCTCTCACTCTTTCTGCCCTCTCTGTCCCCTCTCACTCTTTTGCCTTCTGCCCTCTCTGTCCCCTCTCCCATCATCTTCTGCCCTCTCTGTCCCATCTCACTCTGTCCTCTCTGTCCCCTCTCTTCTGCCCTCTGTCCTTCTTGCCCTCTTGTCCCCCCCTCTCCACTCTTGTCCCTCACTCTTTCTGGCCCTCGTGTCCCCTCTCACTCTTTCTGCCCTCTCTGTCCCCTCTCACTCTTTCTGCCCTCTCTGTCCCCTCTCACTCTTTCTGCCCTCTCTGTCCCCTCTCACCTGTCCCTCTGTCCCCTCTCATCTTTCGCCCTCTCTGTCCCCTCTCACTCTTTCTGCCCTCTCTGTCCCCTCTCACTCTTTCTGCCCTCGTCTTCCCCTCTCACTGTTTCCCTCTCTGTCCCCTCTCACTCTTTCTGCCCTCTCTGTCCCATCTCCCCTCTGTCCTCTCACTCTGTCCCCTCTCACTCTTTCTGCCCTCTCTGTCCCCTCTCACCTTTCCCTCTTGTCCCCTCTCACTCTGCCTCTGCCCTCTTGTCCCCTCTCACTCTTTCTGCCCTCTGTGTCCCCTCTCACTCTCGCCCTCTCTGTCCCCTCTCACTCTCTTCTGCCCCTCTGTCCCCTCTCACTCTTTCTGCCCTTCTGTCCCCTCTCACTCTGCCACTCTTGTCCCCTTCACTCTTTCTGCCCTCTCTGTCCCCTCTCACTCTTTCTGCCCTCTCTGTCCCCTCTCACTCTTTCTGCCCTCTGTCCCCTCTCACTCTTTCTGCCCTCTGTCCCCTCTCACTCTTTCCGCCCTCTGTCCCCTCTCACTCTTTCCGCCCTCTGTCCCCTCTCACTCTTTCCGCCCTCTGTCCCCTCTCACTCTTTCTGCCCTCTGTCCCCTCTTACTCTTCCCGCCTCTCTGTCCCCTCTCTGTCTCTACCGCCCACTTTGTACCCTCTCACTTTAGAAGTCCTCTCTCTTACGTTGTCTTCACTCTTTGTATCCATTCTCTCTTCTGTCTTTTGTCCTTTTCACCCATTCTCTCTCTCTCTCTCTCCTCTCTCTCTCTCTCTCTCTCTCTCCTCTCTCTCTCTCTCTCTCTCTCTCTCTGTTCTGCTTCTTCTTTGTCTTCTACCCACCCCCACCCCGTATCCTACGCGACCTTTGTTCTTTTCACTTGCACAGATACAGGTATACATATATCGAATGGGGCGTACGTTTCTCGTGCAAGGGGGCAGGTTGCTGGTGTCACGTCGTCCTCAGTTTTTTGACTATTTGCGGTAGATTTAAAGTCTCAACCTTCTTCAAAATCGGTGACCTACGACCTATGCCATCATGCCATCGGCGCATCTAGATTTCAGGGTGAAATGTGGAACATTTATTCCAATATTCATCAGTTTTATGTGGAAGAGGGCCGTTGTGAAGAAGGCAAAACGGATAGCCATGTTAACACCACGAACTCGCACGGCCGTGCTTTGCTTGGACTGACCCTCGTTCTGTTGTTCTGGGGGACAATTCCTTTCTGCATCGGGCGAAGGCAAATTCCTTCTGCGCTGTGGAGACATCGAGTCAAACCCCGGCCCCAACCCCGATCAAGGCAACCTTCGTCGGCTGGCAGTACGCGACAGACCCGGCTCTCCACCTCTTATCCCTCACGCTCTACCAAGGAAGCTTCTGTGGCGGAAGTGATTTCAAGACTGGACAGCATGAACACCACCCTCAACAGCAAGCTGGACGACGTGAAACAAGACGTGAGTCATCTCCGCAGGAGTGTGGTGTTCTTCATGAACTTGTGAGTGATCTTAAGAGTCAACTTAATGATCTGCGACACAAGAATGACATTTTGGAACAACAGAATAAGGATTTAAATGGAAAAGTGGATGATTTACAGAAGAAATGCGACGATTTGGAAAACAGTCAAAACGGAACAATCTGATTTTTTATGGTATCCCGAAAAGTGAGAATGAAACTAATGAAGTTTGTGAGGGACTAATTCACGATGCCATCACTGATAAATTAGAACTGACAGATACCATAGAATTTGACCGTGTTCATCGACTCGGCTCTAAACCTGACGCCCCCATCATTGCTCGGTGCTCCTTCTATAAACAAAAAGTTAAAATCCTAAAAGCGAAACAAAAACTGAAGGGCACCGAAATATTCATTGGGGAGGATTTTTCACCAAGTGTCCGTGAAATCAGGCGTAAGTTGAGCCCATTTCTGAGAGATGCCAGAAGCGAAGGCAAACAAGCACGAATGATTTTTGACCATCTGCTTATTAATGGCAAAAAGTTTGCTCTAAATGCTCACGACTCTTTGACAGAAGCGAGATAGGTTGTCGGCCGGCCCGTTAAACGTATTGATTTCATGGAGGGGGGCAGTTTTCAGAGGGGCGCAAAGGTCTCGCTGCCATCCAAGCAATCCCTTTCTCGCTCACACACTCGCTCTGTGGCACCGAGCGGGGCACGTGGAAATCAAGCGCCCGTCCTCTCGGTTGAGAATGTTATAAACTCAGATTCGCAAGTTTTGGTTTCCCGTGCGTCGTTTGGTGTCACGGAGGGGGTGGAAGGAGACTTTTTCTCTAACGGAGTTGTGCAGAACAGTGTTTCCTCTGAAAACAATACTCCAGATCCTGTTCCACACTCTAAAGTATCTTCTGTACATACCCTGAGACCTTTATCATTTCTGTCTTGGAACGTCAATGGTTTACGTTCAAAGTTAATATTTAATGACTTTTTGTGTTATGTTTCTTCTTTCGACTTTGTTTGCCTGGTGGAGACTTTTGAAAAAGACTGGGATTCCAGTTCATTCGTTCAGTTTGAAATGTATTGTATGCCCTCTGTAAAATTTACTAGTCAAGGGAGAAACTCAGGGGGGATAATATGTTTAATAAAAAAGGAGTTTTGTCCGTTTGTACGTCAACTGAAAGTTAAGTATGAAAATATGTGTGCTTTCGTTCTTGATAAGCGGTTATTTGGGTGTTCTTGTGACGTTCTATATGTATGCGTGTATATTCCACCGGAAAGTTCTCCTTTCTATGGTTATTTTGGTTACGATCAGGGATTACAATACTTGAAGATTGTTTGACTGACTTATTAGTAACACTGGATGATGTTTATGTTATGATCTGTGGTGATCTGAATAGCCGTATTTCAACTCTTTCTCCGCCTCGACCATAAACAATCATATACCTCATTTTGAAGACAGCACTAAACAATCTAATCGTCACTCTCAAGATACACAGGTAAACACTTATGGAAAATTGTTGATTAATATGTGCACTGCCCTTGATCTAGTTGTTCTCAATGGTTTATGTTATGGCGACCAAGAAGGTCGCTACACATATATTGGTGAAAATGGATGTAGCGTGAATGATTATTTCATTTTGTCTAATGACTTTTATGACATCATTTGTGATTCGTGTGAAATGAATGTTGTTGACCGCGTTGAATCTGATCATTGTCCTCTTGATCTTGCCCTTTTGGTTCAGAATGTGTTTAATAGAAATGATGATAAGGAGATACAAATTATTGAAAAGTTTATGTGGAATGAACAGTACAGTCAGGTCTTTTATGGTAAACTCTGTGAAGCAGAAAATCGCAATAGACTAAAAAATGCCATAGAGCTAATTGATGTAAATATCAATGAAGCATTGAATCTGTTTAACGATTGTATACGAACATGTGCCACATGTATGAAAAGAACAATAAAGATGGGCCAGACTAAATGTAAAGAGGGATGGTTTGACGCAGAATGTCATGTTAACAAGAAAAAAGTGCGTACTCTGTTGGGAATATTTCGTAGAACTTTGGATAAGAATGATAAAGATCTGTATGTAAGGGCTAGGAGAGAATACAAAAATTTGTTAGTTAGAAAAAAACGAATGTTTGATAATAGCAGACTAGAAGAGCTTGTTGTATCTGCTCATAATCAAAAAGACTTTTGGAATTGTATGAAAAAAATTTCATTGAAACGTAAACAACCTAAGAATAATATTCTATTGGAGGAATGGTTCCAACATTTTGAGTCCTTACTGAACAAAGATTTACCAAATGAATCTGATTACGTTCTACAAAATGCGGAAAATGAGTTTAT
>CM031607.1:43616080-43626080 GCA_018398815.1 Conus ventricosus | reverse complement strand
TTAACGAACTGTTCGAAAAAACCCAAAATCGAACTTGGGTCATCGAAAGAGGCGCGTGGATTCAATCAGCGGACACTTGTTCTTCCTATTTATATCAGCTGGTTTCACCGAACAGTTATTTAAAAAAAAAAAAAAAAAAAAAAAATCAAACTTCGGTCATTGAAGGAAGCGCGATGATTCACCAAACTTTGTCGTGTTCCCGCTCTCTTTCCATAGCTCGGGTTCACTTCTTCTCTTGGTCTCTCTGTATCAGCTCTGCATGGTGCCTGTCTCTCTCCACCACCCCTCACACACACGGAACCTGCACACATATCCTGCACATGCTTATCCTGCACACGCCGATTAGCGCACATTCGGACGCGCATGCGCGAGTTTCTCTCTCTTTCTCTATCGCTCTTTCTCACGCACGCACGCACACACACACACACACACACACACACACACACACACACACACACACACACACACGCACACGCACGCACGCACACATACACACACGCACAGGCACACACACACACACACACACACACACACACACACACACACACACACATACACACAGACTGACAGACAAACGCGCACATCGCACTGCACCACACTATACCACTCTCTCTCTCATTCTCTATATCTCTCTCTCCATCCCCCCTCTCTCTCTCTCTCTCTCTATGTGTGTCTTTCTTTCTCACACACACACACACACACACACACACACACACACACACACACACACACACACACACACACACGCGAGCGCTTTGTGTCGGAACCGCTCTTTGTCCCCTCTTCCTTCTTCCGTTCTCTGTTCCTGTCTCTGCCTTAATGAAGTTATCCCAACCCCTCAGAGAGCCTGTCGTAAAACTCTCGAGAGTTCACCGAGTCTCTCCGTTTCTCACCTCTTTCATTTCCTTTCAGTCTCTGTCCAGTTGTGTCCGTCAGTCTGTTTTTGTTTCTGTTTATCCCCCCTCCCCCCGCCGTCCCCCTTTCTCTCTCCCCGTCTGTCCGTCTGTCTGACCATCTATCTGTCCGTGTGTGTGTGTGTGTGTGTGTGTGTGTGTGTGTGTGGTGTGTGTGTGTGTGTGTTGTTGTTGTTGTTGTTGGGACGTGTTCTGTCAGTTGATCGATTTTTTCAGTTCATTAACAATGACTTGAGCCTTCAGAGTTGTTCACGGATTTTTGTCAAAAACGATGCCATCTGGACCTTTGGTGTTTCGGGAAGCAAGTGGCTGTTTCTGTGCCAGTATTTTCACAAAGTTCTCTTGTGAAACGAGCAAGACGGAAACGGGAAGTGCATGTTGGCCATGTGACCACTGAAGCGCGGAGGTGACAGTGGCTGTGCTAGGAGTTAGCTTCACCACTTTGGTAACGTGAAAAGCAAACACAGGTTCTAACCCGTCCCAGAACAGCAAAAACATGAGGCGGACCCGACTTACCAGCGCCAGCGGAGGAGGAGCAGCATGCGAACAGTATGCAAGCAGCAGGGCCAGCACGCGGAAGACCTGGCCATCATCATGACGGAAAGGAACCCCCGCTCTTCGACGTCATGGGCAAGCTGAGCTCCGTGGAATGCACATTTGACGCGAAAGTCGACGAGGTGAAGCAGGACAGGCATGATTTTACGTGAAGAGTACGTTGCCGCGCAGGAGGAAATGGGAAGGTCTACAAGGAGGAAGTCGCCATTCTACGTCAGCAGAACCGAACTTCGACAAAGAAGGTGGAAGAACTTGATGACCTCCTCTAGGGAAGATTCTAGCGGAACACCATCATCTTGTATGGACTTCTACGAGCAGAAATCGAGCCTCCTGTGGAAAGACAATGTGTTGAAGGATCTCGTTTGTGATAAATTAGAGTTGCCTCAGGATTTTGAGTTTGATAGAATTCATCGACTGAACAGTAGCTCAGACTCTTCTATGATTTTACGCGATGTTCTAATTGTTGTTAGCATTATCACTATTTGATCATACCACCATTCTTCTTCGTCTCATTATGATTATTATATTTATCATAAGTAGTGGTAGTAATACTCTAGTAGCAGTAGTTTCTTTATTTTAATGGTCATTATTATTTTTCTTTTGACCTGTGTTGTCTCCCTTTTGGCGTCGGTTCCGTTTCGTGATTTTGGGTGTTGCATCCAAGTCAAAGAGTTAAGCGTCTGTCTGGTTGTTCATCGTTTTAAATGCCGTGAATGTTATTTGTCTTGCTCGAAGAAGACCAAATAGGTCGAAACGCGTTGCGCGTGTTTTGTGATTTGTTTATTCTTTGTTTTGCGGAGCAGTAGTTCTGTTTTTGCCCAAATTCTTTACCTCTTTATTTGGACGTAGGATATATCCCAAGACATTGGTCCAAATATGTTCTCATACCACTGTATTAAAAGGGTTATGCAAGAAATCTTAACAATCGTAGAGAAATTTTGCTTTGTAATTCAACTACAGAGGAATGTTGCTAGGTAATGTCTGCAGTAAACTGTACGGGGCAGGGAAGGGGGGGGGGGGGGGGGGGGGGGGTGGGGTGGTGTGAGGGCTGCAAACGCCAAATGATTTGGCATATATGTAGTGAAACGGTTATATATAAAATTATTTGAATTCCGCAGTTAAATGCTTTCGATATGGGAAGACAGTTGTACAAATGCAGGATCACAGATTACCATACAAAGAATATTGAATACTTTTGGGCTTGAATGATAGAGGTGGGAAAAACTTGGTGACAAATGTAAGAATGAAATCTATATGCATAAACCCAAGGTGTTGTTGATATGATTTTTTTTCTCTCAGGTATTCCGAAGAAGATTCGCAAAATTGAAGTTTCCATGTACAGAACGATGAAATTTAAATGATACAGAACATTTCGGTTTTTACGATGTTTATTTGTTCATACGTCCATGAAAACAGACCAACATATGAGTTTATCATGACTAGGCTTAGATTTGGTGTCTCTGATATCTTTACTCATTCTTTTCGTTACGTTGAAATTCAGAAGAGACTTAAGTTCATTTTGTAATGATTTGTCCAGTATCAAAAACTACGTTAGGGGAGCTGTTCATCCTTCAAAAGTATTTCAGCAGTGCTCGCCTTTTTAAAATCAGTCTTGTTGATGTCATCATCAAATGAAAACACCGTTTAAAACAAATGAAAGTACAGTTAAAACAGTATTTGTTTTGTAGTTATATAAAGCCATCAAGAAGCGAAACATGAATGTGATATGAGGAAGACCAGTGCCGGTCTGCGACGTGAATCATAATGTATATCCCCTTTCTTAAGGGCCTGTGGCCTGTATGACAATGAGTGAGTCTTGACTAGCGCGCGCGCGCGCGCACACACACACACACACACACACACACACACACCACACCACACAACACACACACGCTTGCGCGCGCGCCCACCCGTCTCTGCCAGTGTTGACAACAGTTTTTTGTTTTTTTTATCAGCCGCCTCTATCTTTTTCTGTCTGTCTGTCTGTCTGTCTCTCTCTCTCTCTCCTCTCTCTTCTCTCTCTCTCTCTCTCTCTCTCTCTCTCTCTCTCTCTCTCTCTCTCTCCTCCCCTCCCTATCTCTCTCTCTCTCTCTGTTGACAGTCACAACTAGTGGCAACGTTTTGTTATCAACCAGTTACGATCAACTGAATCCACAGACCTGCTGAATTGGCCGCTCCACGTACAGGGGTGGGGGTGGAGGGGGGGGGCGGAGGGTTGGAAAAAGCAGTGGAGGAGGGTGGGGGATGGATGGCGTGGAAGCGTGCGTAGTATAAAAGGATTGAACCTTGGGGAAAAAAAAAGGTTTCATACCAAACCGAAAATGAAATATTAGCAACTTGTTTACGATCGAGTGTTGTGTGGCTTCCGACTTTTTTTTAATTTTTTATCTTCTCCCTTCAGAAATGATTGATGAGCGATTGGCAGCGACGAGAGGACATAAACATGATTAATGGGGCGATTCACGCTTTACATCACGGTGGTCAGTGGACATGGACCACTGAACGCCGTCATGTTCAGAGGCGGAAGGGGGTGGGTGAAGGGGTGTGTGGGGGTGTGTGTGGTATTGGGATGGTCGGTGGTCTGGGGTGGGGGGGGGCGGGGGGGGGGGGGGGGTGGATCCAAATAATAGAGAAGGCCATTGCAATGTTAACGTAGTTGAGCTTGACATTGTTCCATTGTTGTTAACTGTTGCTGTCAGTCGCTTTTTAGTTTTGTACAGAGAGGAGTTCAGATTTTTTTTTTTTTTTTTACGCCGTTGTGAACATATGGCAGACCGTCTCTTCCGTTTGTACAGATACTCTTGGTCATTTACAACATACTCTGGTTAATTTCGTACCAAAATTACGAGTCGCCCCTCCCCTCCCTTCCCTCCCCCCTTCTCTCTCTCTCTCTCTCTCTCTCTCTCTCTCTCTCTCTCTCTCTCTCTCTCTCTCTCTCTCTATATATATATATATATATATATTGTGTGTGTGTGTGTGTGTGTGTGTGTGTGTGTCTGTCTGTCTCTTATTGTCTCTCTCTGTCTGTCTGTCTGTCTTTCTGTCATGTCTTGTCTGTCTGTCTCTCTCTCTCTCTCTCTCTCTCTCTCTCTCTCTCTCTCTCTCTCTCTCTCCTCTCTGTCATGTCTCCCTCCGTCCCTCCCTCCCTCCTCTTACCCCAGCCTCTCTCTCTCTCTCGTTCTCTAGCTTTAGTTCTCTCCTCTCTTCCCGGCTTAAGGTCTGTGCTCTCTGTGCCATTCTGTCCGTCTTTTTGTCTGCCTGTCTTTTTCTGTCTGTCTGTCTGTCTGTCTGTCTCTCTCTCTCTCTCTCTCTCTCTCTCTCTCTCTCCTCTCTCTCCTCTCTCTCTCTCTCTCTCTCATGTGTATGTGTGTTTGTGTCTGTGATGATGGGGACGGTACTGTAACCCCGTCGCATGTAATTGGGAAACGGCTGCTTTGGACGACGTAAAGATCCAGTCACTCGCGACACGACTGTTTACCCCCTCCTTTCTCCGTTCCGCCCAAACTTTTACAGTTTCAGCAAGGGTTCTATTCTTCCAGACTTAAAAGTTTATAAACAGAATGGCTGGAAGCTTGTTTTATACGTAAAAAAAAAGTGTTGGCACTGTTACTGATGCTTCTGCTGCTAATTTTGATGTCTAGAAATCATTTAAACATTTTTATTTTAGTATGGACTGCGGCAACGGTGCGCACACGCGCGGACGCCTACACACACTCTCCCTCCCTCCCTCCCTCCCTCCCTCACTCACTCACTCACTCACACGCACGCACGCACGCACGCACGCACGCACGCACGCACACGCACACACACACACACACACACACACACACACACACAGACACACAAAAACACACGCGCGCGCGCGCGCGTACATTCACGGAGAACGAATAAGCGAGATGGCGAGAGAGAGAGAGAGAGAGAGAGAGAGAGAGAGAGGAGAGAGAGAGAGAGAGAGAGAAACAGACAGACAGACAGACAGAGAAGTCCAGACATGTGACGATCATTGACCGCGTGTTGACCTTTTCCTGTACTTTGTGGTCCTTTTCATTCCAGATTATACAAGGCGTGAAGGTTCGGCGAACGCTGATGGTGATCATAGAGTCCGATTATGGACCGTAATAATTGCATGCCATGTATAATGTACACTGATAGCCATGTCCATCCAGCTGCCGCTCCTGCTCTGTGTGTGTGTGTGTGTGTGTGTGTGCGTGTGCGTGCAATGTACCAACTGGTGTCAGTAACCTAGAACGTAACACAGTTTGATCTATGCATCTTGGTTTTGCATTGTGTTCACACTTCAAATACCAGATCCACGCACGGATGAATTCATACGCGTTCGGTGCATTTTGGAAACAATTTTTAAATTGTGAACGTGACATTTTATACATGACTGTTAAATATTATTATTGAGAGTATGATATATATATATATATATATATATATATATATATATATATATATATATATATATATTATCTGTCAATGATGTTAAAAAGGAAGGTTAAAACTCAAGGTTAAAACTCGACAAATTTGTTTCTAGCGGCGTTGCGCTGTCATCAGGATGATTTTTGTTTGCCCACCGCCGATGTTATATAGCGTGTGGGCTCACGTTTGCGGTTGTTAGCACGTGCGGGTTGGCTGCACGTGTTTTTTGGGGCTTTCAGGTTTTTGTTTTGGATGTGTTCACTAACAACGATTTCCATTTATGCCTGCAGTTGTTTACTATTTCTGTTTTGGTGTTTAAAGTTGCTAAGTGTGGTTTGCATAGTATTAACCATTTTTCAGTTAAACATAGGTTGCACCTTTTTGAAACATTGCTGTATGGTGATGCTCTTTTTATGATTTTCCAGGATATATTGTAGCTTGTTTTTGCGTCTTTAAGTTTCCAGATATATTTGCTCAGTTCTGTTTGGTTTTTTATATTTTTCTTTATTGAATGACTGTTTGTGGTTTGCATATCTGGTTTTGAAGTGGTTTTCAGTGATCCCTATGTATGTTTCTTTTTCATTTTCTGATGTTACAGTAGCCTGGTATACAATGTTGTTGTGGAGACATTTATTGTTTAGTGGGCACTGCTCCTTTCTCGTGCAATTGCAAGATTTCCTTTCTTCACCCTTCTTTGCTGTGTTGATTTTCATTTTATTGGATGCGTCAATCAGGTTTTTGAGGTTGGGCATACATGAGTACGATAGTTTGACAGTGTTTTTGTTAAATATTTTGGACAGTTTGTGCTCTTTTGGAAATGAAGTTGCTAGGATTTTGAAGAATTCTTTCCCTATGTTTGTTTTGAGTTTCCCGTCGTATGGGGGGTTATACCATATGATTTTTCTTCTCCTATTTTTCTTGCTTTTATTTGTGTTGTTGTCCGGGTTGTATTGTAGTTTGTAATTTATACATGACTGTTAAATATGTTAAATGTATTAAAGACCATACCCCATGGCATAAACAAGAGACTATCAAACCTGTCATGCAATGAGAGAGTGTTCAACAATGCAGCAGTGGAATACCAGGAGGCACTACAAACAAGTGGATACAATTACAAACTACAATACAACCCGGACAACAACACAAATAAAAGCAAGAAAAATAGGAGAAGAAAAATCATATGGTATAACCCCCATACGACGGGAAACTCAAAACAAACATAGGGAAAGAATTCTTCAAAATCCTAGCAACTTCATTTCCAAAAGAGCACAAACTGTCCAAAATATTTAACAAAAACACTGTCAAACTATCGTACTCATGTATGCCCAACCTCAAAAACCTGATTGACGCATCCAATAAAATGAAAATCAACACAGCAAAGAAGGGTGAAGAAAGGAAATCTTGCAATTGCACGAGAAAGGAGCAGTGCCCACTAAACAATAAATGTCTCCACAACAACATTGTATACCAGGCTACTGTAACATCAGAAAATGAAAAAGAAACATACATAGGGATCACTGAAAACCACTTCAAAACCAGATATGCAAACCACAAACAGTCATTCAATAAAAGAAAAATATAAAAACCAAACAGAACTGAGCAAATATATCTGGAAACTTAAAGACGCAAAAACAAGCTACAATATATCCTGGAAAATCATAAAAAGAGCATCACCATACAGCAATGTTTCAAAAAGGTGCAACCTATGTTTAACTGAAAATGGTTAATACTATGCAAACCACACTTAGCAACTTTAAACACCAAAACAGAAATAGTAAACAACTGCAGGCATAAATGGAAATCGTTGTTAGTGAACACATCCAAAACAAAAACCTGAAAGCCCCAAAAAACACGTGCAGCCAACCCGCACGTGCTAACAACCGCAAACGTGAGCCCACACGCTATATAACATCGGCGGTGGGCAAACAAAAATCATCCTGATGACAGCGCAACGCCGCTAGAAACAAATTTGTCGAGTTTTAACCTTGAGTTTTAACCTTCCTTTTTAACATCATTGACAAATGTTGCTCCCCAAGGGGTCGAGCACTTTTAAAATCATTTTAGGCTCTTTGATTATATTCATCTATATATATATATATATATATATATATATATATATAATCTAGAAAAGCGGAACGCGTGAATCGTTTTGTTATCGTTGTTGTCTTGCTCGCAACGTTTTGTTCTACTTCTTGCTATGGAGCGGTGCCCTACCCCTTGGGAGAACTCTTTTGAACTAAATATATAGATAGGTAGATAGATAGTCTGTCCTCAGTTACAGACCAAGGTCTAAGCGCTTTACGATCCGCACTCTTGTTTACACAACGGGCTTCCTAATGTATGGTTCACACGAGAGCAACTTTTACTGCCAACAAATAGACCCCAAAAGTTGCCAACTCGATGTGCAACAAATCAAAATTAGATTTTGGCCAAAGTTGCTTCGTCATATGTGAACGCAAGAGGCAACTATATGGCAACTCCGTAGCATGCGTGTGGAAAAAAGCGAGAAAAGCGTGGCGGCACGTGCCGCTTTTTGTCGCACGCATGCACTTCGCTCCGCCCCTTTTTTGTTGCCTACCGGATATACTTGTGTTGCCAAGCTGTTCACACAAAAGCAACTTGAAGTTGTCATGCAAAAGTTGCCAACCCCACCACAAGTTATATCTCCCGACGTTCAACTTTTGGCTGTGACAACTTCATAGGCAACTTTTATTGGGAAAATCCAATGGGGTCTAATTGGTTTATAATGAGTTGCTGTAGTGACAACTTTTGAAGCAACAATGTAGCAACACATAGGCAACTTGGAGTTGCCACCCATTGTTGCCTCATTGTTGCACTCGTGTGAACCAGGCATTATGCCTTATAACCACCAACACAGAGAGAGAGAGAGAGAGAGAGAGAGAGAAGGGGGGGGGGGGGGGGAGGGAGAGGAGGAGAAGAGAGCGAAAGAGCGAGCGAGCGAGAGAGAGAGAAAGTGGGAGAGAGAGAGAGAGAAAGAGTAGGGATGTTTCTCAGTGTACATTTCTTTCAGAGAAATGATTACGCAGTACAAAAGTATAGCAGATGTCTTCAATGAGCACTATTCCAACGACAAGGTTCGGGAGGCACAGGCTTACCACCGCTTTAAAAAAAAAAAGGGAGGGGGGGGGGGGGGGGGAAGGAAAGGAAAAAAGAAAAGCTGGAAGCTTTTCACCCCAGATCACTATAAAACTAAAGGCAACTGTCCACTAGTAGTCTACACCTTTCAAAATACTATCACGGAAAATGTCTCAATGTTCTGTGGCAAATTTTGTTGCATTTGTGTGTGTGTGTGTGTGTGTGTGTGTGTGTGTGTGTGTTGAAAACGTGGATTGTCGCTTTATTCACTTATTCATGTATTGAGTAATTTTCAGACTGAATTTTGGCATGGTGTATTTTGTATTGTAGGGCAAAATTTGTGTTCAGCGAATCGCTTGTCGAAGTACCGTTTTGAACAGGCGGTGGTAACATTCTAGAAACGCTCCGACGTCGGTCTGACTGGCGACAGCCATCCATGGGTTTGCTGTCGACAGTTAAAAAGTGTTTTGAGAAGCTGAATGTTGTTTCATTTTCCCCGATATGGAAGGAACGACTAGCAATGCTTCTTAAAACGAGTACAGTCAGAGAACTAAATTAAAGGAGGCGAAAAGTTTCTTCAGTGTATTTTGACAGAACTTGGAAGTCACATAATCAAATTCACGCGCGCTCATGCACAGGCACATTCAGACGTTTTATCCCGCTGCTTGAATCCACGAATCTGCAGCTTTTTTGGATTCCGAACTCGTGTTTCATGTGTTGGAAGGAGCTGGACTAGACGGAGGCTGGTCGATAGATTGCTGGCTGGTTGGTTGGTAAATCAGTGGGCTATGTCATTTTAGCTACTAAAGTGTTTAAACTCGAACGGTTGATCGGGGGCCGAAATAGCTCAGTTGGTAGAGCGCCGGATTTGTAATCCAAGGGTTGCGGGTTCGAATTTCCGCCGGGCCGTTTCGGTACAGGGGGATTTTTCCCTCGGAGTTAATATTGGTTCTGACCCAATACAGTCCTTCGAATGAGACTATAAACCGAGGTTCCGTGTGCGAACGCAC
>CM031607.1:43591080-43608580 GCA_018398815.1 Conus ventricosus | reverse complement strand
GTGCAGGTTAACAATTCTTCTGTCGTTATAGTAATGACTTGGCAAAGATTTGAACTTAAAAAAAACAACAAAAAACAACCCCCCAAAAAAAATTGAAGATGAAGGAAATGGGGGAATATATTATAACTATGAGAAGCCCTTCACTAGCTGCCTGAGGGAACCATCATAATCTCTCTCGAAGGCACATTTATTTGTATTGCCTGCTCCTAGGCCTTTCGTCCGCTGGATCGGACTCATCAGGGAGACACGGCTGATTGTGTCTGTGCTGTTGGTGTCAAATAGAGACACACCACAGTCCATAATTCTGTGGTGTTCTCACCGCCAAGGGTTCAAAAAAAAATCCAACAGCACCCCCAAAGCAGCCAGCGAAGGGTAGTAAAATGGAACAAAACAAAGGTGTGGAGAGGAAAAAGTTGCTGAAAAACTAAAAGCATTATTCAAACAGTATAAAATGTAAGGGACAATCTTTGAGCCTCCATATATATATATCTTGTCTCTCTTTCTTGTCTTTCTCTCACTCTGTCTGTCTGTCTGTCTCTCTCTCTCTCTCTCTCTCTCTCTCTCTCTCTCTCTCTCTGTCTCTCCTACTTCTTCTTTCTCTCTCTCTCTCTCTCTCTCTCTCTCTCTCTCTCTCTCTCTCTCTCTCTCTCTCTCTCTCTCCAACTTCTTCTTTGTCTTCTACCCATCCCCACCCCATATCCTTCGCGATGTCTGTTCTTTTCACATGTACAGACAGACACATAACATAGCTTCGTTGGAACTCGGTTTTGCGTGCGAGCGAGCGAGCGTGCGTACATGTATGCGCGCGTATATGTGCGCGCGCGCATGTTTATGTGTGTGTATGTGTGTGTATTAAGTGTTTTGTTTTTATGAAGGTGCTGTTAGTTCGTCGTCCTATCCAGTATTATACAACTGAACTCCAAGGAAGATGGGGGGGGGGGGGGGGGGGGGGGGGGGGGGGGGGGGGGGGGGGGGAAACAAACTTGTGCATAGAAAACATGACTCGTATTACCCAGTTGAGTTCAAAAGACAGAAGATAGAAGAACACCGTTCAAAACTTAGTCCACCGGTTTCTGGTTGCTTGGCGTAGCTGGGGGTTTTGCAGTCAGTCGCATGCACGCAACAATAATGCCCGGATCGGTTTCCCCTTCATCTTGCTTCCTAATTATGGAGTGCGACCTGTGATTTTTCTTCTTTTTTTCTTTTCTCTCTCTCTCTCTCTCTCTCTCCTCTCTCTCTCTCTCAGGCCGGAGACTGCTTCTTGTTGGAAGTTGCCTGTGCAGCACGCTGAAACGCTGGCAATGACAATAATTTGACGAGCACTTTGGAGACACGCACACAATTTTTTGTTTGTTTGTTTTTTGTTTGTTTTTTTTGTTCACTGTTAGACTTGAGGAACTTCGAGGTCAGGGTAACCTCGGTAGATTTGAAAAAAGAAAGAAAAAAAGAAGGTGCTTGTCTCACCCCGTCCTCTCTTTTGCCACCTTTCTTTGGTTGCATGATTCCTTCTCTGCTTCCTCGAAAGGAAAAAGAAAATGAAGAGATATTGTCATCATCTTGCAGAAAGGCAAGACATGACGCGCATGAGCGAGCGCGTGCGCATCGCGAACCCTCGCGCATGCGCGATAAGAGAAAGTAAGTGAGAAAGAGAGAGAGAAAAAACAAAACAAAAAGAATGCACTTGGATCAACCCGCGAAGGAAGAGTGAAGGAGGGAAGATGGGGGTTGGGGGGGGGGGGGGGGGGGGGGTGTTCGGAGGTTTCGTTTGAAGATTACAGGGAAGTCATCCCGTTCGTTGCAACTACTTACCTTCTCTGTCTGCCTGTCTCAGTCTGTCTGTCTCTGTCTGTGTTTCTGTCTGCCTGTCTGTATCTCCCTCTCTCTCTCTCTCTCTCTCTCTCTCTCTCTCTCTCTCTCTCTCTCTCTCTCTCTCTCTGTGCGTGTGTGTGTGCGATTAGATTTTTATTAAGCACACTCACAAACTTACACACACACGCGCACACACACACGCACGCACACACACACGCACGCACACGCACACACACACACACACACACACACACACACACACACAGGCTAATGAACGGTGACTTGTCAACGTGTATGCATACATGTGCAGGAGTCGCACATCGACAGCGCCCGTGAACAAAGACAAGGAGACCTCTAAGGGCGAGGTGGATCTCTGTCCTCCCCGCTTCGTGCACGTGGAGAAGATCGAGGGCAACAGCACGTGCGCTCCGAGGTGTGACGTCGACGTGTTCTTTCGTCATCAGGACAAGCAGTTTGCGAAGGTAAAAAGAACAATGCGGTCAATCTCTGTCTCTCTCTCTCCCCTCTCTCTCTCTCTCTCTCTCTCTCTGTCTTTGTCTCTGTCTTTGTCTGTCTCTCTCTCTTAGTGAAGCTTGGGGGGGGGGGGGGGGGGGGGAGAATCGTTGTTATTCAAAGTCTACAAGTGATTTAAAAGTGCTTGATCTTACGTGTGTGTGTGTGTGTGTGTGTGCGTGCGAGCGCGCGCTCATGCGTGCGTGTGTGTGTGTGTGCGAGCGCGCATAATTGCTTGCCTGCGCGTGTGCGCACTGTACTGTTTGTTGGCAGTATTTAGTAAGTTTGTAGATGGATTCCTTTTCTCTATGGACCACCCCCCCCCCCCCCCCTCCGTTTCCAGTTTTTGTTCTGTTTCTTTTACTGGTCAGGTACTTAGTGCTTACACCTCAGGCGAAAGGTGTCACACTCGAGTTGCAGCATATTGGCTTTGTTTGCATATTGGTTTTGTTTGTATTAATTTAAAATGTGTGAGTGTGTGTGTGTGTGTGTGTGTGTGTGTGTGTGAAAGTAAACGTGTTTGAAACACCTCTGGTTCACAGCGATGTTTGTTCGTTTATTTAGATAACGTCGCAGACCAGGACTGGCGCAGCGGTCTGTTAATTCAGGTTCTAAGTTAGTGCCCATGTCGAGGGGGGGCGGGGGGGGGGGGGGGGGGGCGGTTGGCAGACAGTCGGAAGACCCATCAAGGGAACGTGAGAGGGTGGGGAAGAGATAGGCTAATGAAAAGGAAAGGGAAGGTAGGAAGGGCTGGGGGGCGGGGGGGGGGGGGGGGGGGGGGGCAAGAGACTTCTCTTAACACTGCAGTGATGACATTTGAACGACAACAATAAGGTGAATGTTGTGCGTTCGGGATTCCAATCCGCCGGACAGTTGGCACAACGATGTTGTTTGTGGAAAGAGTGATGAGCAAATGGCATCACACACTTCGACATAGTATACTACCTGGTCGCGCGATACTGCGGCGGTCAAGACTCCATTCTGCCGGGCGTGGTCAGTTCTGAGTCGGCCTGCATCGTCACTTCCGCGCCCAGTGACCGACTGGTCCGTACCTCCACCCCACCCTCGCCACAGTCTGCTTACTGCTTGCTTAATCCTCTTCGCTCCATCGGGGGCATAGGGCCTTCACTGCAGATTTCCAACGTGTGCGGTCTTGGGCTGCCCGCTTTGCCTCACCCAGGACAGCTTGATGGAACTCAGCTCGCTGTTCAGCGTCCTACGCCAAGTTGTCACTGGACGGCCTCGCTTTCTCTTTCCTTGCGGGTTCCAATCCAGTGCCTGCCGTGTGGTGTTGTCCGGGCCTCGGCGTAGGATGTGTCCGATCCACTTCCACTTTCGGATTCTGATGGTGTCTCCGATTGGTCTCTGATCTGTCCGGCGCCATAGCTCCTCATTGGCAATTCTGTCAGGCCACCTGATGCGGAGGATCCACCGCAGGCATGTGTTGATGAAGACCTGCAACTTGTGCTCCAGCCCTTTGGTGAGTCTCCAGGTCTCCGAGCCATACAGCAGCACAGGTCTTACATTGGTGTTAAACAGTCTCAGTTTGGTGTGAAGACGGACGTTTGCGCTCCTCCAGATGGGCTTGAGGGTGGTGAAAGCAAATCTTGCCTTGGTTATTTTGGCCCTGATGTCATCATCAGTACCTCCTGTCTTGTTGACAATGCTTCCTAGGTAGGTAAATTTCTCAACATCTTCTATCTGTTTTTCCCCTAGGCGAATTGCTTCAGCCTGGCTTGTGTTGGCTCTCATGGTCTTTGTCTTCTCCGCGTTGATCTCCAAGCCAGTGTTACTGGCTGTGCTGCGGAGGCTCTCGGTCTTCTTCTGCATGTGGTGGAGGGTGTGAGTCAGCAAGCTGATGTCGTCCGCGAAATCCAGGTCTTCAAGTTTCTGCATGAGTGTCCACTGGATCCGCATGGTGGGCTCATCGCTCTCCTCATCACCCAGTCGATCACAAGAGAGAAGATCAGCGGTGACAACAAACATCCCTGACGTTACCCCGGTGTTCACTGTGAAGGGTTCCGACACACTCGTGTTGTGGATGACGTGACACGCTGTGTCCTTGTACAGGCTCTGTATGATTTTTACCATCTGAGTGGAATTCCCCTAGTGTCTCAGGATTTTCCATGTTACTTCTCTGTCCACTGTGTCAAATGCTTTTTTGAAATCGATAAAATTGATGTAGATTGGTGACTGCCACTCAAGAGACTGCTCGATGATGATTCGGAGCGTGGCTATCTGGTCGACACATGATCTTCCTGCTCGAAATCCTGCTTGTTCGTCTCTCAGCTTTTCGTCTACAGCTGCCCGGATCCTCTCTAGGATGATTCTCGTGAAGATCTTGCTGGGTAGTGACAGCAGCTGTATCCCTCTCCAGTTCTTACACTCGCTGAGATCCCCCTTCTTGGGTATCTTGATGATGTAGCCCTTTTTCCACTCTTTCGGCACTTCTTCCTTTTCCCAGGCCTCTTGAAATAAGTCCATCAGGATGTCTGCCGTGACCGTCGCTTCTGCCCTGAGCACTTCCGGTGTGATGTTGTCAGGTCCTGGGGCTTTCCTGTTCTTTGTCTTCCTGATTGCTTGAATCATTTCTTCTTTGCTGATCGGCCCCAGGTTCACATCCAGGTCTTCTCCTTCCTCGATGAGTGGTGTTGTCTTGACTGGCGTACCACCGAGTAGCTCGCTAAAGTGTTCCCTCCATCTGTCCAGCTGCTCTGTTGGTTTGCTCAAGATGCTTCCATTCTTCCCTTTCACTGGTCGGTTGGTGTTGGTTTTCCTACCGCCCAGCTGCTTAGTGATGGTGTAGAGGGTCTTCATATCATTCTTCTCCGCTGCTTCCTGTGCTTGAGTGGCCAGTCCTTCTACATGGTCTCGCTTGTCCTTTCTGGCACTCTTCTTCACTTCCTTGTCTCGTTTGCTGTACTCTGTTGAAGACGTTGTTTCTGTGCTCTTGTTCTGGCTTGGATCTCTCTCTGTTTGGTCTCTCGTCTCTCTTCTATCTTCTTGATGGTTTCTTCCGAGATCCATGGTTTGTGCTGTCGTTTCCTGTATCCTAGCACTTCTTGACTGGCTTCATCAAAGGCACTCCTCACTCGCTCCCATTTCTTTTCCAGCGAGCCATCCTCCAGGTCTGCGAGGGCTGGAATCTGTTGTTCAGGGTGATGACAAACTCCCTCTTCTTTTCTTCTGACTTCAGCTTTGTGGTGTCAAAGCGTGGGTGCCTCTGTTGACCTGTAACTTTGTTCCTGGCAATCTTGATCTTCAGCTTGCCCACCAGAAGTATGTGTCTCTCTCTCTGACCTCTGGTATCCATTAAACCTCCCTCTCTCTCTCTCTCTGACCTCTGGTATCCATTAAACCTCAGTCCTCTCTCTCTCTCTCTCTCTCTCTCTCTCTCTCTCTCTCTCTCTCTCTCTGACCTCTGGTATCCATTAACACCCCCCCTCTCTCTCTCTGACCTCTGGTATCCATTAACACCCCCCTCTCTCTCTCTGACCTCTGGTATCCATTAAACCTCTCTCTCTCTCTCTCTCTCTCTCTCTCTCTCTCTCTCTCTCTCTCTCTCTGACCTCTGGTATCCATTAAACCTCTCTCTCTCTCTCTCTCTTCTCTCTCTCTCTCTCTCTCTCTCTCTCTCTCTCTCTCTCTCTGACCTCTGGTATCCATTAACCCTCTCTCTCTCTCTCTCTCTCTCTCTCTCTCTCTCTCTCTCTCTCTCTGTGACCTGTAGTATCCATTAAACTTTTTGGCCAGTAGATCATGTCGTGGGAAGCCTCCGGCCAGATATGCCCTACTGATTTTCACGACGGTTCTGAACCAGAGGAGGGGGGGGGGGGGGGGTGCTGCTGCTATGTATTGTGCAACAGGTCCTTCTCAGAGATGTTCTAAACACATTCCCACTGACAGCTCCATCTCCACTGCTGAGTGGGCAGCCATCGTCCTGGCTCTTGATATGGTTTCTAAATCCAAACGTCAAGATTTCTCATTTTTGTCTCGACGCCCTTTCTGTAGTGGAGGCCATTGCCGGTGTCATATATAATACTGTCGCTTATAAAATCGTGTCGCAGCGACAGTATTTCCCGGGAAATACTGCATTTTATGGACAGCTACAATATTCTATGGGACATTTTTCGTGAAAGTTGTCGCGCGACATTTTTTTCAGCAATTATTGTCGCTGCAACATTTATCAATTCCACGGCGACAGTATTATATACGACACCGGCCGTAACCTCAAGCACCGTCAACTGCTGAAATTATTCGAACTGTACACCTCTTTAAAAGCAGATGGATAGAACATAGTTTTTGCTTGGGTTCGAGCCATGTTGGCATTCGAGGCAACGAAATGGTTGATCAACTTGCCAAGAATGCCACAGAGAAAGAGTTGAGCAGATTGTCTATCCCGCGCACTGATCTGAAACCCCAAACCCAGGCTTTTGTCAAAGACCTCTGGCAAGAGGAATGGAACTCGCAAACGGAAAGCAAACTATTTAAAAACCGTCCAAAGAGTTTTTACCATGTTCCCGATGCGGCCGTATAGAAGAAACAGTTTTGTGCCGTTTGCATACAGGCCGCTCGTTTTAACTTATTCTTATCTTTTCAAAGGTGAAGAAGCTCCGTGGTGCATTCCATGTCATGTACCACTCGCAGTGAAACATATTCTTACAGGATGTTGTTACTGGCATGATGTGAGACATAAACACTTTACAGCAGACTCCATGAAAACCTTGTTCAGAGGTCACAGTCACCGTCCGCCTGATGTGATCGTTGAATTTCTGAAGGAGATTAACATTTTTCACGTGATCTAAGATGTTATTGAGAAAAGACTCTTAACACACTTTCCGGGGTGTTTTTTGGGAGGTGTGCTTTAAAGGGTTGTGTGAACGAGTTGTTTTTTTCTCCTTACTAATGACATGTGAGTTTACTTCAACGCGGTGACAGCCCTGATTATGGCCCTTTGCGGTCGGCTGGGCTATAAGCAACCTCGCCTCACCTCGCCTCACCTCACCTCACCTCACTTTACCTTACCTTACCTCGCCTCACCTCACCTCACCTCACTTCACCTTACCTTACCTTACCTTACCTTACCTTACCTTAGCCAGTACAGTCACCGTCCGCAGATGGTAGTAGCTGACACAGGCAGTGTTAGGAAGTGCCCCCGACCTTTTCATTTGACCCATTAGTTCAGTTCTATGCCAGCATTTCATGTAGGTGACAGAAGCATCCATTTTCCTCTAAAGTGGGAGGGAAGGGCGTGGGAGGAGGGAAGGGCGTGGGAGGAGGGGGGGGGGAGGGGGGGGGGGGGCGCGGGGAATATTTCGCACCTGTGGATTTTATCATGTTCGAACAGTAGAACCTCAGTTTGACTCAAAATGAAACATTCTAGCTTGATTCACTCTTATACTCTTGGTTGAATCTTGCTGTTCGACTTTCCTGTGTTGGAGGTCGAGTCTGTTAAACTGTCAGATCCGTCTAAAAGAGGCCATTTTGCAGAATAAAATCATCTCGATTTCATACTCACGGTGACTTGCAAATGTAAGAGTTAATTCATTGTAGGTCTTGGAATGTTTCAGCCACAGACCTTGACTTGAGCTGCCATACTACAAAGCCAAAGGCTTCGCATTACCACCATGAGAGGTGCTAACCCTGGCGTTTTCACCGTATTATTTTTCGCTCGTCTGAATTGTACACCGAGTGACAGTCACACAGTTTTTTCCGGTTGAAAAACGCTCTCGCGAATGTCTGCCGAAGCGAAGTAGCCAAGATCACTGACGGCTTGTTCGATTTGAAAAAAAAACAAAACAAAAGATTATTTCATATATTATTATATATATATATATATATATGAAATAATCTTTTTTTTTTTCAAATCGAAATAATATTTTCAGCAACTTTTTTTTCCTCTCCACACTTTCCTTTTGTTCCATTTACTTCCCTTCGCTGGCTGCTTTGGGGGTGCTGTTGGAATCTTTTTTGAACCCTTGGTGATGAGAACACCACAGAATTATGGACTTTGGTGTGTCTCTATTTGACACCAAGAGCACAGACACAATCAGCCGTGTCTCCCTGATGAGTCCGATCCAGCGGACGAAAGGCCTAGGAGCAGGCAATACTAATAGATTTGCCTTCAAAGGGGAGTACGATGGTTCCCTCAGGCAGCTAGTGAAGGGTTTCTCATATTTATAATAATTTTATATTCCCCCATTTTTTTCATCTTTTATTTATTTATTTATTTATTTTATTTTTTAATTCAAATCTTTGCAAAGTCGTTACTATAATGACTGAAGAATTGTTAATCTGCACTTGTTTTCTCTGCTATTTAATTGTTTAGCAGTATATATATATATATATTTATATATATAGAGAGAGAGAGAGAGAGGAGAGAGAGAGAGAGAGAGAGAGAGAGATCAGTATATTTTAAAATGCCTAAAATTCAGATTCCTCTTTTAACTTGTTTTAAGATTCAGTATATTTTAAAATGCCTAAAATTCAGATTCCTCTTTTTACTTGTTTTAACTATATATATATATATATATATATATTATATATATATATATATATATATATATATATATATTATAATTGAATCGCCATAGCTGTAGAAACGCGTTCAGCTTCCGGCCAGTCATCTGTGGATTCTGAAAGCAGAGAGAAGGCGGGATGCCTGAAACAGTTGTTTTTGTTTGTTTTTTTCGTCGTCCTTCATTTCTGCTTCTTTGACGCAATGGTTTTTGCCGAACTTGTGCCAACTCCAAGAAAGAATGAGTAGAAGTTTTTCGGCTTGTTCTCAACAATACCTATGCGTTCATCCATGGACAGTCGGAGCAATACGCGCCGTGTCCATTTCCTAAGCAAGATTTCAAAATACCTTAAGGCGGGCTAGAGGATGTGTTGGAAGATTTGAGGTGGCTGGTATTTGGGAGTACAGTAGAGAATGGTACTGGCAAACAGTAATGCCTGTTGATGAGCTCTCAGACCGTACAGTGAAATGATGGAGGGTGGGTGAGGCGGAGAAGTGGTGGGATGGGGGTTAGCACCTCTGCACCATGTTTCAGAATGGAGCGTTTTTGTGGTGCTTCAACAGGTTAGAAGTATTGTCAGATGCAAACAAAGAGAATTCTGTGTACCACCTATCAAAGGTTATTTCATACTGAAGTAAAATGCCTCACACAGCTACTAAACACATCCATGTCCAGCTTGTTTTGACGTCATCATTGCTGTAGTGTGTGTGTGTGTGTGTTTTGTGTGTGTGTGTGTGTGAGTGTGTGTGCGCGCGCGCGCGCGTGTGTGTGTGCGTGTGCGCGCGCGCGTGGTGTTTGTGTGTGTGTGCGTGCGTGCGCGTGTGTCCGCAAGCTACAAAAATGTGGATAAGTGTACAGCGCAGGCTTATTATGCTTAATACAAGTATTCGATTTTCTAGTCGGTCATTCGCACTTTTGACCACCGTTTTTCGGCTGTATCTGCACACACACGATGCAGTGTGAGGCCTTGCACCCACTGGTTTGCCTGTGGCTGTGTGAGTTCATGTACCCACGGGTTTGCCTGTGGCTGTGTGAGTTCATGTACCAACGGGTTTGCCTGTGGCTGTGTGAGCTCATGTACCCACGGGTTTGCCTGTGGCTGTGTGGTTTATGTACCCACGGGTTTTGCCTGTGGCTGTGTGAGTTCATGTACCCACGGGTTTTGCCCGTGGCTGTGTGAGCTCATGTACCCACGGTTTGCCTGTGGGTGTGTGAGTTCATGTACCCAGGGTTTTGCCTGTGGCTGTGTGAGCTCATGTACCCAGGGTTTTGCCTGTGGCTGTGTGAGTTCATGTACCACGGGTTTTGCCTGTGGCTGTGTGAGCTCATGTACCCACGGGTTTGCCTGTGGCTGTGTGAGTTCATGTACCCACGGGTTTTGCCTGTGGCTGTGTGAGTTCATGTACCCACGGGTTTTGCCTGTGGCTGTGTGAGTTCATGTACCACGGGTTTTGCCCGTGGCTGTGTGAGTTCATGTACCCACGGGTTTTGCCTGTGACTGTGTGAGTTCATGTACCCACGGGTTTTGCCTGTGGCTGTGTGAGTTCATGTCCCACGGGTTTTGCCCGTGGCTGTGTGAGCTCATGTACCCACGGGTTTGCCTGTGGCTGTGTGAGTTCATGCACCACGGGTTTTGCCCGTGGCTGTGTGAGTTCATGTACCCACGGGTTTTGCCTGTGGCTTGTGTGAGCTCATGTACCACGGGTTTGCCTGTGGCTGTGTGAGTTCATGTACCCACGGGTTTTGCCTGTGGCTGTGTGAGTTCATGTACCCACGGGTTTTGCCCGTGGCTGTGTGAGCTCATGTACCCACGGGTTTGCCTGTGGCTGTGTGAGTTCATGTACCCACGGGTTTTGCCTGTGGCTGTGTGAGTTCATGTACCCACGGGTTTTGCTGTGGCTGTGTGAGCTCATGTACCACGGGTTTGCCTGTGGCTGTGTGAGTTCATGTACCCACGGGTTTGCCTGTGGCTGTGTGTGCTCATGTACCCACGGGGTTTGCTGTGAACACCCGTGCTGACCAATCACACGGGCCGCTGATAGAAATATACAGTCAGCGAGTGACTCGCCGACGTCTCTTTATCGTTACACTTCAAAACAAACTTCTTTTCTTTTCTCTTTCTTCCGCCTGCCCCACCCCCTCCGCCTTGTTCTTTTTTACCCCCCATCCTACCTATTTCCTCTTTCTTTCTCTCTCTCTCTCCCTCCCACCCTCCCTCCCTCATTCCCTCCCTCCCTCTTTCTTTCTTTCTTTCTGTGTGGTGTGTATGCGTGTGTGGTGTGTGCGCGCGCGTGTGCGCACATCTGTGTGCGTGCGTGCGTGCTTGCGTGTGTGTGTCTGTGTGTGTGTGTGGGCGCGTGCGTATGTGTGTATGTTCCTTTTTTGTTTTCTCCAGAAGTTTTGCTCCGTCATGCCTGACTAGCGTGCAGTCAGTCACTCACTCTGGAAAGGCGCGTGCACACGATCAGACTGACTACCCACACACCACACCATCACACATGGTTCCCGTTTCCACCATGGAGAGAGAGAGAGAGAGAGAGGGGAGGGGGGAGAGAGAGGAGCTCGGTAGCCGCTGGCTCGTAATGGATGTAACGCTTGTCTTTATTACCGTGAGTCTTCGCGGCTGTGTGTAACAGGCATTTCACAAATGCATGCGCGTGCGTGCGAACATGCCTGTGTGGTGTGTGTGTGTGTGTGTGTGTGTGTGTGTGTGTGTGTGGTGTGTGCGTGCTTGCGAGTGTTCGTGTGTTTTGGGTTGGCATGTGTGTGCGTGTGCGCGCGTGTGTGTGTGGTGTGTGTTTGCGTGCGTGCGTGTTTCGTGCGTGCGTGCATGAAATATATATATATATATATATATATATATATATATATATATATATATATATATATAAAATGTGTTGTGTGTGTAAGTGAAAGGAAGGAAGGAAAGAGATGGAAGACAGGGAGGAGTGTGGGAGGAGGGAAGGGGAGCGAGGTGGCGTGGTGGATATGGAGAAAGGGGGTAAGAGGGGTGGGGGGGGGGGGGGGGGGGTTAGAGTCTCCTCATCCGTGACCGGTTTGAACACAGCACACTGGGCCGTGTTTAGCGGCAGTCGATGACACGCAGTGATACGTTATCTGGGCCGTGTGGGGACAGCCATTAAAATGATTAATATGGCCGTGCTCCGCTGGTTTTCTCACACTGGGGCGGCCTGGGTGGGAACTCGCCAAATGTGGCTGACTGCGTGAACACACGTTCCCTGGGTACGCTGCGAAGTCATGATATGTGTGTGTGTGTGTGTGTCGCTCCTGGCTGGGGGGGGGGGGGGGGGGGTCATGATATGTGTGTGTGTGTGTGTCGCTCCTGGCTGGGGGGGGGGAGGGGGGGGTGCAAAGGGGTACAAGATTGTATATAATGGGCAGAATTCTATTTTTATTTTTTTATATTAAAAAAATTTTTTTTCTGTGTGTGTGTGTGTGAACGTGGGTGTGTATGTGCGTGCGCGCGTGTACGTGTGCGTGAAAGAGTGTGAGAGTGAATGCATGTGTGTACGAGTGCTCGAGTATGAATGTGTGTGTGTGCGTGTGTGTGTGTGAGTGTGGGCGCGCGGGTGTGTGTGCGCGTGTGTGTGTGGGCGTGTGTATGTCTGTGTGTGCGAGTGTGTAAGTTTGAGTATATGTGAGGGTATGGGTGTGTTTGTTTTGAGATGTGTGTGTTTGTGTATTTATGTAAGTGCGTGTGTTTGTGTGTGTGTGTGTGTTTGTGCGCGCGCGCGCGCGCGGTGTGTGTGTGTGTGTGTGTGTGTGTGTGTGTGCGCGCACGTATTTTTGTGTGTTAATTATGCTTCTTTGCTTTGAATGAAAAACGTTCATATTCTGTTCATAATGTTTTCTTAAATGTCAGTACAACCGTGAGTTAATCTGACAATAAATTGGTTTCAGTCAGTCAGTGTGTGTGTCTGTGTGTGTGTGTGTGTGTGTGTGTGTGTGTGTGTGTGTGTGTGTGTGTGTGTGTGTGTGTTGTGACCCAAACGAATGTGTTGAAATTATACTTAAAAAAAAATACATGTAAATCCGTCATGGGCGTACAGCGAGTTGTAAACAAACTGTGAAAATCTGTTAGGATTACGAGCATGTAGTATTATGTTACACTGTATTTTGTTGTGGTCAAGTCCCGAGACAGGGAAAAAAAACCGGAACTGGAAAACAAACAAATGCCTGGAAAACATCAGTCCCAATGTTTGTGTCTTGTGAGATGAACTGTGTTGTCTTTATGGTCACCACAGTGATGATGACGGTGACGATGATGCTGACGACTGCGCGCACATGTTGGGACAGGTGTGGATGATGATGACGATGATGGTGATGATGATGACTATGCGCAAGTTGGGATAGGTATGGATGATGATGCTGATGACTATGCGCACATGTTGGGACAGGTGTGGATGATGAATATGATGATGATGATGATGACTGTGTACGTGTTGGGACAGGTGTGGATGATAATGATGATGATGATGACGACTGTGTGTGTGTTGGGACAGGTGTGGATGATGATGATGATGATGATGATGATGATATTGATGATGACTGTGTACGTGTTGGGACAGATGTGGATGATGATTGATGACTGTGTGGACGTGTGTTTGGGACAGGTGTGGATGATGACGATGATGATGACGATGATGATGATGATGACTATATGCACGTGTTGGACTGGCGTGGATGATGATGATGATGACTATGTGCACATGTTGGGACAGGCGTGGATGATGATGATGATGGTGATGATGATGACTATGTGCACATGTTGGGACAGGCGTGGATGATGATGATGACTATGTGCACATGTTGGGACAGGCGTGGATGATGATGATGACTATGTGCACATGTTGGGACAGGGGTGGATGATGATGATGATGATGATGACGATGATGATGATGATGACTATAATGCACGTGTTGGGACAGGCGTGGATGATGATGATGATGACTATGTGCACATGTTGGGACAGGCGTGGATGATGATGATGATGATGATGATGATAATGACTATGTGCACGTGTTGGGACAGGCGTGGATGATGATGATAATGACTATGTGCACGTGTTGGACAGGCGTGGATGATGATGATGATGATGATGATGATGATGATGATGATGACTATGTGCACGTGTTGGGACAGGCGTGGGTGATGATGATGACTATGTGCACGTATTGGGACAGGCGTGGATGATGATGATGATGATGATGATGATGATGATGATGATGACGACTATGTGCACGTGTTGGGACAGGCGTAGAAGATGACGACGACGACGACGATGATGATGATGATGACGACGACGATGATGATGATGATGATGACGACGACGACGACGACGATGATGATGATGATGATGATGAGTGATGATGATGACTATGTGCACGTGTGTTGGGGACAGGTGTGGATGATGGTGTGGTCCTCGCTGTGCTGCCTGTCCACCACCATGACGGTGCTGACGTTCGTCATCGACACGTCCCGCTTCAAGTACCCGGAGCGGCCCATCATCTTCCTGTCGCTGTGCTACGCCATCTATTCCATGGCCTTCATGATCCGCGCCGTCACCGGCCCCGAGGCCATCTCCTGCGACCAGGCGCGCGACGGCCGGCAGTTCCTGATCCAGGAAGGCCTGGAGTCCACCTGGTGCATCATCGTCTTCCTGCTGCTCTACTTCTTCGGCATGGCCTCCTCCATCTGGTGGGTCATCCTGACCCTGACCTGGTTCCTGGCGGCGGGGCGCAAGTGGGGTCAGGAGGCCATCGAGGCGCTGAGCTCGTACTTCCACCTGGCGGCGTGGGCCATCCCGGCCATCCAGACCATCGTCATCCTCACCATGCGCCGCGTGGACGGCGACGAGCTGACGGGCATGTGCTACGTGGGCAACCAGGACATCGGCGCCCTCACCGGCTTCGTGCTGGTGCCGCTCATCATCTACCTCATCGTGGGCACCGTCTTCATCCTGGCCGGCTTCGTGCGCTCTTCCGCATCCGCTCCAACCTCAAGCAGGACGGCGGCGGCGGGCCCAACATCCGCAAGCTGGAGAAGCTGATGGCCAAGATCGGCGTGTTTTCTCCGTGCTGTACACCGTGCCGGCCACCTGCGTCATCGGCTGCTACTTCTACGAGAGGATGAACTTCGGCACTGGCAGTTGGAGGCCCGGCGCCGGCCCTGTCTGTCGGCGGCCGAGTGCCCGCTGGACCGCTCCATCCCCACGGTGGAGGTGTTTCATGCTCAAGATCTTCATGTCGCTGGTCGTGGGCATCACCAGCGGCATGTGGATCTGGTCCTCCAAGACGCTGGCCTCGTGGAAGAACTTCTGCTCGGGACGCTTCCGCCGGCGGAAAGCCGCCCACGGGGCGGTCGGGGCCGGGGCGGCCGGGGGCGGCGGGGGCGCCAGCGGGGGAGGAGGGGGTGGGAGCAGCCACTACAACGCCAGCTACCACCCGGCCCCCGTGGTGATCATGAAGTCGCAGCACGGCCATAAAAAACATACCCAAGGTGGCCGGGTCGAGAGTGTGACTAACAGTCCTCGTGACCGCCACTACCACCACCACCACCACCACCGCCAGCTGAATAAGACAGTGGTTAGTGTGAGAACGATGGTCAGATAGAGGATGGACAAAACGGCTGACTGTGGACAGAACGACACACACTCTCTCTGGTTGGGGGGTGGGGGTGGGGTGGGGACTGGTGGGTTTCTCTCTGTAGGAACTGAAACGATTTCAACTCAATACGGAAGAAGGAAGGGGAAAAGAAAAACAAACAACAGAAAAAGAAAAACGGGTTACGTGATTGACTGGCACCGTGTGTTTGCATGTGTATGTGTGCGTGCATGTGTGTGTGTGTGTGTGTATACATGTGTGTGTGGGGCGTGTGTGTGCGTGCGCGCGCCCCGCGCGTGGTTTTGGAAAGGGAGTTGACTCGGCCAATGCATGGTGAAGGAGACACTGTTTCAACGTGTGGGGGTAATGGGGATGGTGTAACTGAAGACCGATGTGGGTAATTTACAACCTGCATGGATATTTGGATTGGACAGTAGAGGACGTTTTTAAGTTGAACGCAGTGCCATCAGCATTCTCGCTGATGTTTCTTTTTTTTCTTTTTTTTTCTTCGAATTATGCATTTATTGTCAGTCTTGACAAACAGTGCTAAAGAGTTCATTTCGCAGACGATTCGATAATGATAATAATGATGATAATAATGGAAAGGATTTGGTCGTCTCGGTAGTGTTAGGCATTGTGAGACTTGATCTCAAAACGGGATGGTGATGTGTCATCAAACTGTGACAAAAACAAACAAACAAAAAAACATCAACAGCAGGCTTTGTGGTGATGATACGATTCATTGTGATTCCCTTTTGTCGCCTTACAAAGTTGTCTGGACTCGTGTGCGGTCGGATTTTCTTTTTTTTTTTTTTTTCTTCTTTTTTTTTTTTTTAAACTTCAGCCGATCGCTCGAAGGTTGATAATGTATGTGTGTGTGTCATTGATTCGTCGACGTTCTTTATACTGTGACTGATAAGCATGGTGATTTCAAAACGGCATTGGAAGCCCTCAACTGTTTCTGTTTTTTTGTTTTTTTGTTTTGCTTTGTTTTCTTTTTCTTTTTTGCAGGACATCGAGCCCAGCTTCAAAAGTATGGAGTCATCATTTTCATCTATGCCTTGCTCCTCTTTTCTTTAGAGTGTTTAATTTTTGTTTTCATTCAGGTTTTTTGTTGTTGTTTTTTTTGTCAGCTGAGGATATCAAGCTAGGTCTTTTGCTTAATGAAAGAGGTCACTATATTTTGTTTTCTGGTTCCCCCCCGCCCCCCCCCCCCCCCCCCCCCCCACCCACACACACACACAGGTTTCAGTTTTTGTTTGCTTCTGCTTTTATTCGTTGTATTTCAGTTAAAAACGTCATGCCCAAATTATGTCACCAATTGTAAAGCAAACTTTAGAGAAAGGTACTCTTTTCTTTTTTATTTTAGAAGTGTGTGGACTCGCGTCGGTACGCATGATGCAGTTCGTGAGTGTGTGTGTGTGTGCGTGAGAGAGAGAGAGAGAGAGAGAGAGAGAGAGAGAGCAACGGAACTTCATATACTCGTGCTAAGAACCTATCAGGAAAAGGCAGTGCATGATTACAAGGTTTAGTCTCTCTCTCCTCCCCCCCCCCCCCCCCCCCCGTGCTTAAAAAAGTGGAGGGCATGAAACGCAAGCGTAGGATTTATGTGGACGAAGCTATTGACTTCTCTCTGAAAAGTATAGTATAAAAACAAAAACCTTCAGTTTATATAGAATTGTGCATCGTGGTTTTTTCCCCCGTGAACATCCTTTTAACTCCCTCCCTCCCCCCCCCCCCCCCCCCCCCCCCCACACACACACTTCCTTTTCTGATGTGGCCCCAAGAGGTCAGTCAGCTGACTAGAAACAACAGGGAATTAGATTCCCAGGAGGGAAAGGTATGTGTCACGTGTGCATGATGTGGTCATGAGGTGTGACACACGGTGACCCCTGTCAGAGAGAATGAACCACGAAAGGAAGGAGGGAAAAAACAACAACAACAGCAAGTGAGCGACGATGACTGCTGCACAGTTGGCTATGTCAGCTTTATTTATTAAGTTGTGTATTTATTTATATGTTCATTTGTTTATTTGGT
>CM031607.1:43573580-43586080 GCA_018398815.1 Conus ventricosus | reverse complement strand
AAGAACCTCTATCCCTTTGTACGTGTTTCCTACTTTTCCACACTTACACAAAGGAATATTAGAATATCCTTTTTTTTTCTTTGTTAATCATAGTTAT
Source organism: Conus ventricosus (assembly GCA_018398815.1). Taxonomy (NCBI): domain Eukaryota; kingdom Metazoa; phylum Mollusca; class Gastropoda; order Neogastropoda; family Conidae; genus Conus; species Conus ventricosus. Next base: position 43,585,983 of record CM031607.1, on the reverse strand, counting down.
CAAGGAAAACAAAACGGTGTTTACAAGTACTTTCCTGAAATACGGAATCCATACTTGAAAATAACGATCTATAACTTGGAAACAAACATTTAATGGACCGATGTGGTAAGGTTAATTAAAAGAATAGGGAAGAAAGGGGTGAAGATGGTGGATCCCAGACAGAATAGACACATAACAAATCATAGGCGAACCCCATTCAATTAATTATAATAATTATTCACATGTATAAAAACGACTGCTGGACTTCAATAAAGCCAATATGAAAAACGAGGACTTTGAAGTCTTTAAAAAAAAAAAAATAAGCACTCAAGCTTTCAGGTCTTAGATGAAGGGTCTAAGACCCGACAGCGTGAGTGTTTATTATTTTTTAAAAAAAACGACTTCAAAGTAATCATTTTTCATATTTATTCACAGCTTACTGAAGACAAGGAGAAGACAGCGCCTAAAACGATACAAAGAAATACTGTAAATAAAGATGGCGAACAAAATAACAAAGGAACAGTATGTGCAGTATGTTTATGGTATGGTTATGAAAGAGAAAGAACAGATGGGTTGGACCAAAGAGTTGATATTATATAAGCCATCCTTATTCCAGTATAATATGGCTTTGTGTTGATTGTTTGACTCTCGCACACACACTGCTTATACCTAAGGGTTGAGAGTTCACGCTTTAACATCTTTTGCGAGACAGAACTGTTCTTAATAGTCATTAAATATTAGTAGTCTTAGTGGAAGACTTGTACCAAAAACAACAACAACAACAACAAAAACACCGATGAGAGCCCACGTTTGAAAGATACTTTAAATTAGGCTTTGAGTATTAACGACAGAGAGCCAACACTTAGAGTAGATGAGCAAGCCTGTCAATAAATAACGACAGAGAGCCTATACGTAGAGTAGATGAGTGAGGCTTTGAGTAAATAACGACAGAGAGCCTTCACGTACAGTAGATGAGTGAGGCTTTGAATAAATAACGACAGAGAGCCTACACGTAGAGTAAATGAGTGACGCTTTGAATAAATAACGCCATAGAGCCTACACGTACAGTAGATGAGTGAGGCTGTTAATAAATAACACTGACATCACACATTTGAAGCAGCTAAGTGAGGCTATGAGTAAATTACCAACAGAGAGCCCACATATGAAGGAGCTACGTGAAGCTATGAATTAAGAACTATAACATTCAATAGGCTTACTATCAGTAGCAGTACCAATGGTTTTGAAATCGATAATTGCACATCAGATGCACAATAGTTTTCGTACAACATGATCATCATAAATACTGACAAAAGTATATATAAAAAAGAGATAAAGAGCCTAGCAAGGTACGCTTCCACGAATGAGGCGCGACTGATGTACATAATTGAGGCAACCTGTGACTGTGAGAGACTGACGCAATTGACTGTACGGCACACTCCTCCGCCCCCCTCCCCCTCTCCCTCCAACCCCCCCCCCCACTATTTTTGTTCTATTTACCTTTCTTTCCTTTTCTTTTTTTCTGTTTTTCTGTTGTTGTTTTTTTTTTTCTTTTTTTCTCAATTATCTGTATCACTTCAGTTGCATTGCGCCCACACCGCTCATTCCGATCCCTCCGTCCACAGCCACAGCCTCTGCACCGGCGATCCACACAGGAAGCAGTCAATGTCAAGCCGTCAGAAGGTAACCCGCCGGAGGAGACGCTGCACTGCCGCCGATCGAGTCGCTTTGGTGGTGTTCAGTGGCGTCTGTTCTGTGATCCAACATACGCAGGAGACCACCCACGAAGCCCCCTGCTGACGACAATATTTGCTTTAGTCGCAAAGCCAGCTTGAGTTAGCTGTCCCTTCGGAGGGCACCACCACGTCCATCCAACGGCAGCCCCCCCCCCCCCCCACCCACCCCCCACCCCTATGCATTTGCCGATACCGGCGACTCCAACAGAAGCAAACCAAGGCCATGGACGTAGAGAGGTCACTGTGAGAGCAGGGCATGAAGGGCCACCAAAATGATGCACACACACACACTTCCTTTCAGTGAACTGAACGAGCTCACGTCTTAATAATAATAATAATGAATACTTATATAGCGCCTATTCTCGGCTAGAGACCAAGCTCTAAGCGCTTTACAATCTACACTCGTTTACACAACGGGCTGCCTACCTGGGTAGTGCCGATTGAAGAGCTGCCAGCCGGCGCTTCCTTCAGTCGTTTCCCGTGTTATCCAGCCCATATTATTTAATATCGTTCACTCAATTTCCTCGCTTCCTTCACTCTTTCCATTTCTTACGCAGGGTGCATGCTATGTGTATACGTGTCATCCATACCAACGGCCAAACTGGCCTTCTCTTCTGAAAGTTGGTGATGGGATTTTACGTGTGTGCAAGATGTTATGCGTGCGTTCACACACGGAACCTCGGTTTGTAGTCTCATTCGAAGGACTGTATGGGAAATGGAGTCAGAACCAATGTTAATTCAGAGGGAAAAATTCCCCAGTACCGAAACGGCCCGAGGGAGATTCGAACCCGAAACTCCAGGTTCACCAAGATTACAAGTCCGGTGCTTTACCACTGAGCTATTCCGGTTGGAAGCAGTAACGCGATTTCATCTCTGCATATCTTGACTAAGGAGACAGCTTGGTCCATAGAAAACAGACTGACTAGCGAGAGACCGATCTGACCAGTTAGATAAAAAGGAATATTAGAATATCAATTTTTTTGTTTATCATAGTTATCAAGAAAAACAAAACGGTGTTTACAAGTACATTCCTGAAATACAGAATCCATACTTGAAAAGAACGATCTATGACTTGGAAACAACATTTAATGGACCGATGTGGTAAGGTTAATTAAAAGAATAGGGAGAAAGGGGTAAAGATGGTGGATCCCAGACAGAATAGACACGTAACAAATCATAGGCGAAGCCCATTCATTTCATTATGATATTTATTCACTTGTATAATAAAAACGACTGCTGGATTTCAATAAAGCCAATATGAAAAATGAGTACTTTGAAGTCCTTTTTTGAAAAAAAAAAACACTCAAGCTTTCAGGTCTTAGATAAAGGGTCTAAGACCCGAAAGCGTGAGTGTTTATTATCTTTTTTTTTTTAAAAGGACTTCAAAGTACTCAATTTTCATATTTATTCACAGCTTACTGAAGACAAGTAGAAGAAGACAGCGCCTAAAAAGATACAAGGAAATAGTGTAAGTAAAGATGGCGACCAAAATAACAAAGGAACAGTATGTGCAGTATGTTTATGGTATGGTTATGAAAGAGAAAGAACAGATGGATTGGACCAAAGAGTTGATGTTATAAGTCACTCTTGTTCCAGTGTATGGTTTTGTGTTGATTGTTCGAGTCTTACACACACACACACACACACACACTGTAGACTTTTCGAGTCTTGCACACACACACACCGATCTGACCAGTTAGATAAAAAAAGATTTTCATCATTGCCAGACACAGGATGAACAAGCTGGAACAGTTTGAAATAGTTAGCACCTGCTGACCGAATCAATCTTCTCTGATTTTGTTCCATTATGCCACTATTCTACAGAGGCTAGGAATCCGACGAATGTCCAGGAATTGATAAACTCCGGGATTCTTAGTTAAATCGTAATAAGTTCCTGAAGTTCGTAACTGATTCACCTTTGTTCTTAGTTCTTGCAATTCTTGAGCATTCTGGAATTCGGGGCAAAAGTTTTGTGCTGTTCAAAATTTTGGCCACGAACTCCCGAATAAAAAAAAATCTTAGTCAATTCTCAACAAAATCGTAGTGATTTCTTATGTATCGTATCTGAGTCCTAATCGATTCGTAGGCATTCCTGTGTATTCTTAACTCATTCTGGGAATCTTGAAGCGGTGTTTTGACAACGAATCGGCTACGAATCTGTCAAGAATGCCACGAATGCACGCCGAAGCATCAAAGAAACAATTAAGAACTGTCTACGAATTTACGATAGGGTAAGAATCAGGTACGAATTTGCAGCAATGTCCATGAACCATGTAACCGCACTATTTCAGGTCGTTGTTCCAGAGTGCCCAGGAAGCATCTGAATCTGTTGGCCAATGTTCCGAAAGCATTCTCCACCAAACGTCTGCCCCTGAAAATTCTGTAGTTGGCCACCATCACCTCATTGTCCTGACCCCTCCTGCCATAGGGTTTCATGAGAAAAGTTCCGAGGGGGAATGCATCATCTCCCAGAATGAAGTAGGGTGTGTCTCTGTCATCGTAGGGCATAGGATCACTGTCAGGACAGTTTATGGTGGTGTCGTCGATGCACTCCACCAGTTCTGAAGCATCAAACAGTTGTCCGTCGGATTGATGACCTTCTCCACCAGTGTCTATCCAGATGAACTTGTAGTCTGCATCCACTAAGGCAAGAAGGACCACAGAGAAGAAGCCTTTGTAATTGTAGAAGACACTGCCTGAGTTATGTGGCTTCCAGAGAGCAATATGCTTGCCATCCAAGGCCCCCAGGGCATGAGGAACATTCCACCTGTCTTGGAACTGCTGGGCAATGGCCTTCCAGTCCTCCCGGGTCCGTGGCAGTGGCATGACTTCATCCTTCAGTTCCTGTATGATGGCCTGACAGACCTCCTGCACACTGCATACCACAGTGCTGTAGCCACATCTGAAGTCATGCTGAAGGGTATGGTACCGGTCTCCTGTAGCCAGATGCCTTAGGGTCATGGCCAGCTTCATTCCGGCATCAAGGGCTGGTCTCATGTGGGTATCTTTCCTCTGGATGAATGGGCCGATCCTGTTGAGTAACTCATCAAACAGATAGGGTGGCATTCTCACATAGTTGGCAAAGGCATTCTCATCTTCCACCCTCAGCTCCTGCATCAGTCTGCTATAGTGCCCATACTGTAGTCTTCTCGCTGGTGTCAGCCATGGTCTGACCCACCACCTGGGGGCCCTTCTCCTTCTTCGAACCAGTCTTCTTCTACTCATCACCAGCTGCTGTTCATACCCCAGTTCCAGGGCCAGAGCAATAGCTGCTCTACGTTGGCAATCCATTTTGGAAGTGATGCCTCAGCAGGGATGAGGGCTTTTTATACTGTATTGAGGGAAACTTCCACGAATGTTCAAGAACAGTCACGATCTAAATTATAACCGTACCAGATTCGTGATGCCTTCGGAAGATTCGTAGCTTATTCTTGACTGAATCTTAACATTCCTTAAGTATTCCTAAGCGATTCTTGTCGGCTGTGTCGGAAGTGTCGGCTGTGTCGGAAGTGTCGGCTGTGTCGGAAGTGTCGGCTGTGTCGGAAGTGTCCGAAGCAAATTCGGGCCAAAAACCTTTCCTTCCGACTCTTCCGACCACGCTTACGATCAACAGCCGACTAACAGCCGACCAACAGCCGACGAACAGCCGACCAACAGCCGACTAACAGCCGACGAACAGCCGACCAACAGCCGACCAACAGCCGACTAAAATTTGGCTCTTACGACCACCGTTCAGACATTTACGAATGCCGTAACGACATTTCCAACTGCCTTTACGACATTTCCAACTGCCTTTACGACATTTCCAACTGCCTTTACGACATTTCCAACTGCCTTTACGACATTTCCAACTGCCTTTACGACATTTCCAACTGCCTTTACGACATGAACGAATTAGAAGCGAATTCCACCTGACTAACCAACTGCGTTACGACTGTCCTTTAAGACAAATCCAACTGTTACCGAATGCTCTTACGACACATACGACTGCCCTTACGATTCATACGAATGCCTTTACGACACATACGAATGGCCTTACAACTGATCCGAATTTTTTCTGGTCTTATATATATGGAGCCGACTTTTCAGACATAATCATTCTTCTGCAAGTTGTCCAACAGTGCACCCCTCCAAATCTATGTTGGGTGACGACAGAAATCGACGACTTCAACTTGTTGAGGCTGCCCTACTGCTGGATGAAGATTTGAACGAGGCTATCGATGATCTTCGGGCTGTTCAACAGCCAGTTTCAAGATGATGATGATGAAGCTGATGTTCCTGGTGAAAGAAGACGCAAGAGGAAAAGGTGGTGGGTGCGTCCTTGGATCCTACGCAGACCTCTCTTCGGCCAATATGAACTGATGGTGGAGCTTGAAAATGAGGACATCCAATCATTTGTCAACTTCACGAGATTCGACCCAGAAACCTTCAGAGAACTCTTGATGAGGATCGGGCCTAGGATTGCAAAGAAACCGACATACTGGAGGCTGCCCTTGGACGAAGGCCTGAAGTTGGCTGTGGTTCTGCGCCATTTCGCAACAGAAGACAGTTACAAGAGCCTCATGTACAGCTTCAGAGTTTCAAAGACCTCCATCGTGAAAATGGTGCCTGATGTATGTGATGCGATCATGATGAGTACGGAGGCGAGGTGATGCACTGCCCAACCACAACCAGAGTGTTGGGAAGAGCTAGCCCAGCAATTTAAAGAAAGATGGAATCTTCCTCACTGTCTTGGTGCTTTGGATGGCAAACATGTGGCGATCAAGTGCCCAAAGAACTCTGGGTCAACCTACTTCAACTACAAGGGTTTCTTCTCTCTGGTACTCTTCGCCTTGGTTGATGCGGACTACAAGTTCACCTGGGTCGACGTGGGGCCAATGGATCCGCTAGTGACTGTCAGATATTCAACTCGTCTGACCTGAAGGCAGCTGTCGAGGATGGTAGCATCGGTTTTCCTGAAGCAAACCTCTCGTCGGAGATGATGAAGACATGCCGTTCTTTATCGCTGGAGACAACGCATTCCCCCTGCGTACCTGGTTGATGAAGCCGTTCTCCCGGAGGGACCTGACTGATGAGGAACTGATCTTCAATTACCGCCTGTCAAGAGGGAGACGTGTGGTTGAGTATGCCTTTGGCATTCTTGCCAACCGATTCCAAGTCCTGCTTACCACCATGAGACAACAGCCAGGAACACCTTGAAGATCATCCTTGCCTGTGTTTGTCTCCACAACCTCTTTACGAATCAGGAACCCCGGCCTTTGCAGACCTGACCAGGAAGATGCTGACCACCACATTGTGCCTGGCGAGTGGAGAATGGATGCTGCTATGGAAGATCTACAGAACGTCACTGGAACGCCACAACCCGGGCAGCCAAGAAACAGAGAATTACCCTGAAGCATTACTTCAACTCACCAGTAGGGCAGTTCCGTGGCAGGGGGACATGATCTGAGTTCCACAGTGGAAGGAATGCAAAGAAAAAGAAAAAGAAATAAAAAAAACAAAAAACCCCACAAAAACACAAAACAAATACACAAAATAACAAGAAAAATGGAAAAATAAGATTACAAAAAATGTTCAAAAGAAGAAAATGAAAAAAAAATGTAAAAAAAAAAAACACAATTAAAGGAAACCTGTCAAATTATTGCACTATTCCTTTTGCTCGTCTCGTCAGAGAATTGTTTCTTTTTTTGATTTTTCTTTGTTTGGCCTGTAATTTTTCTTTGGATGTCATATTTTCCTTCTTTGTTTTTAATTGTTTTTTTTTTCTTTTTCTTTTCAGGGAAATAACTACTCTGTTCAGAATTAAAAGATATATCTTTTGTGTAATATCTTCTCACAAATAAATACTCACTTCATTTCGCAGAACACTTGAAAATAAATCGATTTAAATTCTGAAGTGAGTAGTTATTTATCGGAAATAAATACACACTTTATTTCACTGAGTATATTGATGACACAAGAAAAATATCTATTTAAATTCTGAAGTGGGTAGTTATTCCTGTGAATATATTGGTAATGACCTTTGTGAAGCTGGACACCTGATCTTTTTGGCACTACTTTTCTGCTGATCTCTTCAGAGAAATGTACAATTCCTTTACTTTTTAAAATCTTTTTCTCTCTCTTTCTTCCATTTTATTAAAAAAACAACTGACAACAACATAATGTAATATGATATATCTTTAATGAATACACAGTTGCTCTTACATTGTTCAGACACAGGAGAGGATATCTTCCTAACATAGGATTTGTTTCTGCACAATTATGTAAGTAAAACTTCTTTTTGGTGTTTAATTTTTTTTCTTTGGTGTGTTTAATTAATGTTGATTTCAATTTTTTAAATACAAAATATATGGGTAATTATACAATACTATGTATATAAAAAAATAAAAGAAGTATTTAGACAAGACAAAATTATATCTACGAACCTGAGTGGAAATAGAAATTAAATGGAATGTTATGTACAATGATAGCCTTTGGCTGAACACTAGATAGGGAACATCTTGGCACATCTCAATGCTGAACCTCTCAAATTATTACCAAAATAAAGGAATTGGTACTGACACAATACCACTAAGTATCTTGTAATAAAAAGTTATAAATAGCAAACGCTATAACGAAGTGAAGTTAAACTGAGAGCATGTTATCTTAACATTTAAACTTTGGCAGAACAGTACACAAGTGAAAACATGGCTTAAAACTTTAAGCAATAGTGAACATCTTGGCCCATCTACAGTGGCTCAACATCTTCATTGCCCAGAATCTGTCTTGTCATGGTACCCAGGGACATGTCCATGCTGAAGCTCGTAGCGGGGGTGCTGGCACCAGGCGTGCGGGGTGTCATCTTTGGAGTGTCGAGGTTATGAACTGCGGACCAAGAGGAGCATTGGTATCCCACAAGAAGCTGCTCCCCTGCTGATAATACTGCTGCTGCTGGGCTGCTGTTGCATGGGCTGCTGCCGCTGAAAGGGGGCCACTATGAGGTCATGGTATGACCGCTGCTGCTGCTGAAGACCAGGAGTGGCAGTCTGATACTGCTGTTGGCCGAAAGAAGACTGCTGTTGGTCCGAGTCAGAAGAAACAGACCGCTGGAACCCTCTGACGTGCAGGTGTGCAGGAGCTGAATGATGAGGCTTCTGCTTGCCTTGGAGACGCAGGCTTTCTTCCCGGAAGTGGTTCAGCCCAGCGAAAGACCATTCCTGGAAAGCTGGCCACATGTCGTCGTGAATGTTGGTAGCCACAGCCGCCATCCACTGGCCCCAGTGAGCCTTCTCAGTTGTTGGACGGTCATCCTCACTTTGGATTAGACGTGTGATCTCACCATGAAGTCGGCGGGAGGACTGGACACGTTCACGGACCTCAGTTACATGCGGTGGTACAACAATGGAGCTTCTTCCAGGGTGCCTGATGCAGGACGTGAAGTGGTGTGGTAGTGTGCTGGCAGCACACGGGACAATGTCGTCCTCTTCTTCAACCTCTTCTTCCGGTGGAACGGATGTGGAAGCGGTAGCCTCTGGAGGAATACGAGGTTCTTTGGATTTCGACTTGAGGCTGGCAATCCCTTTACCAGCACGGCGCAGGATGTGAGACGACAGGAAGCTGAACTTCTTGAGGATCCAATCCTCTCTAGGTGTGGGATCTTTTTTGCTATCACCGCTCTTGGACTTGACAGGTTTGGAGTAGCGTGTACGCATGTTCTCGTACCACGCCATCAAGGCTGCAAGGTCATACTCCATGGATGCTGCTTTGATGCGCCACAACTTTTTGCGTTTGTCGGTATCTTTGTACCCTTGGATGACTTGTCATAGATCTCCTCATTGTCGCGGATCCACTCCACAAGGTCGTCTTCATCGGCAGTACTAAGGACCAACTTCTTCACCTCTTGGATGAGGATTTGCCCTCATCTTCTTCTGGATCAGGAAGAATATCACCGGCCGCTACGTCAGGATTTGACTCCTCATCAGATCGACGACAGGTGGAGTAGTTAGAGCACTCTCAGCAGATCTCCTTTTGGTCTTCTTCAGAGGTGGTGGCATGATGGGAGAAAAGATGCAGGCAATGGAGAAAGAGACGTCCGCACCTCACCAGTGCCTGGAAAAGAATGAAAAGAGAGGCTAGAGGGGCTGTGTTTATTACCCATTCGGCCTTGTCGTAAGGCTAGTCACTTCTGTCGTAAGGACAGTCTGAACGTTCGTAAGGGCAGTCTGAAGATTCTTAAGGGTTGTCTGAACAGTCGTAAGAGCTGTCGGAGAAGTCGGAAGAAACACCTTTCCGAATTCCTTCCGACACGGCCGAACACTCTTACGACTGTTCAGACTATGCTTACGAACGTTCAGAATGCCCTTACGACCCAAAAAAAGGCCCTTCAGACCAACAGCCGACCAACAGCCGAATTGCTTCCGACTGATTTTTAGTCGGAAGAAATTCGGACGTGTCGGAAGCTTCTTACGACTGTTTTGAACATTTCAAAACAGTCGTAAGGAGCTCCCGACACGTCCGAATTTCTTCGGAATTTTTGCCTCGTCTTCCGAACTCCCCGACCTCTTACGAAAGTCTTCCGAGTACCAAAATTCGGAGGAAATTCGTAAGAAATTCGTCTATGTGAAACCCGGGCCTACGTCGGCTGTTGGTCGGCTGTTGGTCGGCTGTTGGTCGGCAGTTAGTCGGCTGTTGGTCGGCTGTTCGTCGGCTGTTGGTCGGCAGTTAGTCGGCTGTTGGTCGGCTGTTCGTCGGCTGTTGGTCGGCTGTTCGTCGGCTGTTGATCGTAAGCGTGGTCGGAAGAGTCGGAAGGAAAGGTTTTTGGCCCGAATTTGCTTCCGACACTTCCGACACAGCCGACACTTCCGACACAGCCGACACTTCCGACACAGCCGACTTTATCCTAACGAACTTTCCAAAAGTTCGTGAATGTGAAACCAGAAATTTGCAAAAAAATCCACGATTCCTTACGATTTCTAAAATTTATCAATTCGTGGCGATTCGTTGGACTCGTAGCTTGTGTGGAATAGTGGTATAAGCAGGTAGTGACGACACTCGACGATTTGTCTACGAAGCAACAGTATCAGTGCAGACACGTAGCGCGATGATAGTGACGTGAATTGAATAACAAAGACAAACAAACAAGCAAACAAAAAACAAACAAAAACCCAAAAAAGTAAGATAAAGGAAATACAGCATTCAATGTTACAAAACGATCTGCGTGTTTTCCGTAATTCCACGATCTATGCAAACAAATGAATCATAAACAGACCACTCAGTCGGCGCTACACAAAACGCGTGTTTACAGTTGAATAACGGTGTTGCACAGTAGGTGAAGCAGTGACCACTAATGCCAGCACACTCTGGCACGTGCCAACAGGGAGAGGTGTGAATCTTGTCAGTCACTGGTCAGTTATGGAACAGGTGAGATCAACGTCCTATTCGCTGGATGCCCTTAAGTACATAGAGTCCCAGACCGAAGTCTGTAGTTTTGGTGCCAGAATGTCTGGTCGTTAGCCAGTCTTAGGTTTGATTTTGGACAGGGGCAGTCCTATCTTGTTCTGGTTGTCGTCCGTTGTAGTCGTCGTCGTCGTCGTTGTTGTTGTTGTTGTTGTTGTTGTTGTCGTACCCTGGCTAAAAGACTCCAGGGATCATCCGAACAGCCGAAGTACTTGAACACTATGGTACAAATGCATCAGCTGGGGATGAGAACATTACGTGTCTAGCGCCCATTTTTGTCGTCTTTAACCACTTTTGACGTATCTCACGAATTTTGTCGTATCTCACGAGTTTTGTTCCCAATTTGGTAATCATTTTTGTCGCCTTAACTGCTTTTGTCGTCCATGGGTCCAGGCAAGGTCACGAGATTTGTCATCTCCATGAAAAATGGACGACATAAGTGGTTGTGGCGACATAAATGGTTGTTAAGTGACGACAAACATCGTAAGGTGCGACATAAATGGTTGAAATGGACGACAAAACTCGCGAGGTGATACAAGTGGTTCAGGACGACAAAAAACGGCGCAACATACGTGTGTGACCGTTTTCGATTACCCCGCCAGTTGTCTTGTACTGGTTTTCGGATTTTGTTTCCCTTCCTGCTTAACTGGTCGCATCCTAGGTCAATGCTTCGAGTCGTCCATAGGTCAGGACTGTCTCCCTTTCTCAGCTACGCTTTCAGTGGTGGCCTGAGTGCTAGTCCTTCAGATGAGATGATTAACGGAAAACTGGTAGGAAACATGCAGTTAGCTCATGTTCAAGTGTATTTAGCTCATGTTTAAGTACCCACGGCGACGACAGAGGAATTGTCCATGCCGAACTTCGGTAGAAAACCTCATTTTGACCGGCCAACAAAAAAGATGCTCAAATATGACCAAGTGGTTGTACCTATGAATGGCGATGTACTTTTTATCAACAAATAAAAAGAAAAAAGAAAGAAAGGGAAAAAAAAGTGGAGGAAGAGGGAGGGGGGGGGGGGGGGGGGGCAAATAGATCGAAGTGGGTGTGAGATTTTGCCGTCCCCCTCCCCCACTCCCCAAAACACACACACACACACACACACACGCGCGCGCGCGCGCGCGCACGCACACACGCACGCACGCACGCATGCACACACACACACACAACACACACACACACACACACACACACACACACACACACACACACACACACACACACGTACACACAAATAAGGCCAAATGGTTGGTGCCCTG
>CM031607.1:43556080-43563580 GCA_018398815.1 Conus ventricosus | reverse complement strand
TCTGTAAAAACCATTGGTTGTCGCATCTGTCTCTGCTTTCTGATTGTGAATCCGTCTGACTCTCATCTCTCCTCTCCTCTCCTCCTCCTTTTCCTCTCTCCTTCCCCCCCTCTCTGTCTCTCTTTCTCTTTGTTTTTCTTCCGTCCATTTTCCAATCTGTCTGCCGTCTGTCTGTCCACACCACACACACACCACACACACACACACCACACACCACACACACACACCACCCACACACACACAACACCACACAACTAAAACCATTTTGACTTTTTTTTCACACCACAGTGTCTGCCCTCCTTCTCTGCCCATTTCTCTCCCCCCCTCTGTTTTCCCTTCCCAGTTTTTCTCTCTCATCCATTTTCCTCTCTCTCTCTCATCTTCCTCCTCTCACTCTCTTTCTCTCCTCTCTCTCTCTCTCTCTCCCCCCCCCCCCTCTCCTCTCTCTCTCTGTCTCCCTCTCTATCTCTCTCTCTCTGTGATTATTTTCCTTGCTTTTTAATTTGTTTGGCATTTTCTACATGGTTGCTTTTTTTTCTCCTCTCTCTCTCTCTTCTCTCCTCCTCTCTCCCTCTCTCCCTCTCTCTCTCTCCTCTCTTCCTTCTCTCTCTTCTCTCCTCTCTGTCCTCTCTCTCTCTCCTTCTTTCCCTTTCCCTTTCCCTTCTTTCCCTTTCTTTCCTTTCCTTTCTTTCTTTCTTTTCTGTCTTCCTTTCTTCCCTTTCATCTTTCTTTGTCCCTCCATTTCCCCATCTTTACTCTTTAGGGCCCCCCTTTTTTTCGTCCCTTCTTGCTTCCACTTCGTCATTTCATGCGTTCAGAATCAGCCAAAGGAATGATCCGTGTCACAGTGGGGGTGATGTATTTCTTGACCCCCTTACGTACAGCCGCTCTGTGACAAAGTGGAGGTGGGAAGAAAAATCCAAGACCATAAAGCGCTCTGGGACCAGCGAGTAAGGATTTAGTTTTATTACCCGCCCCCCCTCCCCACCCCTCGTTTATTGTGAGGGTAAAAGTTCGGTGGGGGGAGGAAAGGGCTGGAGGGGGGGGGGGGGAGAGGGGGGGAGGGGGGGGGAGGACATGGGGTATGGAGGGGGGAGGGATTGAAGGTGGGGGTGTTTTAAAGTGCTGGGGGGGGATTAAGGAGGGGGGAGGGGTTAAGGTGGGGGTGTTTTAAGTTGTGCTGCTGGCTCACGGGAGCGGTGAGGAAGAGAATGAACGCGTCACCATTTTCCATAGACAGTCGACTTTACAGTCTGCCTCTACCCTCCATCCATCCTCTTCTGTGGCTTGCTGCAAACGTCCATCCGTCCATCACAGCCCCCCCCCCCCCCCCACTCCGCCTTCCCCAATCTCCCGTGCCTCTCATTCTGTCCCCCTCTTTCCCTCCCTGCCTCGCCCCCTTCACCCCCTCCTGTTCTGTAGGGTCTGCTTTCTCTCCGTGTCTGTCTCTCTCCTTCTTCAATGCAAATTTGAAGAGACTGTGGCCCCCCCCCCCCCCACCCCCCCCCTGCCCCTGCCCCTGCGTTGCACACACACTTCAAATATAAAAACAAGAACAAGCAATGCTGGATTCAAAGAATTGAAATGCGTTTTAAAGCATGTTACAATTCACAAAAAAAAGCGAATTTGTATTTGATATTTGTACATCAAAACATTTAACATAAAAATGGAACTAAGATAAATCGCAATTACTTTTTGGAAAGTGTTTTTTCTTATCCATTTCAAAAATCAGTTTCAATACATCAGAAATCCAGTTGTGAAATGTTACTGTTTAGTTGATACTTAAACCATTTAGAAGGTATAAATTATCTGAAATATTTGCAACCATAAAGATATTGCACGTCCTATGCAAAACCAAACACGTTTACAAAAAGAGACAGCTTTACACACACACACACACACACACACACACACACACACACACACACACACACACACACACACACACACACACACACACACTTATAGAGATATGTTCTTAACCCTACCCCAGCCTTCCCAGTTCTTTCTTTCTTTTTTTTAATTTTTTAAAAAATCTCTTTTCACACTACGCATTTTTCTTCTTCACATTTTTGGTTTTCTTCGTCATCTGCCTCGTTCCTTCCTGCCTGTCTGTCCCCCCCCCCCCCCCCCCCTCCTCCCCCCCCCCCCCCACCCCCATCTGCACGACCTGAATGATCCATGCGATTGTGGTTGCTGCTAATTTATTCCTTGTCTGTCTTTATGGTGCATGGACTTGGGGGGTGGGGGGGGGGGGTAGGGGTGGGGATGCGGAGGGGAGTCAGGTCCCTCCCTCTCTCCGTCCTCTCCCCCGCCCCCCCCCCCCCCCCCCCACACCCAATGTTCTTTTCACCTTCTTGTTCACCCCAGCACACTGAGTAGGGGTGGGGGGTGGGGGTGGAGGAGGGGGCGGTGGGGTATGTTGTTTTCAACGGTAGTTTCCGCGTTCCCTGCTACCCATTCATTGAGGCGGCTTTTGTGTGAGGGTTTTTTTTTTTTTTTTTTTTTTTTTTTGGGGGGGGGGGGTTGTAGGGAGGGGGTGGGGTGGTGGTGGTGGTGGTGGGGGAGACGGGGGAAGGGGGGGGAGGGAAGGGGGAGGGGGCAGCGGGGAGAGAGTGGGGGACAGGGGGAGGGATGATTCTGTTGGAGGTGCATGTGCTCGCTTGGCTGGAGCCGGTGAAGATGGAGGACTGGAAGCCTGTGGCCTCTGTGTCTGTCTGTCTGTCTGTCTGTCTGTCTGTCTGTCTGTCTCTCTTCCCGATTGCTTTGTCTGCTCTGTCCTCCACAAGTCCATCAGTTTCTGCCTGGCTGTCTGCCTCTGCCCATTTCAGTCTATCTGCCTTCCCCTACCCCCCACCCCCTTCCATCTCCCTCCTCCTAACTCTATTTCTCTCTCTCCCTCTCTTTCTCTCTGTCTCTGTCTCTCTCTCTCTGTTTCTCTCTCTCTCTCTCCTCTCTCTCTCTCTCTCTGTCTCTGTCTCCCTTCTCTCTCTTTCTCTCTCTCTCTACCCTCCTCTTTCTCCCTATCTCTCTCACCCACCTCTCTTTCCCTCTCCCTCTGTCCTCAACTTCCCCCCTGCTCCTCCCTGTTCTCTCTGTACCTTTCTCTCTCTCTTTCTGTCTCCATCTTTCACAGTCTCTCTGTCTGTCTGTCTCTGTCTCTGTCTCTCTCACTCTGTCTCATTCTCACCCGATCTGTTTGTGTGCTGCTACGTTCTGGAAAAATCCATTGGTTGTTGTCAGTCTGTCTCTGTTCTCTGGTTACTGCAGTCTCTCTGACTCTTTGCATTTCTTTCTCTCTCTCTCTGTCTCTCTCTCTCTCTCTCTCTCTCTCTCTCTCTGACTGTGAGATTCTTTTTCTTTGGTTTCATTGTCTGGGCTATTTTATTACATAGGTTGTTTTTTCCCCCTTCTTTCACCTTTCTTTCTTTTTTTTTCTTTCTTTTTTTCTTCCTTCCTTCTTTCCTTCTTTCCTTCCTTCCTTCTTTCTTTCTTTTGTTTTTCTTTGTTCCTCACTTTTTCATCTTGATCTCTTTAGCCCCTTCCTCTCTCTTGTCGTCACTTCTTGTTTCCACTCGTCAGTTCATGTGTTCAGGATCAGCCAAAGGAATGATCCGTGTCACAGTGGGGGGTGATGTATTTCTTGACCCCCCTTTCTGTACAGCCGCGCTGTGACACAAGTGGAGGGGGGAAGAGGGGAGTACACCCACTCCAGAGCCCCCACCTCCATCCCCACCCTCATCCACCATCTCGTTCGCCACAAGCGCACTGGGGACAGAATTGAGTTTTATTACAGCCCCACTCCCCACTCCTCGTTTCATTGTGCAGGGCATGTTCGGTGGGGGAGGGGGAAAGGGGGGAGGAGTGGGGGAGGTGCGGGGGGGGGGGGGTGTTAAGAAGGGGTGGGGGTGAAGGAGGGGGTGTTAAAGGTGCGCATGCTGGCTCACTGGAGCGGTGAAGAGAGAGGAATGAATACGTCACCAATTCCATAGACAGTCGACTTTACAGTCTGCCTCTACCCTCCATCCATCCTCCTCTGTGGCTTGCTGGCATCGTCCCTCCGTCCATCACAGCCCCCCTCCCCTCCGCCTTCCCCAATCTCCCGTGCCTCTCATTCTGTCCCCCTCTTCCGTCCCTGCCTTGACCCCTTCACTCCCTTCCTGTTCTGTAGGGTCTGCTTTCTCTCCGTGTCTGTCTCTCTCCTTCTTCAATGCAAATTTGAAGAGACTGTGACAACTGGGTGTGATCATGAGTTGCAGTATAGAGATGAACTCAAGGACGTTTCTTCAGGTGAAGATACAGCTATAAACGTTTATCCTGAGAACGTGACTGTCTGTGACATCATGGCGTATGTACAGGAGATGATCAGGAATGTGGACAGCATTCATTCTACTAAGAGAGAATCAGTGCAGTTGACTTCCTGCAGTTATTCAGCTGTGGAGAGTTCTCTCTCTATTTCGTTCCTTCTTTCCTTCCTTCTTCTTTCTTTCTTTCTTTCTTTCTTTTCTTTCTTTCTTTCTTTTGTCTTTCTTTCTTCTTCTCTGCTTCACCTTTATCTCTTTAAGCCCCTCTTGTCGTCACTTCTTGCTTCCACTCGTCAGTTCATGCGTTCTGAATCAGCCAAAGGAATGATCCGTGTCACAGTGGGGGGTGGGGGGGGGGGTGGTGATGTATTTCTTGACCCCCTTTCTGTACAGCCGCTCTGTGACACAAGTGGAGGGGGGAAGAGGGGAGTCCACCCACTCCAGAGCCCCTACCCCTACCCCCACCCTCAATCACCATCTCGTTCGCCACAAACGCACTGGTATGGGGACCAGCGAGAGAGAATTTATTTTTATTACATCCCCACTCCCCACTATTCGTTCATTGTGCAGGACATGTTCGGTCGGGGAGGGAGGGTGGTGGGGAGAAGAGAGGTGGGGAAGTGTGGTGGGGGGGGGGGGGGTAAAAGGGGTGGGGGGTGAAGGTGGGGTGCTGAAGGTGCGCATGCTGGTTCACTGGAGCGGTGAGGAGAGAGGAATGAACGCGTCACCATTTCCATAGACAGTCGACTTTACAGTCTGCCTCTACCCTCCATCCATCCTCTGCTGTGGCTTGCTGGCATCATTCCCCCGTCCATCACAGCTTCTTCATCCCCAATCTCCCCTGCCTCTCCTGCTGTCCTTGTCCCTCCGTCCCCCACCGCCCACTCCCTTCCCGTTCGGTAGGGTTTGCTTTCATCTGGGTCTGTTGTCTCTCTCTCTCTCCTTCTCCAACGCAAAACTGAAGTTTGAACAGTAAAAGCCACCAACACCCAATAAGCATATTGCAAATTTTCGGTTTATTTGTAAAACATTTGTCAGGCATAAAAAACCAAGGGCCCACTAAAAGACAGCCCAAAGCACAGCTTTCATATTCTGAAACTGATTATCTCTCACTCCCAATTTACCTGAATTCTCACTCACTGCTTTAAAATCCTAACAAAAGCCTACCAGAGCCAAGTAAAGCAATGGTAACAATGAGCATCATGAGAAACAAAAACACAGGGTAATCAGTCAAGACCAACCCCCCCCCCCCCCCCCCCACAAAAAAAAAAAAAACAAAAAAAAAAAACAAACAAACAAACAAAAAAACAACCGGAAATGAGCTCAAGCTCACACTGGTACGACTAAGGGTACGTGACAATAACCCCCCCCCCCTTCCTCCATCATTTTCAAATGCATCTTTTGTTTTCAGTAAAGTGATGGAAAAAAAACATTTCATGATTTTCACATACAAATGGTACTGCCGTATACATTCACATTACATTCAACTGGAACCTTATCTGGAAAACTGAAGTTTGTGATAAGTGGGCGTCATCATTATTCGCAGTATAGAGTTGAACCCAAAGACGTTTTTCAGGTGAGTGAACAACATAGTACTTAGGGCCTCTGGCATTGGAGTAATATTTGTAATTGGATAGAAACGTTATGTAGTCTATAGAAACACTAAGGCTGCTGAACTCATAAACGGACAAGCATCAGCTTGGTTTAAAATCAGTAGAAGTTGAAGACAGAGCGACTTCATCTCGCTGTACTTGTTTTTTTGATGTGTTGCATTTTTAGCACATATGACCAGGCAAAGCAAAAACACCAATGAAATGTTTATAGATTTTTTTTTTCAAAAATAAAATTGCAGTTTGCTGACAACACAATTTTTACAAATGAGAAGTGAAGAAATTATAAACACAAAATCTTGTATAAATTTGTAGTGATATTACGACTGACCATAGATTGTGAGAAGATATCTGCTACCTGCCTATGATGGAAAAGAACGTCAATAAAGAAATATCTACCAAAGCTCAGAATGGAATGGAATCCACCCAAGTTTCAGAAACAGGAAAATGGCTCGCAGAGTTCACAGGCTGCACAGATGTAAATTGTACTGACAAATTCTCAGAAATAAGACAGTTATGCAGTGTTTCGAACAAAAGAATTCTTACACCTCTAGGAAAAATTGCAGTCTTGAAATCTTTAATACCATTTAAAGTCACATCTTTGTGGACACTTCTACCCACCAAATCCACCAGACGAATTCATGAAGGCATTGTGCCTTCACTGTTTAAAGTTGGTATGGAATTTGAAAAAAAAAAAAAAAAAAACTCAGCGTGACAGAAATACTAGAAAGCTTGCTTGGAAAATAATAGGTGAGAGAGGCATTGGATTTCCAGACTTTAACTGTTTTACGCAAGCCTTGAAATTAGGATATATGACTGAAGTAGGGACAACAAATCATAAATGTGAAGGAATTGTGCCGTGCAAAAAAAAAAGAAGTATAAACTCGGACCGAGTTGCATGTTGACTCAGAATAAACATGGGAATATTCAGACATTGGAACACACAGACGTGAAAACATACAGGTGTGGGAATATACAGACGTGAAAACATACAGGTGTGGGAATATACAGACGTGGGGACATTCAGACTTTGGAACATACAGACGTGGGAACGTACAGGTGTGGGAACATACAGCTGTGGGAACGTAAAGGTGTGTGAACATGCAGACGTGGGAACATACAGGTGTGGGAACATACGGAAGTGGGAACGTAAAGGTGTTGAAAAATATAGATGTGGGAACATGCAGTCGTTGGAACACACAGTTGTGGGGACAGACGTGGGAACATACAGGTGCGAGAACATACAGGTGTGGGAACATACAGGTGTGGGAACATACAGGTGTGGGAACATACAGAAGTGGGAACATACAGACGTGGGAACATACAGAAGTGGGAACATACAGACGTGGGAACATACAGACGTGGAAACATACAGATGTGGGAACATACAGACGTGGAAACATACAGAAGTGGGAACATACAGGTGTGGGAACATACAGGTGTGGGAACATACTGGTGTGGGAACATACAGGTGTGGGAACATACAGAAGTGGGAACGTAAAGGTGTGGAAACATTCAGATGTGGGAACATACAGACGTGGGGACATAGGGACGAGGGGACACACAGACGTGGTGGTACATAGACG
>CM031607.1:43543580-43548580 GCA_018398815.1 Conus ventricosus | reverse complement strand
ACACCATGGCTGACAGACAGTTCAGTCTCTACACTGCTGGCTGACAGACGGTTCAGTCTCTACACTGCTGGCTGACAGACAGTTCAGTCTCTACACTGCTGGCTGACAGACAGTTCAGTCTCTACACTGCTGGCTGACAGACGGTTCAGTCTCTACACTGCTGGCTGACAGACGGTTCAGTCTCTACACTGCTGGCTGACAGACGGTTCAGTCTCTACACTACTGGCTGACAGACAGTTCAGTCTCTACACTGCTGGCTGACAGACAGTTCAGTCTCTACACTGCTGGCTGACAGACAGTTCAGTCTCAACACTGCTGGCTGACAGACAGTTCAGTCTCTACACCACTGGCTGACAGACAGTTCAGTCCTCTACACCACTGGCTGACAGACACAGTCTCTACACCACTGGCTGACATGTCGACAGACAGTTCAGTCTCAACACTGCTGGCTGACAGACGGTTCAGTTCTCTACACCACTGGTTGACAGACAGTTCAGTCTCTACACCACTGGCTGACAGACAGTTCAGTCTCTACACTGCTGGCTGACAGACAGTTCAGTCTCTACACTGCTGGCTGACAGAGAGTTCAGTCTCTACACCACTGGCTGACAGACAGTTCAGTCTCTACACTGCTGGCTGACAGTTCAGTCTCTACACCACTGGCTGACAGACAGTTCAGTCTCTACACCACTGGCTGACAGACGGTTCAGTCTCTACACTGCTGGCTGACAGACGGTTCAGTCTCTACACCACTGGCTGACAGACAGTTCAGTCTCTACACCACTGGCTGACAGACAGTTCAGTCTCTACACCGCTGGCTGACAGACAGTTCAGTCTCTACACCACTGGCTGACAGACAGTTCAGTCTCTACACCACTGGCTGACAGACACAGTCTTACACCACTGGCTGACATGTCGACAGACAGTTCAGTCTCAACACTGCTGGCTGAAGACAGTTCAGTCTCTACACCACTGGCTGACAGACAGTTCAGTCTCTACACCACTGGCTGACAGACGTCGACAGTTCAGTCTCTACACTGCTGGCTGACAGTTCAGTCTCTACGCTGCTGGCTGACAGACAGTTCAGTCTCTACACTACTGGCTGACAGAGAGTTCAGTCTCTACACCACTGGCTGACAGACAGTTCAGTCTCTACACTGCTGGCTGACAGTTCAGTCTCTACACTGCTGGCTGACAGACAGTTCAGTCTCTACACTGCTGGCTGACAGACAGTTCAGTCTCTACGCTGCTGGCTGACAGACAGTTCAGTCTCTACACACTGCTGGCTGACAGTTCAGTCTCTACACTGCTGGCTGACAGTTCAGTCTCTACACTGCTGGCTGACAGACAGTTCAGTCTCTACACTGCTGGCTGACAGACAGTTCAGTCTCTACACTGCTGGCTGACAGACAGTTCAGTCTCTACACCACTGGCTGACAGACAGTTCAGTCTCTACACTGCTGGCTGACAGTTCAGTCTCTACACTGCTGGCTGACAGACAGTTCAGTCTCTACACTGCTGGTTGACAGACAGTTCAGTCCCTACACCACCAAGGCTGACAGACAGTTCAGCCTCTGCCACCATGGCTGACAGACAGTTCAGTCTCTACACTGCTGGCTGACAGACAGTTCAGTCTCTACACTGCTGGCTGACAGACAGTTCAGTCTCTACACTGCTGGCTGACAGACAGTTCAGTCTCTACACTGCTGGCTGACAGATGTTCAGTCTCTGCACCACTGGCTGACAGACAGTTCAGTCTCTACACTGCTGGCTGACAGACAGTTCAGTCTCTACACTACTGGCTGACAGACAGTTCAGTCTCCACACTGTTGGCTGACAGACAGTTCAGTCTCCACACAGCTGGCTGTCAGACAGTTCAGTCTCCACACTGCTCGTTGACAGACAGTTCAGTCTCCACACTGCTGGTTGACAGACAGTTCAGTTCCACACAGCTGGCTGTCCGCATATATATAGTTCAGTCTCAAGTCTGTTGGCTGTTGAAATCGCCAAGTCTCTAGACTGCTGGCAGTTGGATTAGCTCAATCTCCAGACTGTTAGACTGTCAGATCAGTCATGTCAGTCATTCCCCTGACCGCTGGGATCGTTGGGGGGGGGGGGGGGGGGGGGGGGGGGGGGGGGGGGGGGGGGGGGAGGGGGACGTGATGAGGCAGCCACCATTTCTCTCCAGGCTCTTCTGTTGGTAGCTGTCGTGAGGAGATCTGGCATGGTCATTTTTGGTCCAGCCTTTTATATTTTCGGACCAGCTCTTTCTCTGCCGTCCTCGTCTGCGCCCTCCTTCAACGGTACCTTGAAGGATGGTTTTGGAGAGGGTGTTATGACGAATGACGTGGCCAAACCATGCCATCTTCCGTCGTCTGACGATTGCCAGAAGTGGCTCATGGGCCCAACTAGGTTAGTGACCAGGTTCCGCACATAGTCGATCTTGTGCTCCTTGTAGGAGATGTGGAGTAGTTTCCTCAGGTGCCTGAGGTGCCTGTCGGATTAGTGATGTGTCCAAACTGCTGGCTGTTGGATTAACTCAGTCTCCGTACTGCTGGCTGTCGGATTTAGCTCAGTCTCCAAGCTGCTGGCTGTCGGATCAGCTCAGTCTCCACACAGCTGGCTGTCGGATTAGCTCAGTTGGCAGACGATTGTTGCTGTTGGCAATGACAGCTATTTACAGCCACATTTTGTGAGTTTCATCCTGTGTCGCCTGTGATAAAAAAAAAAGGTCTTCTGGTTGCCAAGCTTATTATGTTGTCATCCTGGTGGTGATGTACGCTGTGGTGTTAGACAGATCCACTACCACCATTCTCCCGGCTTTACGTACTACCCCGTCGGCCTCGTCACCTAGGACAGGTCGACGTTAAACCTGAAATGAACCTGACCAAACATCCAGCCAGCTTCGTTCGTTCCTTTTCTTCATCCACGGTCCCCATCGTCACTCTACCCCTTCCCACTCCCCCCCCCCCCTCCCCTCCCCCATCCTCCTGTCTTCTGCCCTGCCCGCCGTTCTCTTTTTGTACTCCCAGTTCTTATAGCACAGGGAGTACTTTACAATGGGAACGAAGAAATGCTGTGTGTGTGTGTGTGTGTGTGTTGTGTGTGTGTGTGTGTGTGTGTGTGTGTGTGTCCGTGGTCAAAATGTGTTCCACTCGCTCCAGACAAAACTTCCGAGCCGATTTTTCTGAAAATGTGTAAGTATCTTCATTATGGGTCATGGAGGTTGTTTGATGTTTTATTTTACGTTATAGCCGTTACTAACGACTATAACAGCCCATAACGGTTTTCATCTTTATGGAATATCTCAGAAAGTACTTGGCCGATCCCTGGAAATTTGTAGGTATCTTCATTATGGATCACAGTTGATGGCCGATGTTTTATTTTACCAGAATAGCCGTTACTAACGGCAATGGAATATATCGTGCGTATTCAAGATAAACTGGGAGTACGTTTATATACTTTGCATCTTGTTTTTTTTTTTTTTTTATATATACCTGCTTATTCTCGCCATGGTGAATTCCAAACACACAGCAGACAGGACGTAAGCTTGCCGGCTTTTTTTTCTTCTTTCTTTCTAATTTGAAAAGAACGCGAGACTCTGCATTCAGTATATGTTTTCTTGATTTTCTTTTTCAGCCCCGCCGACCACAGGGAGTAATATGTAGTAAGCTGGAGTTTCTGCATAGAGTGTGACCACAGCACATTCCTGTCGTCAGCACCAAGTGTTTGGACTACGACTCCAAGGATTCCGTGGCAATCAATCGGAGCATGTTACTCATTATAGTGCATGGAAGAAAAGAAAAAAAACACAACAAAAAAAAAACAACAAAAAAAAAACAGATGTCCCTCCCACTGACGTTTAAGCCCTCAAAAACAAACCTTCATCTTGTTAACAAGAAAAGATGAAATGGGTTTCAAACCGAAAAAAAAAAAGAAAGAGAAAAAGAAGCTGTATTAGAAATAGACTAGATTGTTTACACATCATTTCGCTTTGTCGCTTTTCTCTCTGTTCTTGACCTATGTCCTTTGTATAAGTCAGGCTACGTCATTTTGCAGAATGAGGCCTGCCAACCCCCTGATCATCAGTAACTGACAAGACCCGCCGCCATTCATTGGGTGATCCGTGGACTGCTGGTCACGTGACGTGGGGTGGATGTGATGGCGCCGTTTAGAAATGGTGAGGATGGGGTTGGTGGAGGGTAGCGGGGGGTGGGGGTGGAGGGGGGTGCAGGGCGGAGTGGGGTTGGAGGGATGGGTGGGTGGGTGGTGGGCGAGGGGGAGGGGCGGGGGGAGGGGGGGGGGAGGGCTGGAGTAGTTAGCTATGTATATATGCACGCAATGGGTCCTCCGTATTTCCTAACAGCTGTCACGTCCTCGTGGCGGCCATGTCACATGCCTGTCAGGCCCTGGACTGCCTGTCACGACTATGCAAAACTGGCTTCCCCGAAACATGAAAGATGTTGAAAGACACCATGTCTTTTTCTTTTCTCTCTCTTTCTCTCTCTCTCTCTCTCTCTCTCTCTCTCTCTCTCTCTCTCTCTCTCTCTCTCTCTCTCTCTCTCTTGTTACCTTCCCCCTAAAAAAGAAAAAAAGAAAGAAAAACAGAAATAAAGAAAAGGAAGAAGGAAGCAGAAGAAATAACAGAAAGAGACAGAGGGATGAATAATTCAAAAACAAGCTGTATTGTCTGTCAGAGTATCTTCCTGGATGGATGGGTTGAACACGAGGGCAAGCGGCTTTCCAAGGACCATGGGCTAGTCTCTTTCGCAGTGGCCGCAGGTTTGTTTGTGCACGTGCGTGAACAGTGACTTCTATGACCCCACTATTTCCAGGGCGCTTCTTGTGTGTGTGTGTGTGTGTGTGAGGGAAGTCATTTTTTTTATTCGTAGCTGACGGCTTCTCGAGGTGACGTCTGCTGAAGTAGCTGTGTGGTGTAAATCAGGGATAAAAAGCCCCCCTCCACACACACACACACACACACACACACCACTCCTCCC
>CM031607.1:43528580-43533580 GCA_018398815.1 Conus ventricosus | reverse complement strand
GTTCCCCGGGTCGAGCTCTCTCTCTCTCTCTCTCTCTCTCCCTCTCTCTCCTCTCTCTTTTTCCTCTCTTTTCTCTCTCTCTCTCTCTCCCCTTTTTTTTTTGTGTTTTTGGTTTTTGTGTGTGTGTGTGTGTGTGTGTGTGTGTGAGAGAGATTGAGGAGGAGAGGAGAGAGAGGAGAAGAGAGACAGACAGACGGGACAGAAAACAGACAAACAAGCAGACAGACAGACAACAAGACGAGTGAGGAGAGAAAGAGAGTGAGAGTGCATGCGCGCGCGATGTTGTGTGCGTGGTGTTCGTATAAATGTTTGTGAGCGCGCGTTTTTGTTGTTTTTGTTGTTTTTTTTTTTTTGTCTTGTGTGCGTGGAGCGCCTACATGAGTGCCTGTCTGTGCAAATCAGGGAGGTGCAAAGTCCCCCCCGGGCAGCGGATAAACTGACCTTTTCTTTTTGGGCATCAGTTTTTGTCGCTGGGGGCCAATTTTCAACAGCCTTTTCATTTTTTCCGTGCGGATTGCGTTTGACATTGTCCCTTGAATCCGCCTTTGTTGTCAAAATAGAGACAAAAAAACCCCCCTTTTTTCCTCTTTTATTCTTTGTTAATCGAGGGGAAAAACGTGTGCCGAAGGGTGCCAAAAGAGGGGGAAAATAACCGACAAGAAAAGGGAACGCGCTTCACCACTGAGGGCTTCCCACGACAAAAACAAGCAAACATAAAAAACCAAAACACGGAATAAAAAAAAAAAACCAAGCATCGGAAGATACTCGGGTCTTAGCCTCAGAACTTTATGAAGAAGAGGGCAGAACACATTGCGCTTTGACCTTTACAATAGGGATAAGACGAATCTAGAAAAACCCATTCCAAAGACTTCTTATAACCTTTGGGGAAAAACGCCCCTGGCAATGGGCAAAAGGTCTTCGAAGACTCAGCCTGCGAATGGGCTAAACATGTCGATGTTTCTCACCGGTTCACCAGACAAACTTTTGGGGGAGGGTTTTACTTGCGCGCGGACAACGATCTCCAGCAGATGACGGTCCGTTCTTCCAACCACTATCGATCTCCTTAGTTTCTCCGAAGATGGAGTATGGCTGCCTTCATGGAATGGCGGGATTAAGAAAAAAACACGGTCATGCACACAAAACTCCACTTCCTTTGTTGGGTAGATGGGATTCATACTTGCCTGTCCATAATATAGGGAGTGTCCGCAGGAGTATCAGCCTGCGTATGCAGAAGCAGAAGAAGAAGAAGAAGAAGAAGAATTTTTAGTGATACAGATCACAGACTGGGAATTTCTTTCTTTCTTTCTTTCTTTCTTTCTTTCTTTCTTTCTTTCTTTCTTTCTTTCTTTCTCCCTCTCCTCCTCCTCCTCCTCCTCCTCCTCCTCCTCTCTCTTCTTCTTCTTCTTCTTCTTCTTCTTCTTCTTCTTCTTCTTCTTTTGCTGTCCCATCTTCGGTGCCACTTCTGTGGCACTGCATACCCACGCCGCTCATTCCGACCCTTCCCCCCCCCTCCCCCCCCCCCCCCCCCCCCCTTTCCACGTACACAGCCACAGCTCAGCCCGACCCAGCCCGCCGCAGCCCCGGGCTGAAAGCGAGCAATCCACAGGGAGCAAGCAAGTTAATGTCAAGTCGTCAAGAGGCAACCCACCGGAGGAGACACTGCACTGTTGCCGAGTCGCTTCGGTGGTGTTCAGTGGCGTCTATTCTGATTCAAGAGAGAGAGAGAGGAGAGAGAGAGAGAGGAGAGAGTGAGAGAGAGAGAGAGAGAGAGAGAGAGGAGAGAGAGAGAGAGAGAGAGAGAGAGAGAGAGAGAGAGAGAGAGAGAGAGGAGAGAGAGAGAGAAAGGGTCTCCTTCTCTCTCTCTCTCATCTACACACACACACATACACACACACACACACACACACACACACACACACACACACACACACACACACACACACACACACACACACACACACACACACACATCTCTCTCTCTCTCTCTCTCTCTCTCTCTCTCTCTCTCTCTCTCTCTCTCTCTCTCTCACGTACAACAAAGCTGTAGTCGGTGGATGGCTGGAAAAGAGGGAAGGACGGACGGGGGATGTTGGGGGTGTGGGTGTGGGGTGGGGTGGGGGATGGAGGGTGAAAAACCAACAGTGGCGCCGAACGTTGGCGGCCATGGAGCATTGGAGCGTGACCTAGGAGTGGACAGCTGGACAGCTACTGGACACAGCACGTGGACACGGCTCGCTGAGGCAGAGTGGGCAGCGTGATGACCCAACCACCGTCATCACTGTGGTCAAGGTGGACTTCACACACACCGAACATTGACCGTGAGGAGGGGGATCGTCATAGTGGTGCGTGTGTGTGTGTGTGTGTGTGTGTGTGTGTGTGTGTGTGTAGTGGTGTGTGTGTGTGTGTGTGTGTTTGTGTGTGTGTGTGTGTGTGGTGTGTGTGTGTGTGTGTGTGTGTGTGTGTGTGTGTGCATTGTTGTTGTTATTGTTGCTGTTGCTGTTGTTGTTGTTGCTGCTGTTGTTGTTGTGTGTATGTGTGTGTGTGTGTGTGTGTGTGTGTGTGTGTGTGTGTGTGTGTGTGTGTGTGTGTGTGTGTGTGTGTGCATTGTTGTTGTTATTGTTGCTGTTGCTGTTGTTGTTGTTGTTGTTGTTGCTGCTGCTGTTGTTGTTGTGTGTATGTGTGTGTGTGTGTGTGTGTGTGTGTGTGTGTGTGTGTGTGTGTGTGTGTGTGTGTGTGTGTGTGTTTGTGTGTGTGTGTGCGCGCGCGTGTGCGCGCTCCAGTGCGTGCCTGTATGCGTGTGCGTATGTGCGTGTGTGTGTGGCGCGCGCGCGCGCACGCGCGTGTGTGTGCATGCGTGTGTGCACGCGCGCGAGCGCATATATGTCTATGTGCGTGTCTGTGTCTGTGCATTGTAAGCACTACAATCTAAACCAGTCCAGCCTTTTTCGATGACATTCAACGCTGCCCTCTGTAGACACGGTCGCGTGCATTGACGAAACAAGAACTTTTCAATCACTGGAAGCTGAAAGGTGAAGGTGGCTCCTCCACGGCGTTCACACAACACAGCACCGGCAGCACATCGGCGGAAGCCACACGCTCGTCGTGAGATGGTGCCAGATGGCATCTTCCATCAGACAGCTCCAGCAGGCTTCCGATGGTATCAAAATGTCCAGTCTGCTTGTCCAGAGAGGCAACACCCAATAGCAAGCAGTCACAAACACCCATGTCGCACCAACTTGACCAGTACGGGTCATTGGAGCCGATAGGTCATTGGAGCAGCTGGGTCATTGGAGCAGCTAGGTCATTGGAGCAGCTGGGTCATTGGAGCAGCTAGGTCATTGGAGCAGCTGGGTCATTGGAGCAGCTGGGTCGTTGGAGCAGCTGGGTCATTGAAGCAGCTGGGTCATTGGAGCAGCTGGGTCATTGGAGCAGCTGGGTCATTGGAGCAGTGGGTCATTGGAGCAGCTGGGTCACTCGAGCAGCTAACTTAACTATGTGGGATAGAAAGAAGAAAAAAAACAGGCTGGTGCTGAGATATCAAGTGTCTCCTCTTGGTATGGTATAACCAAGCTTGAATCTGTATACAAGGAAAGGTCTGTTTCCAAACGTTCTATGCTTAAATAGCAGGTGAGAAAAAAAAGAAGAAAGCTTTGAACACAGTATTATAGGCATCATTAACATTTTGTACACATGAAAAGAAACCTCCGCTGAGGGGTTCTATATAAACTGACACCATCGCTCCATCCTTTTATGCTTCCTCTTCGTCTTTCTCTCACCCCACGCCCAAGCGTGTCATATAAAATGACAGCATCCCTTCTCTCCCTCTCTCTCTCTCTCTCTCTCTCTCTCTCTCTCTCTCTCTCTCTCTCTCTCTCTCTCTTCCCTGCCCCATCTGCCTTTGCTCCCAGCGAAACAGATAGACCAGGCACATAAATCACAAGATATGTCTCTCTCATTTGCCTCAGGTGTGCCATAATATATACAGACTTCCAAACTGTCCATGTTTTATCGAACTTCTGAACGTGTGAAAGTTTTTGACAAACACATTCTGTGTGTTATGTTAATGTTTCCCTTAAAGCGTTTGAAAATTGTTCCCTCGAGTACCGTGGGATCCCTTGGAATATTCTAGAAAACCCTGGAATACCTTAGAATATTATCTTACAATATCCTTGAATATCTCTTGACAGGTTTATTTGCTTCTTTCCTTTGCCCTTCGCTTTTCTTGTTTTTTTGTTTTTTCTTTTCGGTTGTCCATCTTTGAACCTTCAAGTTTAGGGCGGTCTGGAGAGCTTGCGTGACAACGTATCCGATCTTATGCAACAGTAACAACCATAATGATGTATGACTGCTATGAAAATTATTATCATGATAGGGGTGACCAATTCTTTAAATAGCAAAATAGTCAGAATTCTCTCTCTCTCTCTCTCTCTCTCTCTCTCTCTCTCTCTCTCTCTTTCTCTCTCTCTCTCTCTCTCTCTCTGTGACTGTCATTCTCTATGATTACTTCTCTCTCTCTCTCTTTTGTCTCTCTCTCTCTCTCTCTCTCTCTCTCTCTCTCTCTCTCTCTCTCTCTCTCTCTCTCTCTGTGCCTGAATTACTAATGAACAAGATTTGTTTTCTCTCTGCCCATGTTGTGGGCTTGGTGGATAATATTAACGGGCAATGGTCATTACCGTGATACTTTAAAACTTCAGCATTTAAAAATGTTTTAAAAACAAACCGCGTGCGTGTTAGGTTCGCGCAATGGGTGACGTGGAAAATGCGAACTGATGACCGCATTCACTGATCTGTCAACTAATGCGATACTGTGGGTCCATTTGATGGTCTGATGTAATGTACATAAAACATACAATCCATATTGTATTGTGTATGTGCCTTTCTTATTATTTTGTTTTTCATCGAAGTGTGCGCTCAAGTGTGTGTGTGTGTGTGTGTGTGTGTGTGTGTTGTGTGTGTGTGTGTGTGTGTGTGTGTGTGTGTGTGTGTGTGTGTGTGTGTGT
>CM031607.1:43513580-43523580 GCA_018398815.1 Conus ventricosus | reverse complement strand
ATAAGGTGTAAACTTTCAACTCAGAACAGGTGTCCAACAGTGACATGGTAAGAACATTTATTAGAAAGTAAAAAGATACACCTTGAGATGCCCAAACATCTACGTGGTTCGGGTTCGAATCCCATCAGCGCGAAAACTGATAGTAGAATAGCATCTGAAGCGGAACTCTCAGAGTGTAAAGAGTTCAGGGCCGAAACACTTGTCAGAGAAGGGAGGGGGACAGAGGGGGCTTGTCACAGGGAGGGGGGACAGAGGGGGCTTGTCACAGGGGGGAGGGGACGGGACAGAGGGGGGGTACGAGAGAGAGAGGGGGACAGAGGGGGCTTGTCACAGGGAGGGGACAGAGGGAGGGGGGACAGAGGGGGCTTGTCACAGGGAGGGGGACAGAGGGAGGGGGGGACAGAGGGGGCTTGTCACAGGGAGGGGACAGAGGAGGGGGGGGACAGAGGGGGGCATTGTCACAGGAGGGGACAGAGGGAGGGGGACAGAGGGAGGGGGACAGAGGGGGCTTGTCAGAGGGAGGGGGACAGAGGGAGGGGGACAGAGGGAGGGAGACAGAGGGGGCTTGTCAGAGGGAGGGGGACAGAGGGAGGGGGGACAGAGGGGCTTGTCACAAGGGGAAGGGGGGACAGAGGGGGCTTGTCACGGGAGGGGGACAGAGGGGAAGAGGGGGGTTGACCAGAGGAGGGGCTTGTCACAGGGAGGGGGACAGAGGGAGGGGGGACAGAGGGGGCTTGTCAGAGCGGGAGGGGGACAGAGGGAGGGGGACAGAGGGGGCTTGTCACGGGGAGGGGGACAGAGGGGGCTTGTCACAGGGAGGGGGACAGAGGGAGGGGGGACAGAGGGGGCTTGTCAGAGGGAGGGGGACGAGGGAGGGGGACAGAGGGGGCTTGTCACGGGGAGGGGGACAGAGGGGGCTTGTCACAGGGAGGGGGACAGAGGGAGGGGTGACAGAGGGGGCTTGTCAGAGGGAGGGGGACAGAGGGAGCTTGTCAGAGAGAGGGGGACAGAGGGGGCTTCTCAGAGGGAGGGGGACAGAGGGAGGGGACAGAGGGGGCTTGACAGAGGGAGGGGGACAGAGGGAGGGGGACAGAGGGAGGGGGACAGAGGGAGGGGGACAGAGGGGGGAAAGAGGGAGGGGGACAGAGGGGAGGGGACAAGAGGAGGGGGACAGAGGGAAGGGACAGAGGGATGGGGACATAGGGGGCTTGTCAGAGAGAGGGGGGACAGAGGGGGCTTTTGGTCAGAGGAAGGGGGACAGAGGGGGAGGACAGAGGAGGGGGACAGAGGGGGCTTGTCAGAGAGAGGGGGGACAGAGGGGGCTTGTCAGAGGGAGGGGGACAGAGGGGGCTTGTCAGAGGGAGGGGGAACAGAGGGGGGGTTGGGGGACAGAGGGGAGGGGGACAGATGGAGGGGACAGAGGGGCTTGTCAGAGAGAGGGGGGGACAGAGGGGGCTTGTCAGAGAGAGCGGGACGGAGGGGGCTTGTCAGAGGGAGGGGACAGAGGGGGGGGGGGGGGGGGGGGAGAGGCAGGGGGGGGGGGGGGGTGGGGGGGGGGGGGGGGGTGAGAGGGAGGGGGACAGAGGGAGGGGGGGACAGAGGGGGCTTGTCAGAGGGAGGGGGACAGAGGGGCGCTTGTCAGAGGGAGGGGGACAGAGGGGGGGGGGGACAGACGGAGGGGGACAGAGGGGGCTTGTCAGAGGGAGGGGGGACAGAGGGGGGGGGGGGGGCAGAGAGGGGGGGACAGAGGGAGGGGGACATAGGGGGCTTGTCAGTGGGAGGGGGGGACAGAGGGGGCTTGTCAGAGGGAGGGGGACAAGGGGGGGGGGGGGGGACAGAGGGAGGGGGACAGAGGGGGCTTGTCAGAGAGAGGGGGAACAGAGGGGGCTTGTCAGAGAGAGGGGGACAGAGGGGGCTTGTCAGAGGGGGGGGACTGAGGGGGCTTGTCAGAGGGATGGGTGGACAGAGGGCAGAAGGGGGACAGAGGGGGCTTGTCCAGAGAGAGGGGGACAGAGGGGGCTTGTCAGAGGGTGGGGAGGTACCGAGGGAGGGGGACAGAGGGGGCTTGTCAAGGGTGGGGGACAGAGGGGGCTTGTCAGAGGGAGGGGGACAGAGGGGGCTTGTCAGGAGAGGGGGACAGAGGGGGCTTGTCAGAGGGGGGGGACAGAGGGAGGGGGGACAGAGTGGCTTGTCAGAGGGAGGGGGACAGAGGTGGCTTGTCAGAGAGAGGGGACAGAGGGGGTTGTCAGAGGGAGGGGGACAGAGGGGGCTTGTCAGAGAGAGGGGGACAGAGGGGGCTTGTCAGAGAGAGGTGGGGGACAGAGGGGGCTTGTCGAGGGAGGGGGACAGAGGGGGCTTGTCAGAGGGAGGAGGGAACGAGGGGGTTGTCAGAGAGAGGGGGACAGAGGGGCTTGTCAGAGGGAGGGGGACAGAGGGGGCTTGTCAGAGAGAGGGGGGGACGAGGGGGCTTGTCAGAGAGAGGGGGGACAGAGGGGGCTTGTCGGAGAGGGGGACAGAGAGAGGGGGACGAGAGGGGGAGGGGCCAGAGGGAGGTGGGACAGAGGGTCTTGTCAGAGAGAGGGGAACAGAGAGGGGCTGTGTCAGAGAGAGGGGGACAGAGAGGAGGGGGACAGAGGGAGGGGGGGGATAGAGGGGGCTTGTCAGAGAGAGGGGAAGAGGGGGCTTGTCAGAGAGAGAGGGGACAGAGAGAGGGGGACAGAGGAGGTCAGAGAGGAGGGGGAAGAGACAGGGGGACAGAGGGGGCTTGTCAGAGGTAGGGGGACAGAGGGGGCTTGTCAGAGAGAGGGGGGACAGAGAGAGGGGGACAGAATTGGCTTGTCAGAGAGAGAGGGACAGAGAGAGGGGGACAGAGGAGGTCAGAGAGAGGGGACAGAGACAGGGGGACAGAGGGGGCTTGTCAGAGAGAGGGGGACAGAGAGAGGGGGACAGATGGGCTTGTCAGGAGAGAGGGACAGAGGAGAGGGGGACAGAGGAGGTCAGAGAGAGGGGGGACAGAGACAGGGGGACAGAGGGGGCTTGTCAGAGGTAGGGGGGACAGAGGGGGGGGACAGAGGGAGGGGGACAGAGGGGGCTTGTCAGAGAGAGGGGGGACAGAGGGGCTTGTCAAGGGAGGGGGACAGAGGGGGCTTGTCAGAGAGGGGGGACAGAGGGGGCTGTCAGAGGGAGGGGGACATAGGGGGCTTGTCAGAGGGAGGGGGACAGAGGGGGCTTGACAGAGGGAGGGGGACAGAGGGGGCTTGTCAGAGGGAGGGGGGGGACAGAGGGGGCTTGTCAGAGTGAGGGGGACAGAGGGGGCTTGTCAGAGAGAGGGGGACAGAGGGGGCTTGTCGGAGGGTGGGGGGACGAGGGAGGGGGACAGAGGGGGCTTGTCAGGAGAGGGGGACAAGAGGGGGCTTGTTAGAGGGTGGGGCAGAGGAGGGGGACAGAGGGGGCTTGTCAGAGAGAGGGGGACAGAGGGGGCTTGTCAAGGGTGGGGGGACAGAGGGAGGGGACAGAGGGGGCTGTCAAAGGGGGGGGGGACAGCAGAGGAGGGGGACAGAGGGGGCTTGTCAGAGGGAGGGGGGCGGACAGAGGGGGCTTGTCAGAGAGAGGGGGACAGAGGGGGCTTGTCAGAGGGTGGGGGACAGAGGGAGGGGGACAGAGGGGGCTTGTCAGAGGGAGGGGGACAGAGGGGGCTTGTCAGAGGGAGGGGGACATAGGGGTTGTCAGAGGGAGGGGGACAGAGGGGGCCTGTCAGAGAGAGGGGGACAGAGGGGCTTGTCAGAGAGAGGGGGACAGAGGGGGCTTGTCAGAGGGTGGGGGACAGAGGGAGGGGGACAGAGGGGGCTTGTCAGAGGGAGGGGGACAGAGGGGGCTTGTCAGAGGGAGGGGGGACATAGGGGGCTTGTCAGAGGGAGGGGGACAGAGGGGGCAGTCAGAGAGAGGGGGGACAGAGGGGGCTTGTCAGAGAGAGGGGGACAGAGGGGGCTTGTCAGAGGGAGGGGGACAGAGGGGGGGGACAGAGGGAGGGAGACAGAGGGGGCTTGTCAGAGAGGGGGGGACAGAGGGGGCTTTTCCAGAGGGAGGGGGACAGAGGGAGGGGGACGAGGGGGTTGACAGAGGGAGGGGGACAGAGGGAGGGGGACACAGGGGAGGGGGACAGAGGGAGGGGACAGAGGGGGCTTGTCAGAGAGAGGGGGGACAGAGGGGGCTTGTCAGAGAGAGGGGGACAGAGGGGGCTTGTCAGAGGAGGGGGACAGAGGGGGAGGACAGAGGGAGGGGGCAGAGGGGGTTGTCAGAGAGAGGGGGGACAGAGGGGGCTTGTCAGAGGGAGGGGGACAGAGGGGGCTTGTCAGGGATGGGGACAGGAGGGGGGGCACAGAGGGAGGGGGACAGAGGGAGGGACAGAGGGGGGCTTGTCAGGAGAGAGGAGGGGACAGAGGGGGCTTGTCAGAGAGAGGGGGACAGAGGGGGCTTGTCAGAGGGAGGGGGACAGAGGGGGGGGGGGGGGGGGGGGCGACAGAGGGGGACAGAGGGTAGGGGGGGACAGAGGGGGCTTGTCAGAGGGAGGGGGACAGAGGGGGCTTGTCAGAGGGAATGGGACGAGGGGGGGGGGGAAGAGGGAGGGGGGACAGAGGGGCTTGTCAGAGAGAGGGGCGACAGAGGGGGCTTGTCAGAGGGAGGGGGACAGAGGGGGCTTGTCAGAGAGAGGGGGGACAGATGGGGCTTGTCAGAGGGAGGGGGACAGAGGGGCTTGTCAGAGGGGAGGGGGAGGGCAGAGGGAGGGGGACAGAGGGGGCTTGTCAGAGAGAGGGGGACAGAGGGGGCTTGTCAGAGGGGGGGGACTGAGGGTGGGGGACAGAGGGAGGGGGACAGAGGGGGCTTGTCAAAGGGTGGGGGACAGAGGGGGGCTTGTCAGAGGGAGGGGGTCAAGAGGGGGGCATTGTCAGAGAGGGGGACAGAGGGGGCTTGTCAGAGGCTGGGGGACAGAGGGGGGGGACAGAGTTGGCTTGTCAGAGGAGGGGGACGAGGTGGCTTGTCAGAGGGAGGGGGACAGAGGGGTTTGTCAGAGGAGGGGGACAGAGGGGGTTGTCAGAGAGAGGGGGGAGCGAGGGGGCTTGTCAGAGGGAGGGGGACAGAGGGGGCTTGTCAGAGGGAGGGGGGACACGAGGGGGCTTGTCAGAGAGGAGGGGGACAGAGGGGGCTTGTCAGAGAGAGGGGGACAGAGGGGCTTGTCAGAGAGAGGGGGACAGAGGGGGCTTGTCAGAGAGGAGGGGGACAGAGGGGGCTTGTCCGAGGGAGGGGGGACAGAGGGGGCTTGTCAGAGGGAGGGGAACGAGGGGCTTGTCGAGAGAGAGGGGGACAGAGGGGGCTTGTCAGAGAGAGGGGGACAGAGGGGGCTTGTCAGAGGAGAGGGGGACAGAGGGGGCTTGTCAGAGAGAGGGGGACAGAGGGGGCTTGTCAGAGAGAGGGGGACAGAGGGGGCTTGTCCGAGAGAGGGGGACAGATAGAGGTGGACAGAGGGGCTTGTCAGAGAGGGGGACAGAGAGGGCTTGTCAGAGGAGGGGACAGAGAGGGCTTGTCAGAGAGAGGGGGACAGAGAGAGGGGGACAGAGGGAGGGGGATAGAGGGGGCTTGTCAGAGAGAGGGGACAGAGGAGGGGGATAGAGGAGGGCTTGTCAGAGAGAGGGAGACAGAGAGAGGGGGACAGGGGGAGAGGGCTTGTCAGAGAGAGGGGGACAGAGAGAGGGGGACAGAGGGAGGGGGATAGAGGCGGGCTGTCGAGAGAGGGAGACAGAGAGAGGGGGACAGAGGGGGCTTGTCAGAGAGAGAGGGACGAGAGAGAGGGGGACAGAGGAGGCTTGTCAGAGAGAGGGGGACAGAGAGAGGGGGACAGAGGGGGCTTGTCAGAGGGAGGGTGACAGAGGGGGGGGGCACGAGAGGAGGGGGACAGAGGGGTTGTCAGAGTGAGGGGGGACGAGGGGGCTTGTCAGAGGGAGGGGGACAGTAGGGGGCTTGTCAGGAGGGAGGGGGACAGAGGGGGCTTGTCAGAGAGAGGGGGACAGAGAGGGCTTGTCAGAGGGAAGGGGGGACAGAGGGAGGGGGACAGAGGGGGCTTTGAAGAGGAGGGGGACAGAGGGGCTTGTCAGAGGGAGGGGGACAGAGGGGGCTTGTCAGAGGGAGGGGGACAGAGGGGGCTTGTCAGAGAGAGGGGGACAGAGGGGGCTTGTCAGAGGGGTGGGGGACAGAGGGAGGGGGGCAGAGGGGGGTTGTCAGAAGAGGGGGACAGAGGGGGCTGGTTAGAGGGTGGGGGCAGCAGAGGGAGGGGGACAGAGGGGCTTGTCAGAGAGAGGGGGACAGAGGGGGCTTGTCAGAGGGGGGGGGGACAGAGGGAGGGGGACAGAGGGGGCTTGTCAAGGGTGGGGGACAGAGGGGGCTTGTCAGAGGGAGGGGGACAGGGGGACTTGTCAGAGAGGAGGGGGACAGAGGTGCTTTCAGAGGTGGGGGACGGAGGGATGAGGGGGGGACAGAGGGGGCTTGTCAGAGGGAGGGGGACAGAGGTGGCTTGTCAGAGAGAGGGGGACAGAGGGTGGCTTGTCAGAGGGAGGGGGACAGAGGGGGCTTGTCAGAGGGAGGGGGACATAGGGGGGGTTGTCAGAGGGAGGGGGACAGAGGGGGCTTGTCAGAGAGAGGGGGACAGAGGGGGCTTGTCAGAGGAGAGGAGGACAGAGGGGGCTTGTCAGAAGGAGGGGGACAGAGGGGGCTTGTCAGAGAGAGGGGGACGAGGGGGCTTGTCAGAGAGAGGGGGACAGAGGGGGCTTGTCAGAGGGGAGGGGGACAGAGGGGGCTTGTCAGAGGGAGGGGGACAGAGGGGGCTTGTCAGAGGGAGGGGGACAGAGGGGGCTTGTCAGAGAGAGGGGGAAGAGGGGCTTGTCAGAGGGAGGGGGGCAGAGGGGCTTGTCAGTGAGAGGGGGACAGAGGGCGCTTGTCGAGAGAGGAGGGGACAGAGGGGCTTGTCAGAGGGAGGGGGACAGAGGGGCTTGTCAGAGAGAGGGGGACAGAGGGGATTGTCAGAGGGAGGGGACAGAGAGGGCTTGTCAGAGGGGGGGGGACAGAGGGGCTTGTCAGAGGAGGGGACAGAGGGGGCTTGTCAGAGGCGAGGGGACAGAGGGGCTTGTCAGAGAGGAGGGGGAAGAGGGGTCTTGTCAGAGAGAGGGGGACAGAGGGGGCTGTCAGAGGGAGGGGGGAACGAGGGGCTTGTCAGAGAGAGGGGGACAGAGGGGCTCTCAGAGGAGGTGGACAGAGGGGGCTTGTCAGAGGGAGGGGGGACAGGAGCAGGCTTGTCAGAGAGAGGGAGACAGAGGGGCTTGTCAGAGGGAGGTGGACAGAGGAGGCTTGTCAGAGAGAGGGGGGACAGAGGGGCTTGTCAGAGAGAGGGGGACAGAAGGGTCTTGTCAGAGGGAGGGGGACAGAGGGGGGCTTGTCAGAGGAGGGGGACAGAGGGGGCTTGTCAGAGAGAGGGGACAGAGGGTCTTGTCAGAGGGAGGGTGACAGAGGGGGCTTGTCAGAGAGAGGGGGACGAGGGGGGCTTGTCAGAGGGAGGGGGACAGAGGTCTTGTCAGAGAGGGGAGGGGGGACAGAGAGAGGGGGACCGGAGGTGGCTTGTCAGAGAGAGGGGGGGACAGTGAGAGGGGGACAGAGGAGGCTTGTCAGAGAGAGGGGGACAGAGGAGGGGGGCGGAGGGTGGCTTGTCAGAGAGAGGGGGACAGTGGAGGGGGACAGAGGGAGGCTTGTCAGAGAGAGGGGGACAGAGAGAGGGGGACAGAGGGGGCTTGTCAGAGAGAGGGGACAGAGGGCTTGTCAGAGAGGGTTACAGAGGGGGCTTGTCAGAGAGAGGGGACAGAGGGGCTTGTCAAGAGAGGGGGACAGAGAGAGGGGACGGAGGTGCTTGTCGAGAGAGGGGGACAGAGAGAGGGGGACAGAGAGAGGGGGACGGAGGTGGCTTGTCAGAGAGAGGGGGACAGAGAGAGGGGGAACAGAGGGGGCTTTGTCAGAGAGAGGGGGACAGAGAGAGGTGACAGAGGGGGCTTGTCAGAGAGAGAGGGGACAGAAGGGTCTTGTCAGAGAGAGTTGACAGAGGGGGTGCAGAGAAGAGGGGACAGAGGGGGCTTGTCAGAGAGAGGGGGACAGAGAGAGGGGACAGAGGAGGGGGACAGAGGGAGGGGGATAGAGAGAGGGGGGGACAGAGGGAGGGGGACAGAGGGGGCTTGTCAGAGAGTGGGGACAGAGGGGGCTTGTCAGAGGGAGGTGGACAGAGGGGCTTGTCAGAGGGAGGGGGACAGAGGGAGGGGGGACAGAGGGAGGGGGACAGAGGGGGCTTGACAAGAAGAGGGGGACAGAGGGGGCTTGTCAGTGGAGGGGGACAGAGGGGGCTTGTCAGTGAGAGGGGGAGACAGAGGGGCTGTGTCAGTGGGTGGGGGACAGAGGGGGGGGGGGACAGGGGAGGGGGCGAGGGGGCTTGTCAGAGGGAGGGGGACAGAGGGGCTTGTCAGTGAGAGGGGGACAGAGGTGGCTGTCAGAGGGGGGGGACAGAGGGGGAGGTGTAAAAAACTGCTATTAAGCTCCCGGAGTTGTTCCTAAGTTTATTAGAGATGGTGAAACCGTGAACCGTGTCAATGTAAGCCTGTGTCAAATGTACATTCTGTCAAATGTGTTCGCACGCTGTTAAAAACGATGTTCACTTGCTTCATTACATGTCTGTTAGTGTTCAGAATGGCGACACAATGACAGGTGAAACGTCAGTTGTATTCTTTTGCTGTTACGATAAGATGTGAT
The DNA here is from genome assembly GCA_018398815.1 of Conus ventricosus. NCBI lineage: Eukaryota > Metazoa > Mollusca > Gastropoda > Neogastropoda > Conidae > Conus > Conus ventricosus. The sequence continues at coordinate 43,514,745 of CM031607.1, read as the reverse complement.
AAAAACAGGTGTACTTTCATGTGAACTTAAGGTCTGTATTGTCTCTCGGGGGTTTATGTTACACACACACCAGACAAACACAGACACATACAGACACACACAGACACACACAACACACACACACACACACACACACACACACACAACACACACACACACAAAGAGGGAGGGGAGAGAGAGAGAGAGAGAGAGAGAGGAAAAAACACCATCACTTCAGAACAAACTTTTTTGTAAGGGAGGTAAAAACGCCTGACTTTTCTGAAAAACCATAGTGAGGGCATAGATAGCATCGACACGCATGATTGGATGATGATGATGATGATGATGATGACAGAGAATGTTTCCCTGAACTGCCGCCCAAAACACTCCCTTTCCCCTTCCCCCTCATCCCCCCCCCCCTCCCCCCACCCCACTATCCCCCAGGCGTCGGCCTAATTGTGCATGACCTGTCGCAATTCTTTTTGACCTCCGACTCGCCGGTGGCTGTAGACCTTCAGCTTCGCTCCTTCCCCTCCACCCCCCCCCCCCCCCCCCCCCCCCCTCTTCCCCCACCCATCCCTCTTCACAGTCTGCAAGAGAACGAGGTCAGTAAGCTGCGTTGGTCTTAAATGTACAGGTCAGAGTTCAGGCTTACAGCAGAGGTCAGTTTAAAAACAATGCAGTTTGAGTTGATGAAAATCGCCTTGGCTCTGTGAAAAACAAAACGAAAAACAAAAACAAAAAAACAACAACAACAACAACAACAAAAAACCACCACCACCACCACCACCACAGCAATTTCTTTTAACGTGAAAAAGACGGGTTTTAAACCTGGAAATTTGGGTCAGTAAAATAGTTCAATACCATGGGCACAAAGATAGCAAGCAGACTTATGCGTGCTTTGTGGACTTCTTGTGTTTGTACGCCATTGTATTAGTAAAGCACAATAAGGAGTCAAGAGTGAAAAGTCAAGCAGACGACAGAAAAAAAAATGAAGGGTTATGTTGTTTTTTAACGTTAGATAAAAAGAAGCGGACATTGGGTCTGTGTCCGAGTCCAGGCACAGACAGTTTGGGTCAAGGGCTGGACTGTGTGATGAATAGGTTTTGGACATTGGCTGGTCTTCTGAGAAAAGTCAGGTGCAGCTTTGAGTGTTACAGAGAATACATAGCGTCTTGGGCCTACA
>CM031607.1:43506080-43508580 GCA_018398815.1 Conus ventricosus | reverse complement strand
TTATTAGAACGTTATCAGGGAGTTAAGCAAAAGAATAAGAAGTTGTGCTATTAGAGCATTTTCAGGGAGTTCAGCAAAAGAATTGGAAGTTGTGCCATTAAAACGTTTTCAGAGAGGTAAGCAAAAGAATAGGAAGTTACTATAGAACGTTTCCAGGGAGTTAAGCAAAAGAATAGAAAGTTGTGTTATTAGAACGTTTTGAGAGAGTCACGCAAAAGAATACGAAGTTATGTAATGAGAAAGTTTTCAGGGAGTTAAGCAGAAGAGTAAGAAATTGTGTCGTTAGAACGTGTAACAAAAATAGAACAAATGACATTACAGATGCAAGAGAAACACAATGACCTGCAAAACAAGGAAAAGAAAAGCCATGTTCAAGAACTCCACTCTACAAGTATGGCCACGCAAAGAAAAGGACAGCCCACCGCCAGTTGTCTTTCGTCCACACACACTGATCATCTGCAGATTGCCCTAAGCTGAACTTCACAAATCGATCCATCTGCAGGATCCCATAAGTTCAACTGACACAGTAGAACTCTACAAACGGATCATCTGTAGGATCCCCTAAGTCGAACCCCACAAACTGATTATCGACAGGATGCCCAAAGTTGAACCCCATAAACTGATCATCTGCAGGATCTCCGAAGTTGAACTCCATAAACTGATTATCTACAGGATCCCCTAAGTTGAACTCTACAAACTGATCATCTGCAGGATACCCTTAGTTGAACTCTACAAATTGATCGTCTACAGGATCCCTTAAGTTGAACTCTACAAACTGATAATCTACAGGATCCCCTAAGTTGAACTCTACAAATTCATCATTTGCAGGATGCCCTTAGTTGAACTCTACAAACTCATTATCTTCAGGATACCCTAAGTTGAACTCTACAAACTGATCATCTGCAGGATCCCCTAAGTTGAACTCTACAAACTGATCATCTGCAGGATCCCCTGAGCTGAACTCTGCAAACTCATTATCTTCAGGATACCCTAAGTTGAGCTCCAGAAACTGATCATCTGCAAGATCCCATAAGTTCAACCCACACTGTAGACCCCCACAAACTAATCATCTGCAGGACACCCTCAGTTCATCTGACAGACTAGAACTCCACAAACTAATCATCTACAGGACACCCTCAGTTCAACAGACATAGCAGAACTCCACAAACTGATCATCTGCAGGACACCCTCAGTTCAACAGACATAGCAGAACTCCACAAACTGATCATCTGCAAGATCCTGTAGTTCAACAGACACAGCAGAACTCCACAAACTAATCATAATTATGCAGGATCCCGTAAGTTGAACTGACACAGTAGAATTCCACGAAGATGGAACCCATGATGCCTTCAGACGTGACCACAGTCTCTGGCAGACCTGCCTGTCAGCACCCCCCCCCCCCTTCCCCCTCCCCCCCCCCCCCCCCCCCCCCCCCCCCCCCCCCCCCCGAACGTAGCAGAACAATCCATCACACCCTAACACCACGGCTGACTACAACATCAAATTGTACATTCCATTCACATGTCAGAGCTCCAAAGGAGGTGTATAATGCCATCATCCATTGCAAACTGTGCCACAAAATCAAAAAGGAAAAAAAATTACAGAGAGCCTCGCTGACATCCGCCACAAACCAGTCGCTCTGAACTGTCATCATTCTATACACAACATTCATCATATTATCAATAATGCGGGTCTGCCCTGTTTGCTAGAGTAGAAATCGCCGAGTTTAAAATGTGCATAGAGAAGAATCTTGACATAACGGTTTTGCCCAATAATCTACATCATCCCTAGGTCTCTCTCTCTCTCTCTCTCTCTCTCTCTCTCTCTCTCTCTCTCTCTCCTCTCTCTCTCTCTCTTGATAATGAAGTTCATTTTATTTTCTCTTGCCAGGAACTAAGTAATGTTCGACATGAGTTTATTCCGCAAAAATACTATAGACAACCATGCTTATTTAAGCTAATTATGTCAATGACATCAAGGAATGAAACACTTGTTGTTCGCATTATATTTGAGCAAAGCATTTAAGATTCGGAGGTTCGTCGCAGCATAGGTTAATTTTTCATCACTATATTCGTGATTGTTATTTCTGTGTAGTGGCATTTGCAAATAGTAAACTATGTGCAGTGAAGTTAATTAATGCTTCGAAGGTTTAAAACCTTAAAAAGATTGTTTTTGTGGTTATGCTTTATTTTGTTCGCTTCTTTGCTTTGGTTACAGAATATTGTTCTATCTTTGTACCCCCTTCTGAGGGCTATGGCCTAACAGAATAAAGATCTGAATCTGAATCTGAATCTCTCTCTCTCAACTCCTCTCTCTCTCTCTTCTCTCTCTCCTCTCTCTCTCTCTCTCTCTCATCTCCTCTCTCTCTCTCTCTCTCTCTCTCTCTCTCTCTCTTCATTCTTTCCAGTATAGGTCTGCTTTGCTTGTTAGAGTATAAATCGTCGAGTTTAAAATGTGCATAGAGAAAAAGATACATCCCTAGGTCTCTTCTCTTCTCTCT
>CM031607.1:43491080-43493580 GCA_018398815.1 Conus ventricosus | reverse complement strand
TCCCATAAGGAAACCTAACACAGAGTAACTTTTATTCAAGACTGGCACAGCCTTTTAAACTTGAATAAAGTCAGACAAATACATAGACGAACAATCTAATAGTGGGGGAAAAACAAGCGCAGGCCAACAACTGAACTGTCTGGCAAAGATTTGGACTTGAGGGGAGGGGAGTTTGAAGATGGAGAAACTGGGAAAATGAAATTAAAAAAAAAAAAATGTTACAGATATGAAAACTCTTCTCTAGCTGCATAAGGGAACCATCGCAATCCCTTTTGAAGGCAGATATATTTGTATTGCCTGCTCCGAGGCCTTTCGCCCGCTGGATCGGGACTCATCAGGGAGACACGGCTGGTTGTGTCTGCGCTCCCGGCGTCAAATAGAGACACACCACAGTCCATAATACTGTGGTGTTCTCACCACCATGGGTGCAAAAAAGAATCCAATAGCACCCCCAGAGCAGCCAGCGAAGAGTAGTAAATGCAACCAAACGAAAGTGTGGGGAGGAAAAAAAGTTGCTGTAAAACTAAAGACATTATGCAAATAATATAAAATGTAGGGGACAGTCTTTGAGCCTACGCCTGAAGATCCACCCAAAGATGCAAGGGAGATCAAAAGACAAACACACAGATGGACAGAAACAAATACAAATAACCTCAATTTAATCAAAGCAAAATCGGAAATGAAATGAGGTAGGGAACAGTAAACGATAAACAGTAAACAAGTGGGGTATGTTTTGCTCCCATAAGGAAACCTAACACAGAGTAACTTTTATTCAAGACTGGCACAGCCTTTTAAACTTGAATAAAGTCAGACAAATATACTGACTTCCATAAAAAACGCGAAAAATTGAAAGGCTATTTTTCGGGTGAAAAGGGGTGAATATACAATATTGAACCATTGTGTGGCAAGTTGTTTGGGTCCAAGACTCACGTGCAGTGAAAAAATTGTGTGAGCAACACATCATTCCCGGGATTGGAGGGTCAACAAAAATGGCAAACTGGTTGCTGCATGTGAGGCACGTGCACGCCATGCAGAGCAAAGTTAACCAGCGACAAGTACGCAGGCATGCAGCCTTTATAAAGCCGCGCTACAAGGTTCAGATAACGACTTGCCGTCTGAGCGTTACAGAGATGCCAAGACTACGAGCAGAGGAACGCAATCGTGGCCTAGGCCATCTGGTGGCTGGTGTGGATGCCAGGCAGGTCGCCAACATCTTTAACGTCCACATCTCAACCATCTATCGTCTGCAGCACCGCATGCGAGTCACTGGTACCACTGATGATCGTCCCCGGCCAGGCCGTCCTCGGGTCACCACACCAAGAGAGGATCGCCATTTTGTTCGAACCCATCTGCGGGACAGGCGGCAAACAGCCGCTAACACTGCTCGACAGGTGCCTGGGAATCTCCAACAACGAATCAGCCTCAACACTGTGCGGCGGCGTCTTCAGGAGAACGGGCTGGCTTGTAGGCGTCCTCACAGAGGTCCGGTACTGACACCAAGACACCAGCAGGACAGGCTGCAGTGGGCACAAGCCTGAATCAACTGGCGCAGGCAGCAGTGGGGACGCATACTGTTCTCAGATGAGAGCCGTTTTTGTATTGACATGGCTGACGGTCGTGTCAGAATATGGCGTCGACCTGGTGAACGCTATGCTGACTCCTGTGTGGTAGAGCGGAACCCCTGGGAGGCCCGAACGTTATGATATGGGGTGCAATTGGCATTAACCACGCCATAGGACCAGTCATCTTTCAGAACATTGGTCCTAGTCGCGGACAGGGTGTCAATGCACAGCGCAACATCCACCAGGTGCTCAGACCCCATGTCGTTCCTTTTTTTGCGCAACACCCAAACTGGACATTCGAACAGGACAATGCAAGACTACACACAGCCAGGGCCACCCAGCAATTTCTTCAGCATAACAACGTCAATGTGCTGCCCTGGCCAGCCCTCAGTCCCGATTTAAACCCAATAAAACATTTTTGGGATGAACTTGGCAGACGGTTGGACCTCCTGCGTCCACGACCAGCAACAGCGGCTCAACTTCACCAGGCCATCGTCCATGTGTGGGCTGGTGTGCCAAGGGGACGCATCAACCATCTGGTCCACTCAATGAGCCGCAGGTGTCAAGCAGTTGTCCATGCAAATGGTGGCCACACACGGTATTAGGACCTCAAGCTGGTTTGTCACGTGACCTTGGATTTTCCACACAAAGACATATTGCTGATGACATTTTCACACATTACCGGTGTAATGAATCAAATCACGTTGAATTCTCGCTTCCACTCTGTACAATTGTGACCAATAAAATTCGCCCCTAACCTTCAGCTTGTTTTGCTTTCGCGTTTTTTATGGAAGTCAGTATACATAGACGAACAATCTAATAGTGGGGGAAAAAACAAGCGCAGGCCAACAACTGAACTGTCTGGCAAAGATTTGGACTTGAGGGGAGGGGAGAGGGGAGGGGAGTTTGAAGATGGAGAAACTGGGAAAATGAAATTA
>CM031607.1:43478580-43481080 GCA_018398815.1 Conus ventricosus | reverse complement strand
GCACTTCTGACACCCGCGGCAAAGGTCCACTGGGAGGCTCGCGTTTCCCGCGGACCGCCTCGTGCACCGTTCACTTCCAGAGCATCCCTACCCTCCCCCCCCCCCCCCGCCCCCCCCCCTCCCCCTGCCAGAGCCCAGCCCTGTCAATCTTCATGGGGCATTGCCCGGAGAGAAGTTATCACTTTATCAGTGACCAGCTTCCTACGGGTGTTTCGATCCCTCAGCATGTCGTCAGGAAAACAGCAGCAAGGGGGAGGGGGGGAGGGGAGGCGACGACGCACTGAGGAAGTTTCGACAAAACCGCACCGAGTTTTTTTTTTTTATATCAATAGAATGAGTACGATTTGCAGTAGGTGGATCACCACCGACAAGTTCATCATCTCCCTGTTACTTTTTTTTCTGTCTTCTCTTTTTTCTTGAGGTACTATTTCCGTTTCTCTATTCCCGTGGGATTCTCCCCCCCCCCCCCCCCCCCCCACCCCCACCTCCCCCACTCCCCACCCCCCACCCCTTCTCTCCTCTCTTCTTTCGGTTTTTTCTTCTTCTTTTCTTCTTCCTTCTCCTGTTCCCTCCTTTTCTTCTTCCTCCTCCTCCTCTTCCTCCTCCTCTTTCTTCTCTTCTTCCTTCTCTTCCTCCTTCTCCTCTTCCTTCTCCTCTTCCTTCTCCTCTTCCCCTTCCTCTTCCTCCTCCTCTTCCTTCTCTTCCTTCTTTTCTTCCTGTTCCTCTTTCCCCTTTTCTTCCTGCTCCTCTTCCTCCTCCTCTCTCTTCCCCTTCCTCTTCCTCCTCTCCTCTTCCCCTTCCTCTTCCTCCTCCTCTTCCCTCTCTTCTTTCTCCCTTTCTTCCTCCTCTTCCTCCTCCTCTTCCTTCTCCTCTTCTTGTTCCTCTTCCCCTTCTCCTCCTCCTCCTCCTCCTCTTCCTCCTCCTCTTCCTTCTCTTCTTCTGGTTCCTCTTCCCCCTTCTCTTCCACCTTTCTTCCTCCTCCTCTTCCTTCTTTTCCTTCTCCTCTTCCTGTTCCTCTTCCCCTCTCTTCCTCCTCCTCTTCCTCCTCCTCTTCCTCTTCCTTCTCTTCCTTCTTCTCTTCCTCCTCCTATTCCTTCTCTTCCTTCACCTCTTCCTGTTCCTTTCCCCTTCTCTTCCCCCTTCTCTTCCTTCTCCTCTTCCTCACTCCTCTTCCTTCTCTTCCTTCTCTTCTTCCTGTTCCTCTTCCCCTTTCTCTTCCCCCTCCTCTTCCTCCTCTTCCTTCTCTTCTTCTTCTCTCTTTCCTTGGTTTCTCAACCCGCCGTTAGCTCTCAAGACTGGCTGTACTCTAACAGCATGAATTGTACTGACCCTTTTTGTCCCCCTTGTCTACTTTTCTTTGTTTTATTCTTTGTCTTCCACTTCTTCTTCGTCATCTATTTCTTGTTCTTTCTTCACTGATGTTCATAGCCGAAGTTCATCTACTTCTTGTTCTTTTTCACCGATGTTCATAGCCTAAGTTCATCTACTTCTGGTTCTTTTTCACCGATGTTCATTGCCGAAGGTCATCTACTTCTTGTTCTTTTTTTTTTGCCAGTGTTCATTGTTGAAGTGTGTGGTGTGTGTGTGTGTGTGTGTGTGTGTGTGTGTGTGTGTGTGTGTGTGTGTGTGTGTGTGTGTGTGTGTGTGTGTGTGTGTGTGCGTGTGTGTGTGTGTGTGTGTGTTTCACTGCTTTCATGTGAATATGTTCCGACTGTGTCTGACATTTTCACCCTGCTAGACATCAGCTACGGCAAAAGGAGGGGTGGTGGTAGTGGTGGTGGTTGTGGTGTGGTGGTGTGTGTGTGTGTGTGTGTGTGTGTGTGTGTGTGTGTGTGTGTGTGTGTGTGTGTGTGTGGCGCGCGCGCGCGCGTGTGTGTATGTGTGTGTGTGTGTGTGTGTGTGTGTGTGTGTGTGTGTGTGTGTGTGTGTGTGTGTGTGTGCATTTTTTCTGTAAATACGTCATTCCCAGCAACGTCTGGTGATGAATGTGGAGAGAGATTATTCCGATCTCCAGGTCAGATCCGTTGGTGACAACCCACCCCTACCCCACACCCCCCACCCCTATTGTACCCTCCATGTCTAGCAGAGTTCCTAGAATTGGCGTCATGTGATGAAATCGCTAGATCGTAGGATCTTCAGGATTGTTGTTACTCAAGGATCTTCAGGATTTTCATGTTTTTGTAATAACAGCACTTCTTTTTCCCAGACCCGAAGACAAGAGATCCCTCCACAATGGAATCAAAGAGTTATGGGACGTTTCAACACAGGGATCTGCACACAACAGACCCATTGAATTACCTCTTTCGTAAGGACGGGGGCATCTCACATACAAGTATGTCTGCCACGAGGGAAGTGCTAACGGGGAACGAAACAAACGGACAAAACGTTTGCGCCCGCACGACCCCCCCCCCCCCCCCCCCCCCCCCCCCCCCCTCCCCCCTCCCAATTGTTTTGATAGCGTTTGAACAGTTTTCGTGGCGGATTTTTTCGGGTTTTGTTT
>CM031607.1:43466080-43471080 GCA_018398815.1 Conus ventricosus | reverse complement strand
GGGGGAAAAAGGAATAAAAGCAAAAGTCCGGGGGCTTCTTTTTTTATTTGTAATAAATTTCATCAGCCTCGAACAAAAGAAAAGATGTCTGAAAAATCTATGGAAAGGAAAACACCGAGAGGACTGCACAACCAGCATATGAACGACGATTGAATACGAAACTATTTCAAATGAATAATACAAGAATATTTGAGCGGGGAAGAGAGTTGAGTTTGTTGGATGGGTAGGTGGGGAGAAGAGAAGAAGAAGGAGAAGAAGAAGAAGAAGAAGAAGAAAGAAGAAGAAGAAGACGTGAAGAAGGAGAGAGAGAGAGAGAGTGAGAGAAGAGAGAGATGAGAGATTGCGAGAGAGAGAGAGAGACAACCTCAGAGAGAGTTTCTTCTCTATCATCACACACCAACACACAACAACACACACACCCCCACAACACACACACCACACCACACACAACCACTCGCACCGCAGACAGAGAGAGTAAGTACCACCCACACACACACTCACCACACACACTCCACTCCACACACACACACACACAACACACACACACCACACACCACGAGAGAGAGAGAGAGAGAGAGAGAGAGAATATCAGAGAGAGGAGGTGAAGAGGTACGCGAGAGAAGTAGAGAGAGGTGAGAGGGAGAGAGCGAAGTTGCTGAGAGAAGAAGAGAGATCGAGAGAGAGCGAAACAACATCAATAGAGAGTATCTCGCTCTATCACACAAACACAGAGAGAGAGGAGGAGAGAGAGATGAAGGAGAGAGAGAGGAGAGGAGAGGAAGAGGAGGACGAGTGAGGATGAGGGGTAGAGATGAGGAGGAGATGGAGAGAGAGAGAGAGAGGAGAGAGAGGAGGAGTGGAGAGAGAAGAGTAGAGAGAGGAGGAGATTAGGAGGAGAGTGACAGAGGGTTGAGAGACGGGGAGTGAGAGAGAGATGAGGAGAGAGAGCCAATTCGCAGTTGTGTTTCAAGCAGAATAAGGAAAAAAGCTCCTCGTTCGCATGAAACCCTGCCACCCTGTACCAAAAAAGTACCGGACATTAGTCACACACAGTGTTCATAGGCACCGTTTTACAATAAACAAAACATCCAGTCTTCGACCTTAAAAACCCAAGGGACTTTAGAAAGCATTTATTGAAAATTAAAAAAAAAGAAGAGAAGAAAAATAAAGCAGACGGCAGACGAAGAAATGATGATATACGTAATGTCCAGGGGTGGGGAGGGGGGGGGGGGGGGGTGGGGGGGGGGGGGGGGGGGGGGGGGGGGGGGGGTGGCATTGGGGGGGGGGGGGGGGGGGGGGGGGACGGGGGGGGGGGGGTCATGTTTGGGATCATGTTTGTCTGTATACGGAACGCATTCTAAAAACAGATGAACACATCCTGTGTGCTTTTTGTTTTAGGTTTACTAAGTGGTTTGGATAGACGTTCCTTTGGGAAGACTATAGAATGACTTACATGACCACGGGCAAAACCCATTGGATTTTATTGCTCTCTCTTCACGGATGTCCTAAATTTATTAGCGCGCAGGAGGCGGCAGGATTGGCAGTTCCTGTTCTTTTATTTGTTTTGTTGGTGGGTTTTTTTTTTTCCCATTTTTTTTTTATTATGTACTGCCGCTGTTTGTTTTTGAGTGATTTCATTGCTGTATGTGTATAGTTTTACACGAAATTGCCGTCCCTCTCTCTCACTCTTCCTCTCTCTTCTCTCTCTCTCTCTCTTCTTCTTCTCCTTCTCTCTCTTTCTTCTCTCTCTCTCTTTCTTCTCTGTGTGTGTGTTGTGGTGTGTGTGTGTGTGGTGTTGTGTTTGTGTGTGTTCATGGACTTCCTTCCGAACCTACCCCCCCCCCCCTTTTTCTGCAACTTCCTCCTCTCAGGCATCTCGTTGTTAGTTTCCAACTTAATAGGTTCAGTGTTAGTGGTGGTGTCCTAGCATTTGACATCTCACACTGACCTCCGACAGCAACAGCGTAAACGTACGACGACAACAAGGACGCGACGATGATGATGGTGCATGATGAGACAATACAATCCACTTGTGAATGCATGTGACGATGTAGTCAACGGAGAGTTTTTGGGTACGACTACACAACGCCAAGTTGAAAATCCCAACAATTCTCACCTTTGGGTAACGGTACAACAATTGTTATTCACCCCATTTTCTTGGCAACACCGAGGAGAGAGAGAGAGAGAGAGGAGAGAGAGAGAGAAGAGAGAAGAGAGAGAGCGATGAGAGAGAGAGGAGAGAGAGAGAGACAGAAGCGCTCTGCCGGCAGCCGCCGCCCCGCAGTCGCAGCAGACACGTCAACCAGATAGACCGAGCGAACGAGCGTCCTGCCTATGTGACGCGAGATGAGAGAGGACAGAGGGGTACAGAGCGAGGAGAGAGAGAGAGAGAAGAGAGAGAGAGAGGAGAGAGGGAGTAGAGCGCGAGAAAGAGAAGAAAGAAAGAGAGAGAGAGAGTGAAGAGATGAGAGAAGAGAAGAGAGATGATGAGAAGAGAGAGAGAGAGAGATGAGGAGAGAGAACGCGCGACCGGCCGGACAGTCGGACCGACAGAACTAAGACATACAACTAGACGAACAGACCGACAGACTGCCGCAATACCGACAGCGACTTGACAATGTTTAATAGACTTCTAGACAACGCTCGGGGGAGTCGTAGTAGTAGTAGCCCACACCCACACCCAACACACCACACCCACCAACCCACCCACAAAACACATACACCACACACACAACACACCACCACCACACAACACCCTCACACTCACAACAACCCCCACCACCCACACACACACCACACAAAAACCTACACAACCAACCCCACCACAACCCCCATATAACAAACAAAACACAACCCCCCCCTCCCCCACCACACCACCAACCAAACACACACACAACACCACGCACACAACACCTACACAAAAACTAAACACCACCTAAAACACACACACAACACACCCACAACACACACAACCCAACAACAAACAAACATACCACAAACAACACACACACTACAACACACAAACCACACCCCACCCCCCCCCCCAACACCCACGCAACTCACACAATACACACCAACACACTACACACCCACACTACCACACACACACACTACACACACCCTAAACTACACCCACAAACACACACCCCAACAACAACCCCACTCATGACAAAAACGAAGTGCAAGACTCGAAACGGAACGTGCCAACTGGTGCTATATGCTTCCCATCGTCAGACTGTGGTTGCGACCTATCAAGGCAGCTGGAATGTAATACGGTTAGCATTGAAGCGCATCAGGAGTGATAAATCAGCAGTGAAATTCAGCATTGCAAACACCGCCCGGGGAATCGAAATTGGCCCCAAGACGAGACGTGGTAAGAGAGGAGGGAAGGGGGGGGGGGGGAGAAGGGGACGGGGGAGGGAGGGGAGGGAAGAGAGAGAGAGGAAGAGAGAGAGGACAAAGGGGGGAGGGATTAAAAAGGGACGAGAGAGGCCAGAGAGAGAGAGAGAGGAGAGGAGAGGAGAGAGAGATGAGAGAGAAAGAGAGAGAGACGAGAGAGAGAACAGGAGAGAGAGAGAGAGATGTGGGGGGGGGGGGGGGTATAAGAGAAAGGACGAGAGATGAGAGACAGCCAGCGCGACAGCCAGACCGACAGACAGAGAGAAAGAGACCGAGAGGGGAGAGAGAGGAGCGAGATAGGACAAGAGAAAGGATGAGAGGGAGAGAGAGGAGAGAGAGAGAGACAGACAGGACAGATAGAGAGAAAGAGACCGAGAGGGAGAGACAGAGAGAGGAAAGAGAGAGAGAGAGAACCAGCGAGAGAGCTGAGAGCGAGGAAGAGAGGAGATAGAGAGAGAGAGCGAAGAGAGAGAGAGAAGCGAACAAGGGGAAGGACGAGGACAGACGAGAGAGAGAGAGAAGAGAGAGAGAGAGAGAGAGTTGAGGAGAGAGAGAGAGAGGGGAGAGAGAGAGAGAGCTCTCTCGTCTCGCAGCCAGCGACCGACCAGAAAGAGGTGAGAGAGAGAGAGGAGAGAGAGAGAGAGAGAGAGCGAGAGGACAGACAGCAGACAGACACACACAACACACACACACACACAGAGCGAGAAGGAGACAGAGAGTTATCGTCCTTCCTCCTCTCTCCTAACACCCCCTCCCCTCCTACCTCCTCCTCCCCTCCCCCCTTATACCCCCCCCCCCCCCCCCCACCACACACCCACCCCAGCCAGTCGTCATTGCTTCTCCAGTATAAAAGCAAGAGGGGTCCACCCATCACTCACGCGTGCAGGGCCTGTTTAAAAAGAGCCGCAATCAGGCGTAGTGGACTGATAGAAGGCTGGAACACAATCTACACGATCTACAGAAGGCTAACACAGCAGTACAGTGTGTGGGAGGGAAAGAGAAATTAATTAATCCAAGAACCGTTGCGACCTTGTTGTCAAAACGATTCGGAGGCGACAATGACAGGCAAACAAGGATTGGTGTTTTCGGGCTAGTCAATGTCGGTTTCGGGTTTTTTGGGGGTTTTTTTGGGTTTGTTTTGTCTCAGGGGCTAGCCGAGGGTTTTGGTATGGGTGGGGGTTGTAGTTGGTTGGGGTTGGTTGTAGGGGTTGGGGTTGGGGTTTGGGCTGGCGCGGGTGGCTAGGCTGGCTAGGCTGGCTGTGCTGGCGGGGAGTGGCTGGGGCTGGTTTGGGCAGAAGGGGCTCCAAACGAAGGAGAAGAAGCAGAAGAAGACGAAGAAGAGAGAGAGAGAGAAGGAGAGATGAGGAAAGGAGAGAGAGAGAACGAGAGATGAGAGAGAGAGAGAGTGTGCAGTGCGTGATTGCTCTCTCTGTATTCTGTCTGTCTGTTTTTTTGTCTGTCTGTCTCTTTGTTCAGTTGTCTCTATCTCAGTTCTGTTTTCTCAGTTCCTGTTCTCTTCTGTCTCTGTCGCTATCTCTCTCCCTGTCTGTCTGTTGGTGGATGATGCTTGTTAATGCTCCCCTTCTGCAGTGTGTGTGTGT
>CM031607.1:43456080-43461080 GCA_018398815.1 Conus ventricosus | reverse complement strand
ATATTTATATAAGTGAAATACCCTAGTGATACACAAGGTTGTGATCTTTACAACAATGTTGCAACCTGTGACTGCGAAATAACCATGGCAATTTCAGCAACACATGAACCATATAAGACAGGACTGACATTATCAGAGTTAGTCATCTCAATACCTTTCTCCTGATAGAGCGAGGTCAACACTGAGCATTCAAATAAAAGATGACGCACAGAAATGTTTTCTCTGCAGACACAAGTAATACCATGAGAATATTTAGTGTTCCAAGTATTCAGCCTTAATTTATGAATTAATCTGACAATGTGCCTTGGGCACAATGGTAAAGTAGTAATGTTTTGACTAAATTTCTGCTTATTTATATACTTTTCCATAATGTGGATTGATTCACAAGAGGACAAATCTAACGAATTAAAAAAAAAAAATTTTCAGCGTTTCTATTTGCTCCTTCTTTTGCAAGACTGTCTGCTATTTCATTTCACTTTATACCACAGTGCGATGGGACCCAACAAAAATCAATTATTATACGTAGAGTTATGAAACAGTGCAGTAAATGTTTTATTTTCAAAAAGCAAATCTTTTGTAGTTTTTGCAGTCCCAAAGCTCTAGTGATTGTAAAACAGATTTGGAATCAACACACAGTAAGATTTTATATAAAGCAGTTGGTGTATCATGCATGTGCATCAAAGCCTTCAGTATTGCATAAAATTCTGAGGTATAAATTGAAACCCCCTTTCCTAAATGACATTTAAAGTTGGTATCATGAAGCCAAAACCACTGTCAGAGGAAAACAAACAAACAAACAAACAGAACAAGAGGGAGAAAAAAAAAGTCATGGAAGAATTCAACATATTAGAGAGGGAAAAAAACAAACTCTTCGGACAATATAAAAGAGCTTAAATAGATTCGGTGAGTGTCGCTCGACGTATGCAGACGTATTTTGCCACGCTCTCAACGGTCCGAATCTGAGCTGTGAACTCGGTCGTACGCTTTGCCTACACGCGCTAACCGCGACAGCGTCTTTTTTTTGTTTTTGTTTCCTGACGTTCCAGTTTATTCGTTGAAAATGCAAGCTTTTTCTACAGTAACTCCCGTTTTTCTCAAATCAAAGAACATTCCGGATCACGACAAGAATCGGCCGTCCGTATTGGAAATGTGCTTGGCGGCGGAACGAGTAGCTGGCCAGGGCTCGATCATCGGAGCTCAGAACATTGGCAGCTTGTGGCGTATTTACCCCGCCACCAAGGAGGCACGGATGACAATCCTTGTCCAGGGTATGCGGATGAGGGATACTACGCTACAGGTATGCAGCACTAACCCCTATGTTCTCCCAGCAATACAGGTGAGGAAAAGCCCTCTACAAAACTGTGGATTGACAACATCCCAATCTCGGTCGCAGACTCGGAAATCGAGCATTCACTTGTCAAGCTCGGTTGCGAACTGAGATCAGAGATTAAGATGGAGAGAGCTCGCGACGCAGACAACAAACTGACTCGATTTGTAACGAGTCGCAGGTTTGTTTTCATAACTGTCCCCTCTACTCCTCTTGATAAATTTGTGAAAGTCAGCATTTTTACGGCTAAATTGTTCCACAGAGAACAAAAACAGCAGAAAAAGTCATATGTTCACGTTGTCTGAAGCCAGATCACCATGCCTCACAGTGCTCAGGAGACATTGTATGTAGACAGTGTGGGCAAACAGGACACAAAAGAGGTGACGTCGAATGTAAACTAACAGACAGACAGACAGCGGACAGACAAATAATTGATGGACCGACTGGCGAACGTACTTTGGACAGACAGGAAAACGGTAAAAAGAATGGTGTTAAAAAGACTGGTGTCAAAGAAAATCTTAGCACCAGTGAAACAATACAGTCCGCTAGCAAGTCTGTCGACGGGAATGACAGAGGCCGTCCTATGTCCCGTCAAACCACCCTCCTGACCTCCCTGGACCGCTTTCCCGCAACAGGTCAGCTACCCCCAGCAAGCGGCGCCTGTCCAGACACCGACACAGCCGGGAGAGGGAGCAGAAAAGTACCGGCGCTGTGACCGTGGGTCGGATGGCTCGTTGACAGCAGATTTAGTGAACTCTGAGTCAGAGCCCACACCGGCTGATCGGGGGAAATAGATCAGGTGTACTATTCATGACTACCAACGGACAATGGCCTGGAAATGTATTATGCATGGACTATGAGTTTGAACAGTGTTTATCTGATTGAAATTGCCAATAGATTAATTAAATAAACTGAACTTTTCTCTTTATGGATAAAATCAATATTGTTTCACTAAACGTTAGAGGTTAAAATAACAGGTTTAAAAGGAAATCATTGTTTGCATATTTCAAAGAAAAACGTTTTGATGCTATTTGCTTACAAGAATGTCACATAACAGACAGAGATGTAAATGAATGGAAAAGCAATGGGGTGGAACTATTTTTTTCAAGGAGGAACGAACAAAAGCAGAGGAGAAGTTATTTGATTTCAAAACACTTTAAGGGAAATGTTAAGTTAGAGCTTGCACAAGGCAGAATCTTAGTCATTTCAGTGGTAAATGAATACTATAATATAATGGTTGCCAATATTTATGCACCCAACAACACAAAGGAAAAAATCATATATTATCGAAAATTGATTGAAATTTTCAATTCTATGGAGTACGAAGATTTAATTATTCTTGGTGATTTTAACTGCACTCTGAACAGTGACCTCGACATAGTGGCAGGTCAACCCCCACGACAGATCGGAAACTGCCAGTTTTCAGCATGTTATTAATACATTAGATTTAACAGATGCCTGGAGACTTCATCATCCAAAAGAAAAAGATGCCTCATGGATTCGTCTTAACCCATTTATAGCGCGCAGATTAGATTATTGTTTTGCTTCTAATAACATTTTGCGTTTTTGTACTTTGTGTGATCATTTTTTTGTTCCGAATTCTGACCATAAGGCCGTTGTCCTTGAATTGAATGAGAATGACTTCATCCGGGGACCAGGGTACTGGAGATTCAACAATAGTTATCTTAAAAATGTTCTCTTTGTACAAAAAATGAATGATATGTTAGATACATTTCTTTTAAACAGTGAAGGTCTGAATTATGTAGAAAAATGGGAAATGTGTAAGGTTGAAATAAGAAAATTTTGTATAGACTTCGGGAAAAATCTGGCTTGTGAGAAAAGAAATGAATCTCTAATATTACAGTCAAAGTTACAAAGTCTAGAAAAAGAGCTCGCCAACGATCCCCAAAACGAAAATATTAATAAACGCTTTATGACAGTAAAACAGAACCTAGAGATTTTGCAGGCTTATAAAGCTAGAGGCACTCAAGTAAGATGCAGACTTAAATGGATAGAAGAAGGAGAAAAGAATACAAAATATTTTTGTAGTTTAGAAAAGGCACGAAGTAGAAATAGGATTATTACAAGACTGTGTACAGAGACAGGTAACATTATTATTGACCAAAGAGAAATATTGTAAGAACAAATTGCATTTTATAAACATTTATATGCTCAGAATACAGAAGCATCGAATGTAGAAGAAGTTGCCGACATTTTTATTGAAAATACAGAAATAAGACAGTTAGAAGAAAACGACGCAGTAATATGTGAAGGTATAGTGTCATTAGAAGAGACGACACCTGCCTCAAGAAGATGAAAAATGGCTCTGCTCCAGGAAGCGATGGCTTAACAACCGAGTTTTACAAGTTTTTTTGGTCAAAATTAGGCAGTGTTGTCACTAACTCCTTTATTGAATCCTTTAACAGTGGAAGCCTCTCATTTACACAACGCAAGGCATAATAACTCTTTTTCACAAAGGTAAAGACTTAGATAGAGATAACCTAACAACTGGAGACCCATCACTCTTACAAATTCTGATTATAAAATTTTGGCAAAAGTACTCTCAGAAAGAGTAGGTAAAGTCATCCATAACTTAGTTAACGAAGATCAAGTTGGATACATAAAGGAAAGAAATATAGCAACAGTGCTAAGAACCATCGATGATGTCATCAACTATTTAAATAAAACCGGAAAGGCAGGGTACTTATTAGCTATAGATTATGAAAAGGCATTTGACTCCATATCAAAAAAATATCTTTTACATGTATTCAAAGTTTTGGGATTTGGGACCGATTTCCAAAGATGGGTACACATTTTAACAAATGGTAACCAAAGCAGTATCAACCATGGAGGCTGGTTGTCTGAGCCATTTAATGTAACTTGTGGAATAAGGCAAGGCTGTCCCTTTTCCCCTTTAGCGTTTGTTTTAGCTGTGGAGCTCTTGGCTGCAAAGATTAGAAAAAGTGAAGTAACGGGTATCCAAGTGCCAACAAGGCACCCTGCAAATGAGCAGTATATTAAAATAAAACAACTCGCTGATGACACGACCCTATTCTTAGATAACAAAAATGACATGATTGTATGTTTGAATATTCTGAAAGCATTCGAAAAGTTCTCTGGTCTTAAGCTAAATATAAATAAAACCAAAGCTATAAGAATGGGCAGGAGAATAAATGAAAACAATCTGCCTTTCTCTATAGTTGAAAGAATAAAAATACTAGGAATTTATTTTGAAAAAGATAAAATGGCCAAAAACATTGAAGAAAACTGGAAAGGCAGAGTTGAAACCATAGAAAAACTAATAAAGACCTGGAGCAAACGAGATATCAGCATTCATGCAAAATAACAGTTATTAAATCTTTTTTGGTTAGTCAACTAGTCTTTGTAATGCAGTCAATTGGTATTCCATATGAAGTCTTGCAGAAGATAAATACGATGTTATATAAATTTGTTTGGCAAAAGAAACACAGTAATCGGAAAGCATTCGAAAAAGTGAAAAGGAAAGTAATGGAAGCAGACTTAACTCGGGAGGTTTAAAAATGGTTAACGTTATGGAACTGCAAAACTGTATGTATTTGCAATGGGCAGGGAAATTGTTTTCTGCGACAGACGA
Organism: Conus ventricosus; assembly: GCA_018398815.1. NCBI lineage: Eukaryota > Metazoa > Mollusca > Gastropoda > Neogastropoda > Conidae > Conus > Conus ventricosus. The sequence continues at coordinate 43,456,140 of CM031607.1, read as the reverse complement.
AAATTGGAGTAAGATTCCGAAGTGGCATTTAAACAAAATAATTAGTAATGATAGCATATT
>CM031607.1:43441080-43451080 GCA_018398815.1 Conus ventricosus | reverse complement strand
TCCCCCCCCCCACGACCGGTGCAGTGTAAAAGACACACCCTCCCTCCCTTCTGTTGACCCCGCGGTTAACACTTGGAAGTGTAGCTGACTCTATCTCTTGGAAACAGCTATACTTTCCAGTCCGGAGAACAGTTAGTCTTAGGCTGAAAATCCATATTTCCACGTGTATTTTCCTGGTTTCTATCTATCTATCTATCTATCTATCTATCTATCTATCTATCTGTCTGTCTGTCTGTCTGTCTGTCTGTCTGTCTGTCTGTCTGTCTATCTGCGTGTCTGCCTATCAGTCTATCTATCTGTCTGCCTTTCTATCTATCTGTCTATGTATGTATGTATGTATGTATGTATGTATGTATGTATGTATGTATGCATGTATCTGTCTATCTACCTATTTGCCTGTCTGTCTATATATCTATGTGTATATCAATCCGTTTATCTGTCTATCCATGTATTGATCTAGATAGAGAGATATGTAAATAGATCGTTAAATACATAGATAGACATATTCCCTTCAGTGTTTTCTCAAGAATAGATAGATAGACAGATAGACAGATATTCCCCTAAGTGTTTTATAAAGAAGAGAGAGAGGAGAGAGAGAGAGAGGAGAGGAGAGAGAGAGAGAGAGAGAGAGAGATTGCTACTAGATAGATAGATAGACAGATAGATAGGCAGATAGACACAGATTGATAGCCAGATAGATAGATAGCCAGATAGATAGATAGACAGACTGAAGATGAGTAGATAGATAGAAAGATAGATACATAGACAGCCAGATAAACAGACAGACAGACATATAAATATTCCATTCAGTGTTTCAATTAAGACACCAACCGTACGGCAACGGGGGGCTTCCCCACTCGTCTAAGTAATAACACGAGAGCCACGTGCGAAGCAGGGCAGGGAGAGAATAATGCAAGGGGCACTCTGACAAATAAAGGAAAGCGCAGGCAAGAGAGAGAGAGAGAGAGAGAGAGAGGGGGGGGGGGGGGAGGGAGGGGAGGTTAGCTGGGCTGGAAACACAAAAGATGGGGGTGGGATAGGTCCAGTCGGGTGGAAACGTGAAAAATGCAGCGGTGAGGGTTTCAACTCATTCAGCTGGAAACGGGGGAGGGGGGGGGGGCGGGGGGGGGGGGAGAACAACACCGTCAAGAGGGTGCTGTGTGGGGCGACATGACAAATGTACAAAAAGGACAGGGACAGGCGGGGGGGGGGGGGGGGGGGGGGGGGGGGGGGGGGGGGTGGAGCGGGGACGAGAACTTGACAATTCGAATGGGAAACATGACAAACGTCATAAAAAGAAATAAATGAAATAAAAGAAAATCGAAAGAGTGGAAGGAAGAAAGAGTGGAAGGAAGGAAGGAAGGAAGGAAGGAGGAGAAGCTGACAATTCAACTGGAAACATGACAAATGCTAGAAGGGGGGGGGGGGGGGGGGGGGGGGGGGGGCGCAGTTATTTGGCTTCCCCGTCACAAATGCAGCAGGGACTAGGACAGCATTTGGAATAAATAAATATACAGATAAATAGCTAGATAACTAACTAATTAACTCACTCACTCACTAAGTAGCTAAGTAACTCACTACCTCACTCACTCACTCACTCACAAACTTAGTAACTAACAAAGTGACTCACTACCTCACTCACTCACTCACTCACTCACAAACTCACTAACTCACTAACTAACTAACTAAAGAAATTAACGCCTCATTCAACGCCTTCTTCCTTGAGCTGAACCCTAAGCGATCTGAAGCGATCAAAGCTAAGTGAATTTTCGTTGTTTTATTTGTTTGTGTCTCACCTGAAGAAGACCTAAGAGGTCGAAACGCGTTGTGTTTTGTCTTGTGACTCGTTTGTTCACGTTTCTCTGGGCGGTTCGCTAACATGTATTTAAGATTTGTTTAGATTTCCGCCTGCAGTCGTCTCGCTTTGCAACTAAAGAATTTTTTTTTTTTTTTAAACCAGCACTTTCCGTATATCCTTTAACACTCCTTTCTTCTCGTCCGGCAAATGGAACCTCATTGGCATCATCCCGTGAGGTGAGAGTGAGCACGTCTGCAAGGTTCTTCCCGCGAGTTTTTACGAGGCCAGGTTGGCTCGGTGCAGCGGGACCCGCCGCCACCTCCGTGTGGAGGTACGTGTTCAAGTAAAAAGGTCTAAATCTGGGTCAAGGCACGTGGTACTCTGTGGTGGTAATGGAGGTCATCATTATGCATGGGATGTGCGAGGGAGGGTGGTGAGGGAAGGGAGAGAAAGGGACGGGTGAACGGAGGGATGAAGTGGGGGTAGGAGGGTGGGGAGGCGAGCGGGGGGGGGGGGGGGGGGAGGAGGAGGAGGGATGGGGGAGGGGGGTTGAGCGAGTATCAGAACAAGGATGAAATTCATGATAAGTTTGTGATTTGGCGAAAGCTTTTGATCCTTTTTTTTTTACAGGATAGGTGGCAGCGAACGTGGTGGGGTGGGATGGAGGGTGGGAAGGGGGGAGCGGTAGTATTAGAACAGGTTGAACTTCATCTGGAAGGCGTGATTGCAGTGGTAACGCGTTTCAAGGTGGTTTACGTTCATCTTCGGTTTATCCGAGGGCATAAAACTAATCATGAATGGAATGATTCCGGTAAAAAGTCACTGCGATTTGGCGGTTGGTCCCGCGGCTCATTCAGACTGATCGGAAGGGTTAAGTTAGATTTTCTTTGATGAACGAGATAAATATCAGTGGGTGGCTGGCTGGATGGACGGGTGGATGGGTGAATGGCTGGTGCGCATGGTGAGAGGCGATCGCCCTAACATCAGCACCAGCAGCACCAGCAGCAGTAGCAGCAGCATTAGCACCAGCAACATCAATTCACAATGATCGTAGTAGCGGAACCGGTGTTGTTTGATCCATGGTACTGCTGCTGATGGTGATGATGTCATAATGTAGTGTCGGTGGTGGTGGTGGTGGTGGTGGTGGTGGTGTGTGTGTGTGTGTGTGTGTGTGTGTGTGTGTGTGAAGAAAAAGTGTGTGTACGTGTGGGTGCGCGCGCGCGCGTGTGTGTGTGTGCGTGTGGGTGCGTGCGTGCGTGCATGTGTGCGTGCGTGCATGTGTGCATGCGTGCGTGTGCGTGTGTGTGTGTGTGTGTGTGTGTGTGTGCGTGCGCGCGCGCGCGTGTGTGTGTGTGTGTGTGTGTGTGTGTGTGTGTGTGTGTGTGTGTGTGTGTGTGTGTGACGAAGAAGATGAAGGGGGAGTGTGTGCGTGTGTGTGTGTGTGTGTGTGGTGTGTGAGAAGGGGGGGGGGGGGGGAAGAAGAAGAAGAAGAAGAAGAAGAAAACCCTTTGGTTCCCTAAAATTAAAAAAAAAGAAAGAAAACAGATTCAGCAGACTCGATCCTTAAGAGCAAGGAACGCTTTATAAACCATACATAAAGGACGCTAGATCTGTCAGAGCATACTCCATTGTTACAAAATCAAACAGTAGGAAACAAACACACATTCTAAAGACAACGTTTGTTTGGTTGTTTGTTTGTTTGCTTTTTGCTAATAGTGTATTTCTGGATCTTTTTTCTATGTGCAAAATAGAGTACATACATTCGTAGTTAGCCGAATTCTTTCCTCTCTTCAACCAGAGGACACTGTATTAGATATGGGTCTAACCTGTAATGTCTTGTCATTTCATTATACCATGTTTGTTTGATTTCTTGCAAAACCTATGTATAGGATGTTGTTGTTGTTGTTGTTGTTGTTGCTGCTGCTACAGCTGCTGCTGCTGCTGCTGCTGCTGCTGCTGTATACCAGTTTACTTTGAAATGTATTTTTAGTTGTTTTTTTTTCATATTAAAATTGACTGTTTTATCACACACACATGGCTCAGTCCCGGTTTTTTTTTTTTTTTTTTTTTTAAATTCTGAACGAATCTTACCTCAAGATTTCAATTATTTCTTTGAAGAAAGCCCTTTCTAATTGTCATGACAATGCCTCCTTTTTATTTTTTTTTATTCCAAGATATACATCACGTTATATATTACTTTGATTTTCATCTAATTGTCTATCAAGTTCCGTAAGAACGGGTGTTGCGATTACCTTTCTGTGTTCTTCTGACAACTGTCGACAGCATTTTTCAGAACGACTTTCGTGTAGATATGCATTTGATAAGGAAATTTTGTACCGCTTATGAACATGTTGATATATCCGCCTTTACAAATATGTGACACTACACTCCAGCACCGAACACGGAAGTTGGTCATACTAACACGTATATGCAATGCGATGTCAACTCTTATATTCCTCATTTATTTTCTTTTATTCATTTATATCTTTTATATTCTTTATTCTTGATTTATTTACCCTTTTTTCATTTATTTATTGATTGTTATGATTTTTTAAATTGTTATTTTATTTTTTCATTTTTCTACAGTCGTACTAACTGTAAGGAAAACGCAAATCAATTAGACTAATTTTCCTCTTAAAAAACAACATACAAGAACAAAAAAACAAACAAAAAACCTGAAGCTCACATACTTTCTTTTTTTTAAGCTACGAACACCAAGAATGCTTATGTTTATAGCCCCAAATATCAAGTTTGAAATAACGTTACTGCGAACCATAAACCTCAAACCACCTTACGCAATCTAGGACAAATCAAAGTAAGTATTTTGGTGTGCGCGTGTGCTCCCAAATCGAATATGTGCGAGCGTCTGTCTTTGTGTGACCTTCTGCTCCTTCGAATTCAGCAACACACAAAGAATTCCTGACAAATAGAGAATTTATGATCTTATGTGCTAAGGTAAATATAAATCGAATGGATGATAAGATCTCTAACCATTGTCTGTTCCAGATATTTTTGCTGCCGAGTAATCAGAGGCCCATCAATACCGTACTGTGGAGTGCTTTGTCTGCGCAAGGGGCAGAACTGGGCGGAAGTCTGCCAGTAACAGACCGTGGCGAGACAGCGCACCAAGCCGCACGGGCACGCGCCACAGATAGGATTTTGCTGCTTCTTCTGCGTACGCAGGTTCATACTCCTGCGGACACTCCCTGTATAGACAGGCAAGTATTAATCCCATCTGCCCAACAAAGAGAATGGAAAGTTGTGTGTGTGACCGGTGTTTTTTTTTTATCGCGTCATTAGGCATGCCATACTTCATCTTCGGGAAGGTGCATGCTATGTGTAACGTGTCATCCATACCAACGGCCAAACTGGCCTTCTGTTCCGAAAGATGGTGATGGGATTTGACGTGTGTGCAAGATGTTATGCGTGCGTTCACACACGGAACCTCGGTTTATAGTCTCATTCGAAGGACTGTATGGGAAATGGAGTCAGAACCAATGTTAACTCCGAGGGAAAAATCCCCCTGTACTGAAATGACCTGGAGGATTTTCGAACCCGCAACCCTTACATCAACGGTCCGGCGCTCTACCAACTGAACTATTCCGGCCCCCGATTTTGCTGCTAAATTACTGTATAATCCGTGTAAACATTTTGAGGTGTGGCGTAAATTTGAGCCAAAATTTGACATTAAATTAAACGGATAAGAGATCAAATGAACAACCCCCCTACCAATCATTTTACTTTTTTTTTTAAGGATTTCATCCAATGAAATCATTCACAGTCCAGACATACATGAGCTGTCCCTCACCAGACATCACATTATCAGGCCTTCGCACTCACCCGTGACCCTATCTTTGCGCCATGTAGTTTCCCCCAAATAGTCCCATGCCTTTCATTTTAATCTGTCTGCGTGGAACCACCTTGATGACCATATGAAATTTAAAGAAAAGGAGAATCAACTTTCAGACATAATAACAATTTTCAAATATTTTGACAGTCTATAGAGATACTCGACTTCTTGAATTAAGACCTTCGCGCATTAATTTTTAGTGTGCAGCCCGCTTTGCCTGCTCACGGAGCAGACTTGGGCGAAGTAATACCAGCGACAGACCACAGCGAGACAGGGCACTAAGCCGGCCAGTACAATGACACATGCACAGGTCACTTAACTCACGGGTTTTGTAGGCTGCAAATGGATTAGAGAGCTTTCAAAGTTGGAGCCACAAGCTGGTTCCAGAAATCGCGTCCGCTGACAGGACTGTCAGTCCAGTTAATGCGGACCACAGACACTTGTTCATCATACCTGTCTGCTGCCACGCTCAGTCCGGGACGAGAAGAACTTGCTGTCTGACCTCATGGAAAACATTGTAATGTGTTCAGTGTGTGACGTTGTAGAAAAGGCAGGGGGAGATTTAATGGGCTTACAGGGCAGGGCAGGCCAGCGTATTGTTTAGTTGGGCAGGACGGAGTAGAATAAATTTTAAAAGTAATTATAATGACTCCCCGAACAACGGGGACAAACGAATCACAAGACAAAACACGACGCGTTTCGACGTCTTAGGTCTTCTTCAGGCAAGATACACAACACTCTGACAACGAACACGAAGAACGAAAAATCACTTATCATTGTCGAATTCCGTGGGCCTCGTTTTTCATTCAACGCCCATCTTGCGCCGAATTCGACAAAGTGATTGCTCGTTCATTTTCGTTGTCCTGAGTGTTGTTTATCTTGCCTGAAGAAGACCTAAGAGGTCGAAACGCGTCGTGTTTTGTCTTGTGATTCGTTGGTCCTCGTTGTTCGGTCGAGTCATTATAATTACTTTTACAAATTTGTTGAGATCTCCGCTTTCAGTCGCCTCAGTTCGCAACTAGAGTAGGGTAAGTTTAGCGGGACAAGGAAGAAAAGGGAAAGAGTCGACTGGGTAGGTAGAGTAAGGGATAGTTTGGTAGGGCAGGGGACAGAAGAGTACGGTTTGGTTTTGGGAAGGATAGAGTAAGGTGTGGTTTTAGCAGAAAAAAAAGGTAGAGAAAAGTATGGTTTAGAAGGGCTAGGTGGAGAAGGTTTTGATTACTCTGGGTACAATAAAGTAGGGTATGTTTTATCAGAGTATTGCCGGGTACGGGATGGCTTCGCAGGGCAGTTCAGGGCAGGGTTCAGGTATCAGTGAGTTAGCCAGGGTTAAGTAGGTAATGGTTTTAGAAGGGCAGGGTGGAGTAGGTTATGGTTCAGAAGGGCAGGGTGGAGTAGGTTATGGTTCAGAAGGGCAGGAGTGAGTAGGTTATGCTTAAAAGGGCAGGAGGAGTATGTTATGACTTTAAAGGGCAGGGTGGAGTATGTTATGGTTTAGAAGGGCAGGGTGGAGTAGGTTATGGTTCAGAAGGGCAGGGTGGAGTAGGTTATGGTTCAGAAGGGCAGGGTGGAGTAGGTTATGGTTCAGAAGGGCAGGGTGGAGTAGGTTATGGTTCAGAAGGACAGGAAGGAGTAGGTTATGGTTCAGAAGGGCAGGAAGGAGTAGGTTATGACTTTAAAAGGGCAGGGTGGAGTAGGTTATGGTTTAGAAGGGCAGGAAGGAGTAGATTATGGTTTAGAAGGGTAGGGTGAAGTAGGATATAGTTTAGAAGGGCAGTGTGGAGTAGGATATGGTTTAGAAGGGCAGGGTGATGTAGTTTATGGTTTAGTATGGTAGGATAGAGTGAGGTATGGTTTAGCAAGACATGGTAAAGTAGCGTACGATTAGAAGGGAAAGGTAGAGTAAGTGGTATGGCTTCGTGTGACAGCATAGTGGTTTAGTAGGTCAGAGTAGATTAAGGTACGGTTTAGTTTTTAGGAGTAGGTTATGGTTTAAAAGGGACAGGAAAGAGGTTGGTTATGGTTTTAGAGGGGCAGGGTAAAAGTAGGATATGGTTCAGAGGGGCAGGGTGGAGTAGGTTATGGTTTTTAAAAGGGCAAGGTGGAGTAGATTATGGTTTAGAAGGGCATGATGGAGTAGATTGTGGTTTAGAAGGGCAGGGTGAAGTAGTTTAGGGTTTTAGTATGGTAGGATAGAGTGAGGTGTGGTTTAGCAAGACATGGTTTTAAAGTAGCGTACGATTAGAAGGGAAAGGTAGAGTATGGTATGGTTTCGTGGGGTGACAGCATAGTGGTTTAGTAGGTCAGAGTAGATTAAGGTGCGGGTTTAGTGTTAGTGACGCAGGGCAAAGTAGAGTATGGTTAAAAAAAGGGAAGGGTAGACTAGAGCCTGGTTAAGTTGGAGCAGGTAGAGTAGGATATTGGTTAGTGCGGCAAAGTAGAGTATGGTTTCATAGGATGATGTAGAGCAGGGTAAAGTCCAGTAGAGAGGGTAACGTTGGGGTAGGTTTGGTAGGACCGAGCAGTATAGTAATGTAGAGCACGGAAGAGTAAGGTCGCGTTTTGCATGGCAGCGTCAAATAAGGTAGGGTTAGGGTTTAGTAGAGCAGGGTGCAATATAGTCGGCATAGTAGGGCAGGGTACATTGTGGTAGAGCTTAGAGGGGCAGGGAAGTAAAAGGTAGTTTAAGGTTTGCTTTGGTATGAAAATAGTATCATAGGGTTTGGTTCGATGACACAGGGTACAGTATGGTGAGGCATGGAAGAAAGTGAGTAAGGCAGGGGGGCTGTTAAGGTTCAATACTATTCACAGTGCAGCTGGGTCGTGCAGGAAAGGCGGGTTATAGCAATGTATGGCAAAGTGGACAGAGCAAGGTGTGTGGCAGCACAGGGGGTGAATGTGACTGGGCACAACAGGGCAGGATATAGAGTAGGGTGTGGTAGGACCGCTTAGAATAGGGCATGTTATGATTTTTTGGTAGGGCAGGTAACGTAGGGTATGGTAAGACAGGCTAGAGTGTGGAAAGGTACGATATCATCCCGTACTTCAGGCAGAGAAAGGTAGGAATACTAGAGCAGGGTAGGCTAGGGTTTGGGATGGCGTAGCAGGATAAAGAACGATGCAAGGCATTGACTGATTGTTTTTGAAGTAGGATATAGAAGGGCATGGGGTTAGAGTAGGGTATGGTAGAGCGAAACAAGATAGAATAGAGTCAAAGCATTCACTGATTATACTGCGGGTAGGGTATAGTAACGCAGGATACGGTATGGTGAAACAGTATACAAAAGGGCGCAAGGCTTTCACTGATTACACTGCAAGTGTGTGCTCTTCTATAACACTATGTAAAGTAACAAATTTACAAGTTCTTCCCCAGTGCGACAGTTCGGGCTGCTGTCTGTTGGGTTGGAGTAGGGGTGGGGGGGGGGGGGGGGGGGGGGGGGGGGAGGGATGACTCAGACAGGAAACAGACAACAGTCAAGTCAGTCTCCAGCCACTGAAGCTATGCAAATTGTGTTCCTGGGGTCTTGAGGCCGGAGCGTCTCCCCTCCCCATCTCTCCCCAGCACCCAGCCCATCTCCCGCTCACTTCGTGCATTCCATTTCCCTTCGTTAACCCCCTATCTGGTGCTGCCACTAAAGATGCTGCTTCATGAAAAACGAATGGACTGGTTTTTCACTGTCCAAAGAGGAACAAAGAAGTCTTTTTTTCTAGCAATTTCTTGTGACAGCTGTTTTCCAGCTCAACGTACAATTCTTCAATTATTTGACCAACGTAGCCTTGTGCTTGAAAACGTGATTACTCTATTTGGGTAACGGTGATATTCTGTGGACGTGCACAGAGAAACATGACCCGGCGGGATTCTGTCGGATTTGGCAGGCATCTGATGACAGACCTGTTCTACGCTGATGTGTGGCATCATCTCCGTTCCTTTATGCCAGGGGCCCTCTCGAAAGCCTTCCCATCTCACTTCAACTAGCTCTAGACTATTCCACGTGAATTTGGCAAGCCAGTAGCGTCAGTTTCTTTCCTTTTCGTATTCATAAAGCGCGTGAATGTCCCATGTACCGATAAAAGCGGTTTTTTTTTTCTTGCGAAGTCGAGTGGGTAGCTAACGCCCCTGTAGCCTACTTTCTACTACCATCCACGCGGCCTGGTAATGAACGGGGGCGGTCGTTGGTATTCCAGACCTCAATCAACCCGGCATGTTGTTTTCTGACTGAGTGCGCTTCATGGCACTTCAGTGGGTAATGGGGGAAATGCTTGGAGCTGCCCAGCTCCTCTTCGAAGCCTCCTGAGGACGTGAGTAGGGAAAAATGGCACCGTGTGGGACTTTGGCAATGATCATTTTCCTG
>CM031607.1:43433580-43436080 GCA_018398815.1 Conus ventricosus | reverse complement strand
GAAGGCCAATGACTGACGTCAGTGAGGTATGTCTTGGTGAAGGCCATGACTGACGTCAGTGAGGTATGTCTTGGTGAAGGCCAATGACTGACGTCAGTGAGGTATGCTTGGTGAAGGCCGATGACTGATATCAGTAGGCATGTATAAGTGAATGTCAATAACTGACATCAGTGAGGCATGTATAAGTGAATGTCAATAACTGACATCAGTGAGGCATGTATAGGTGAATGTCAATAACTGACATCAGTGAGGCATGTATAGGTGAATGTCAATAACTGACATCAGTGAGGCATGTATAGGTGAATGTCAATAACTGACATCAGTGAGGCATGTATAGGTGAATGTCAATACTGACATCAGTGAGGCATGTATAGGTGAAGTTACTGTATCCATTGTATAATTGCGTGTTCCATCAGCCTAATTCCGAGGTATGTTTATTTGAACAATTTGCTATTTAAAAAAAAAACGCTCTAAAAATCAATCAACTCCTCGATGCAAAAGATATTTTGAAGCTATTTAAACGATCTGTTTCATTAGCGAAGGTTTTTTTTTTTTTTTTTCTTTTTTGTTTTTTAATGTAAAAGCAGATTATGTCATTGACTTCACATCAGCATGTAACAAACGAGAACAAATGTCAACAGTTGCATTGAAAAAAGTCTTTGAAAAAAAATAGTTTCTTGCATGAAAACATGTATACAAAGAATATCAACCCTTAGAAATAAACTGACAAACTTCAAAGATAGGAGCAACAATGGAATTATTGGAACACAAAACGACATAAAACAAACAAGTCACAATTTTTTTTTCTCTCTAGAATTCTGTTTCATGCGTTTGGCGAGCCCAGCAATAATTCTAGTTTTGCTCTTATGCTTCAGTTATCGCCTGCAGTCACCCCACGCTTTGAAACCAAACCTTAAAGACTTTTAAAGAGAGATTTCAACCAATTTTTGAATCGTCCACAAAAGAACGAACATCAGTAACAAAACAACGACGCCAAACCCATGAAGAACACGCTCTCACCCACTCAACGTTCGAGCCACAAGCACCCATCGCCGACATCCTGGTACTTGGCGCCCTTTCGATCTTGCGCCTGCGCAGCGCATTCTTTCAAGGGAGGTAATCCTCAAGACGTGAGGGAAAGGGGCGCGAAGGACGCAGGACGGGCGGCGGGGAGTTTGTGCTGGGATTAACGGTAGCTGATTGTATTTGAGACATAGACAGCCTGCTGCTTTTTTTTGTTTGTCGATAGATTCGGAAGCGGAAGAGTTGGGTTCCAAACTCGAGTTCACAGGAGGGGGAGGGGGGGGGGGGGGGGGGGGGGGGGGGGGGGGGGGGGGGGAGGGGGGGGGGGGGGGGGGGGAGGGGGGGGAGAAGACTCGTCTGAACGGCTTGCACTTTAAAACGCTCGTTTTGACTCCATATACATCTGTGATGAGAAGGTTCTGGTTGAGGAGAGAGAGGAGAGAGAGAGAGAGAGAGAGAGAGGAGAGGGGGGGGGGGTGTAGGTGAAAAGGGGAGTGGGGCGGAGGGACGGACGGGGTGGGGAAGGGCAGATTATTGATTTACCAGTTAATATGAATAATAATCGTATCCCTTCTTCATTACTGAATATCTCTCTCTCTCTCTCTCTCTCTCCTCTCTCTCTCTCTCTCTCTGTCTCTCTCTTAAACACATAGGCACAGACACAAACGGACAGACAGACAAACAGACACACACACACACATTTGCATACATACGTACACATACACACACGCGCATACACACACGCGCACGCGCGCGCGGTGCACCCATGAAAGGAACAAAGGAACAAATCTATAGCTTACTATGCCCCCCCCCCCCCCCCCACCACCACATCAAAAGAAAGCTAGACAGTACAGCCTCCACAACAACGGGACGCTGGAAGTCATTTCACGCCAGGAAAGGGAGAGAATCGGTCAGACCACCAGATGGCGGGTCTGTAGCGGTGTGGGAAGGTCACCCGATAGATAGTGGTCCCTGACATCCTGACTACCCTCCAATGTGCTGGGAATGAGTGGCAGTACAGGATCACTCTAGCCTGTGTTCGTATTTTCGGGCAACGTTTGGATCTTTCAAACCCCCTTACGAGCGTTGTTACGTGTAAGCTGACAGAGCACCTCTCTGAACTGTTAATGCTGGTGTTAATTCTGTGCACGACCGTTTAACATTCTCCGCTTTTGGAGAAGTGCACTCCTATTTTTAACGACAGTTTACAATTTAACATTAAAAAAGTAGGATATGATGCTTACCTTTGAGGTAAGGAAGTACACATTTGGTTGAAAAGTGCACTCCTATTTTTAACGACAGTTTCGGATTGTAAATTAGAAGAAATCAGGTAGGATGCGATGTTTACTTTGAGGTAAAGAAGAAAACATCTGGCTGGTTAAAACGTACAGTGATCAATGACTTTAACTGATACGTGATCGTCTCGCAGGTTACGATGATTGCAATAACCGGTAATTTTAAACGCTTTCTGATCATT
>CM031607.1:43418580-43423580 GCA_018398815.1 Conus ventricosus | reverse complement strand
CCGACGAGTCGGGGACATCCAATTTCACCTATTTCCAGTTTCACCTAGTCCAGTTTCACCTATTCCAATTTCACCTATTCCAGTTTCACCTGTTCCAGTTTCAACTACGGTCTCAGGAAGGCCAATTTCACCTACTGTGATGTATCTTACGGGTCAATTTCACCTACTGTGGTTTTTGCGCTATACGATGGACGCACCGACAGCCTACCAACGCATTAAGCATGGGTGAAAATACACGTGAAAGCAATGCCTTTCAATGAAAAAAATACTTTATTTTATTTTTTAAGACTGTACATAGATATCACATTCACATATGTTGTAGTGTACGAGTCAGTGAAGTTATGAGAAAAGACCGAGTCAATTTCACATTGAAAAATAAAAACAGTAGACAAGACATGCAGAGAGAGAACAAGAAAAACACAGTTCACAGGTCCACAGGTCGTAGGGTAACATTTGACAGCTTGCCAACCCCGAGGTAGGTGAAATTGGACTTTTGGCAAATTCTGTAAAAAGGAGGGGAACAACTGAGTAGGTGAAACTGCACGGGTCAGGGGCAGCCATCTTGCTAATTTGAATAACAAAGCGTAGGTGAAACTGGAATAGGTGAAACTGGACGCCCCCGACGAGTCAGCAGGTGCAGCAGCGGGGACATTGCCAGCTGTGAAGAGATGAATTCATTTTTTTGTTTTAAGTTCGGAGGTGAGAATAGGTCAGAATCAGAAAAGTTAGTATTTCTTGAAAGCAATTTACACCCGACTTTCTTTAGACTCGCCTCAATTTCGCTGTTTGCCAGTGACAAGGGCAAGTCCGCTATCCACTCTTTGGTTGCCGGTTTTTCTTCGCCTGTTGACTCATGTAGAATGAATCGATTCATGTCCAGAACTTGCAAGACAGAGCCGCGAACAGTGATGCCTCTTACCAGTAGAACATTTCTGGCTTCTCGAGTGGCAAGGCAGATTCTCCATAGCCCCCTGACGTCCTGAGCACTATACTGCCTTGTCCTGCCGTTCGTTCTGCGGACACAGCTCCAAGCCAGAGATACGGGTCGACATCGAGTCCAGTATACTGCGTTTTTTTTTTTTAAACACGGGTTTGAACAGTCATTGTCACTGCTTGTACGGAGGAACAAAAACGCCAAGTCGGTGAACGCGACTCAGAATTCGTATAGGTTGGGGGCGCACGAATAACGTGACTGCACGGCCATCTTTTTCTAGGCCCATTTCCCCCCAAAACAAACAAATCACCTAGACCCACTCGACTGGCAGGAGGTACCAGACGGGGGGAGAACGGGAATCTGACCCATAACAAGCCCTTCACATCTTTGCCCTGAGCCTGGGCAGTCACAGGTCAGGAGTGCCGCCAACTCTGATCAGAGGTCAAACGGGTTCACAGCCCGATTGGCAACGACCACGGAGCAGTCTCCGATAACACGCGAATCCAAAGTGCGGAATAAGTAAAAACCGAAAACACAGGCAACCAATGCCTCACACGTTTCCTTGTCCATCCAGCCCTTGTCCTGGGCAATTAAAAAAAAAATCCAGTACCAGAAGGAGCATGTTTTTAAATCATCTCTCATTCCATTTTGGTTGTCGATGAGAGAGGATGAACCACTGTTACCGCTTGCATTGACACAACGAACGCATGTGACATGGGTACTTGGTTCCATGCTCACAGTGGCCTCAAATGGCTCTTTCTGCTTTCTTGCGAGTAAGCCTACTTTTCCAGGCGTCGGCCGTGTGCTGAGAGAAGCCCCATTCACGTTTTATCTGATCTAGGATTTTACGGAAGAAATTTTTTTTTTTTTAGCGAAGTTTCCGATATGTTTTTAGAGGTGTATTTTAAAGGGTTGCGTGAGTGATTTTGCTAACGACTTGTGAGTTGACTTCAACGCAGTCGTAGCCCTGATATGGCTCTTTGCGGAGACCTGGGCTATAAGCAACGTTACCTTCCCTTCCCTTCCTTCCCTTCCTTCCCTTCCCTTACCTGACCTGATCTGACCTTACTTTACCTTACCTTACCTTACCTTACTTTAACTTACCTTACCTTAACTGACCTGACTGACCTGACCTGACCTGACCTGACCTGACCTGACCTGACCTTACCTTACCTTTAAACCTTACCTTACCTTACCTTACCTTTTCCGCATCCATGTCTCATGTGGATTTGGGCTTCAAACTTGTACTTGCTCAGAAACAATTTCTTAGATGTCAGAGAATCTGTTCACACTTTTTTTTGGGGTTTAAAGGGACAGCTGCCTAGCCATGCTTATAACTTAGGACTTAGGGGACTCAGCTCACGGAATCTGCCCCCCCCCCCCCCCCCCCCTCCGTTCTCCTCTCCCTTCCAACATTTCGTATCTTCGTTGAACTTGTCTGCGAGAGCCACATTCTTTCTCACTGCATGTCCATAAGCCACTTAAAGCACCATGTATTTCAAAACCCCCACTAACATTTCTTCCAAACCAAGGTTGCTTGTTCCCAAGCTTGGTATTTGATTGCATTAGTGCGGGGGGTGGCTCTTGGCATGGGAATCTCTTTTATACGCTTCTTACCGAACTTTTTCTGTCTCTTACAGCATCCAACGTGTTTCCTCTAATTCTCTGGCTGTCAGTGTCTGCGCTGTCTTCTGTTTCCAGAAACTGAAGACAAAATATGTGAAATAACACTCACTCAATCATGAAAATATGGGATTCAGTTTGAAAGTGGCCGCAAGGCTCTCCCCCAACAATATTCAGTATTCACAGACAGACACAGGTACAGACAGACATACACCGACACGGACACAGACAGACAGACAGACAGACAGACAGACAGACAGACAGACACACACACACACACACCACACACACACAACCCCACACACACACACCACACATATTTTATATATATATATATATTATATTTTATTTTATATATATATATATATATATATTATATATATATAAAATAAATGATGATAATAAAAGTGAATGTGTGTATGTGTGTGAATGTGTGTGTGTGTGTGTGTGTGTGTGTGGTGTGTGTGTGTGTGTGTGTGTTTTGTGTGTGTGGTTTTGCTGGGTGGTGCATACATGACTGTATGTGTGTGTGGAAGGAACAATAGAAATGTAAAAGGTGTAAATGGATGGGAGCGCGAATGGTGTGATGGCTTATTGTTTTCGAATGTGCAGATTCCTGATGAAGGCTGAAAAGCCAAAAATTTGAGAAAAAAATAAAGTGAAAGAAAACAGGCACGGGCATGTGGATTCTTTATTTTTTTATCATCATATTCCTACATGGAACTGTCCTTGCCCCCCTCTATTTGCTAGGTGCGCAGTCAGAGTTATAGCAGGGTTTTCTGAATATATATATATATATATATATACAACAAACTAATAAATTCCAAGGATAAGTACCGAGCACCGTTCCAGCAACTTACAGAGCAGCTTGGTGTTGCAATGACTGCAAGAAATATTGAATTATAAACAAAGCTTGCTCTTATGTCTTAGATTGAAGAAATTAGGGGGAGATACGCATTCATACCTGCAGTGGCAGATGATTCTGCCCAACTAACAGTATGTGCTTGAGTGGGTGGATGGGGAAAAAAATAAAATAAATGCTTCTCAAAATGAGCCTTCAGCAAGCATATATATATGCATACAGACAGACAGACAGACAGACAACACACACACAACACACACACACACACACACACACACACACACATATATATATATATTATATATATATATATATATATATATATATATATATATTATATATCCCCATCCATCCATCCATCCATCCATCATACATACAAGCATGCACACACATACATACATACACAATATTATACATACATACATACATACAAGCATGCACACACATACATACATACACACATATATACATACATACATACATACATACATACACGCATACACACACATACATACATAGAACCAGGATAGAATATGGGAAATCAAAGTTAACCATTCATTAAATTGGGTTGTCTTACTATGGTCCTAGCTTGGGCCACCAAGCTCAGCATAAGAACTATCCACTGTCTCAACATAGAAACAAGAGAGTCCCCTGTGGGCAAACATCGCCGTTAAACATGATGGGAAAAACAATTTTTTTTTTAGAAGTCGCTGTAAAGCTGTCAGAAGTATTGTTTTAACGTGTACACAAAGAATTTTGGTTGCAGTGGTTGTTTAGAAGGTGAAGTGTTTGTCATGCATGAATCCGCTGATATGGTAACTGAAGGAAACAAAATAGCATAGATTATTTTTTTGCAAATTCCCCATGCTGTCTTTGTTCTTTGGCAGTGCAGCCATGTTGGATCTGGCTTTGAAACTGGTGCTCAAGTGAAAGCGCTCAATCAACAAAAAAAAAAAAAAAAAAAGAATAGGTGTGTGTTGGGGGAAGGGGAGGGGGCGATGTAGAAACATACCCATGAAATATACTGTTCTTAATACAATACTGCTAAGAAGGGAAAGATGGGCGGGGTGTTATAAATGTTGTTGTGTAACACTGTAGAAATAGGTAGGCTTGGGGCGTCGACTCAAAGCGTGTAAGGGGGATAAGAGTGCTTAACATGAAAAAGGGGGACAATTCCAAATGTGTGGGTCATGAATGGAAAAGGGCCGGGAACTATTATTCTGTTCGTGTTGTTTATGGCTCAGTTGACCTCTACGTGTCACATCCTGTCTGCATTTCAAAGAACACTGACACAGATGTCGTGTTTCACAGGCAGAGCAGACAGAACAGGAAATCAGATCAGACAGCAATGGTGTATTCAAAACAAATTCAGACGTGAAATTATGATTATTCCGCCAGACAAAAGACACAACAAACAAATTTGCAAGAAAAAAAAAAAAAAAAAAAAAAAAAACACGGCGCGTTTCGACCTCTTTGGTCTTCTTCTGGCAAGATAAACAACTTTCAGGACAATGAAACGAAGAACGAGCATGTCACTTATCTTCTCAAACTGGGCGCAACAAGGACGTTGAATCAACAAGT
>CM031607.1:43356080-43406080 GCA_018398815.1 Conus ventricosus | reverse complement strand
GATGACAGAATGGGACAGACAGATCACGTCATGAGAGAGACTATGACATCCTGATGACAGAATGGGACAGACAGATCACGTCATGAGAGAGACTGTGACATCCTGATGACAGAATGGGACAGACAGATCACGTCATGAGAGAGACTGTGATATCCTGATGACAGAATGGGACAGACAGATCACGTCATGAGAGAGACTGTGACATCCTGATGACAGAATGGGACAGACAGATCACGTCATGAGAGAGACTGTGACATCCTGATGACAGAATGGGACAGACAGATCACGTCATGAGAGAGACTGTGACATCCTAGTGACAGAATGGGACAGACAGATCACGTCATGAGAGAGACTGAGACATCCTAGTGACAGAATGGGACAGACAGATCACGTCATGAGAGAGACTGTGACATCCTAGTGACAGAATGGGACAGACAGATCACGTCATGAGAGAGACTGTGACATCCTAGTGACACAATGGGACAGACAGATCACGTCATGAGAGAGACTGTGACATCCTGATGACAGAATGGGACAGACAGATCACGTCATGAGAGAGACTATGACATCCTGATGACAGAATGGGACTGATCAGATCAGGTCATGAGAGAGACTATAACACCCTAGTGACAGAATGGGACTGATCAGATCAGGTCATGAGAGAGACTATAACATCCTAGTGACAGAATGGGACTGATCAGATCAGGTCATGAGAGAGACTATAACATCCTAGTGACAGAATGGGACAGACAGATCAGGTCATCAGTGAGACTAGAACATCCTGATGACAAAACGAGACAGACAGATCAGGTCATGAGAGAGACCATGACATCCTAGTGACAGAATGGGACAGACAGACCAGATCATCAGTGAGACTATAACATCCTGATGACAGAATGGGACAAACAGATCAGTTCATCAGTGAGACTAGAATATCCTGATGACAGAATGGTACAGACAGATCAGGTCATCAGAGAGACTATAACATCCTGATGACAGAATGGGACAGACAGATCAGGTCATCAGAGAGACTGTAACATCCTAATGTCAGAATGGCGCAGACAGATCACGTCATCAGTGAGACTATAACATCCCAGTGACAGAATGGGACAGACAGATCAGGTCATCAGTGAAACTATAGCATCCTAATGTCAGAATGGCACAGACAGATCACGTCATCAGTGAGACTATAACATCCTAATGTCAGAATGGCACAGACAGATCACGTCATCAGTGAGACTATAACATCCTGAAGACAGAATGGGACAGACAGATCACGTCATGAGAGAGACTATGACATCCTAGTGACAGAATGGGACAGACAGATCAGGTCATGAGAGAGACTATGACATCCTGATGACAGAATGGAACAGACAGATCAGGTCATGAGAGAGACTATGACATTCTGAGACAGAATGGGACAGACAGATCAGGTCATGAGAGAGACTATGACATCCTAGTGACAGAATGGGACATGCAGGTCAGGTCATCGAGTGAGACTAGAAATCCTGATGACAGAATGGGACAGACAGATCACGTCATGAGAGAGACTGTGACATCCTAGTGACAGAATGGGACAGACAGATCAGGTCATGAGGAGGACTATGACATCCTAGTGACAGAATGGGACAGACAGATCACGTCATGAGAGAGACTATGACATCCTGTGACAGAATGGGACTGATCAGATCAGGTCATGAGAGAGACTATAACATCCTAGTGACAGAATGGGACTGATCAGATCAGGTCATGAGAGAGACTATGACATCCTAGTGACAGAATGGGACTGATCAGATCAGGTCATGAGAGAGACTATGATATCCTAGTGACGGAATGGGACAGACAGATCAGGTCATCAGTGAGACTAGAACATCTGATGACAAACGAGACAGACAGATCAGGTCATGAGAGAGACCATGACATCCTAGTGACAGAATGGGACAGACAGACAGATCATCAGTGAGACTATAACATCCTGATGACAGAATGGGATAGACAGATCAGGTCATCAGAGAGACTATACATCCTGATGACAGAATGGGACAGACAGATCAGGTCATCAGAGAGGACTATAACATCCTAATGTCAGAATGGCACAGACAGATCACGTCATCAGTGAGACTATAACATCCCAGTGACAGAATGGGACAGACAGATCACGTCATTAGTGAAACTATAACATCCTAATGTCAGAATGGCACAGACAGATCACGTCATCAGTGAGACTATAACATCCTAATGTCAGAATGGGACAGACAGATCACGTCATCAGTGAGACTTTAACATCCTAAGACAGAATGGGACAGACAGATCAGGTCATGAGAGAGACTATGACATCCTAGTGACAGAATGGGACAGACAGATCAGTCATAGAGAGACTATGACATCCTGATGACAGAATGGGACAGACAGATCAGGTCATGAGAGAGACTATGACATTCTGAAGACAGAATGGGACAGACAGATCAGGTCATGAGAGAGACTATGACATCCTAGTGACAGAATGGGACAGACAGGTCAGGTCATCGGTGAGACTAGAACATCCTATGACAGAATGGGACAGACAGATCACGTCATGAGAGAGACTGTGACATCCTAGTGACAGAATGG
Organism: Conus ventricosus; assembly: GCA_018398815.1. Taxonomy (NCBI): domain Eukaryota; kingdom Metazoa; phylum Mollusca; class Gastropoda; order Neogastropoda; family Conidae; genus Conus; species Conus ventricosus. Next base: position 43,403,470 of record CM031607.1, on the reverse strand, counting down.
GACAGACAGGTCAGGTCATCGGTGAGACTATAACATCCTGACGACAGAATGAGACAGACAGATCGGGTCATCAGTGAGACTGTGACATCCTGATGACAAATGGGACAGACAGATCAGGTCATCAGTGAACTATAACGTCCTGATGACAGAATGGGACAGACAGATCAGTTCATCAGTGAGACTGTGACATCCTGATGACAAATGGGACAGACAGATCAGTCATCGGTTGAGGACCAGAACAATCTGATGAACAGAATGGGACAGACAGATCAGGTCATCAGTGAAACTATAACATCCTAGTGACAGAATGGGACAGACAGATCAGGTCATCAGAGAGACTAGAGGGGGAAGAAGAGGGGGAAGAAGAGGGGGAAAGAAGAGGGGGAAGAAGAAGAAGAAGGGGGAAGAAGAAGAAGAAGAAGAAGGAAGAAGGAAGAAGAGGTTTAAAAGGAATAGAAATGAAAAATGAATAACTAGCTGCCAGTGCTGTGGAAACAGGGGAAACACACACGCACACACACGCACACGCACAGACACACAACACACAACACACCAAAAAAGATGGGGGGGGGGGGAGAAAAGTAAAATATGTAAACAGGGGGTACATGGAAACTGAAAAAAGGTAAGAAAGAGGAGTGGATAAATAAGCAAGTAGAGAAAGAAAATGGAGATAAGAAGTGACGTGAGAGAGAGAGAGAGAAAGAGAGAGAGAGAGAGAGACAGACAGACAGACAGACAGACAGACAGACAGACAGACTGACGGACGGACAGACAGACAGACAGATGGACATACACACGGACAGACACACGGACAGACAGACAACAGACAGACGGACAGACGGACAGACCAGACATAAGACACAAGACAGACAGAAAGACAGACGGACAGAGACAAGAGACAGAGACAAGCAGAACGACAAAAAGGACAGACGGACGGACAGGCAGACAGAGACAAAGGACAGACAGACGTAGAGACAGGAGAGGACGGACGGAGACGAGACAGGACGACACGGACGCACGGAACTGCACGGATGCAGACGGAATGCATGGACGAACAGAGCAGCGCAGGGCAGAAGTACACAGAAGAGAGAGAGGGGGAGGAGGAGGAGAGAGGAGAAGAAGAGAGGACGAGAGACAGAGAAGAGAAGAGAGACGAGAGGAGAGAGAGGAGAGAGAGAGAGCAGAAGCAGGACAGACAGCAGGACAGACAGACTGACAGAGAGAGAGTGGAAGACAGACAGGACAGACAGACAGAGGGAGAAGAGAACAGTCGTCAGGCAGACAGACAGACAGACAGACAGACAACAGACAGGCAATGACAGAGAACAGACCGAGAGGCAGAGAGCAGTTCAGCAACAGCCAGAGCAGGGGTGCTAGACAACGGATAAAGGTTTTAACGCATTGGTATTAAATTGACTGGTGTGATCCCGCCTGTGACGATAGGGTTGTCACATAAACCATGTCGTCATCCACTTACAGCCGAGTGTGACGTGGCCGTGTATCCTTGGGGCATTTTAATGCCGTCCCTCTCTCTCTAACTGCCTCTCTGTGCTAGCTGGTCTGTGTGAGGTACAACTTTATGCTAAACGTCTTCTTTCTTTTTCTTCTTCTTCTTCTTCTTCTTCTTCTCTCTCTCTCTCTTCTCTCTCTCTCTCTCTCTCTCTCTCTCTTCTCTCTCTCTCTCTCTCTCGTGAAGGAAACAGAATAATTAGTCTCTTCCTCCCTCCCTCCTTCCCTCCCTCCTCCCTCCTCCCCTCCTCTCTCTCTCTCTCTCTCTCTCTCTCTCTCTCTCTCTCTCTCTCTCTCTCTCTCTCTCGTGAACGAAACAGAATAATTAGTCTCTTCCTCCCTCCCTCCTTCCCTCCTCCTTCCTCCCACCTCTCTCTCTCTCTTCTCTCTCTTCTCTCTCTCTCTCTCTTCTCTCTCTCTCTCTCTCTCTCTTGTTCGTGTGAAAAAAAATGGAATAAATCTCTCTCTCTCTCTCTCTCTCTCTCTCTCTCTCTCTTCTTCTCTTCTCTCTCTCTCTCGTTAAAAACAGAATAACAAACTCTCTGTCTCTTTCTCTCTCTGTCTCCCTCTGTCTCTCTCTGTGTGATCTGTCTCTGGTTCTTTCTTCTTTTTTCCGTCTTCTTTTCTGAACATCACCTCTTCCCCCTCTGTCTGTTTGTCTGTCTGTCTGTCTGTCTCTGTCTCTCTGTCTCTGTCTGTCTGTCTGTCTGTCTGTCTGTCTGTCTGTCTTCTTCTCCTCTCTCTCTCTCTCTCTCTCTCTCTCTCTCTCTCTCCCACTCACTCACTCACTCTGTCTCTGTCTCAAATAGGCCATCCAAGTGAATACTTGGCCTTGCTGATTTTCTCTCAAGACACCCAAATACATGTTGTTTCCATCACCACCCATGGAAAATGGAAAAGAATCATGAGATCTTTAACGTGCGCATCTTCTTGCCTCCCGCAACGTATGCACAGGACGGATGTTCGAACTCAAGCAGGTCTGGTAAGCCGTTGTTGTTGGCATGTCAGAATTTGGGGACATGAAAACCTTGTTCAGAGATGTCCCACCTGACGTGATCTTTGAATTTCTGAGGAGATTAACATGTTTCCATCTGATCGAAGATTTTACGTAGGACAAACAATTAACAAAATTTCCGGTGCGTTTTTGGAAGGTGAGTTTCAAAGAGTTGTGTGAATTGTTTTTTTTTTCTTCTTTTTTTAATTGATGACTTGTGAGTTAACTCCAACGTGGTGACAGCTCTGATGTGGCCCTTTGCGGTCGGCTGGTTTGTGCTATAAGCAACGTTACCATTACCATCTGCACGCATTTTCCCACCTCGCCTCATTTCTGAGATCCGAACCGTGTCCCAAATCCAGACCTAATTGTGCTAGGCTGCAGCCCCAGTTCTGAACAATGGACTTTCTTCTTCTTCTTCTCTGCGTTCCTGTCATGCTGATCAGATACAAGTCGGTAGCTTTGGCAAGTCAGCGGTCCGTCGAGTGAGGTTGCCGTTCCTCACAGCTTTTCTTGGAGTTCCACTGCACGGCCAAAACTCACGCGCAGGCTGTCGAACGTGGACAGGATGAGTACGTGGGCTGGGTTGTGGCCAGTGCCACATGGGCACTCATCTGTGTGCGATATATTCAGGCGTAGAGGTGGGAGAGGCAACTGACACTGGACACAGTCAGTTGAACAATGGACAACACGTGAGAGATTTCATGGGAAGGATGTGCTGTCTGGATCAATGTCTAACCGTGCACAGGGGGGAGAAGGACCATGAATAGTAGCGCCCGAGCTGGACGCAATGACCGCGCTGTATGGTCATTTTCTAGCATAAAATAAGCATAGACTATAGTGTCCGAACGTTTTGCTTCGGCTTTAATTAATGTCCTCATTATCATATCATTACGTTTAAATATTGACCATAGTCTTTCAGATGACACGGAAAACCTGGGCTTGTGATGAAAACCGAATAATAACCAACTCATTCTCTCCCTCTCTCTCTCTCTCTCTCTCTCTTCTCTCTCTCTCTCTCTCTCTCTCTCTCTCTCTCTCTCTCTCTCTGAAAACAGAACAACAATAATCTCTCTCTCTCTCTCTCTCTCTCTCTCTCTCTCTCTCTCTCTCTCTCTCTCTGTATGTGTGTGAAAACAGCACAAGCGCGGGACGCAAACACTGCGCTAAATCGACATTCCCTGCACAAATAGACGTAGACTAAAGTGTCAAAACATTATCTCTTCGGCCTTTACTGATCTCATGATATTATGATTACATCGAAATGTTGACCATAGCAAGGATCTTGCACATAGTCTTTCAGATGACATGGAAAACCTAGGCTGCATGCTGAGCACGCTATTAGCACATGGAAAAGAACCTAAGGCAATAAGGAAGTTGACCCTGGCGAAATTCTGCTTTCATAGAGTTACACCGGCAGAATTAAAAAAAAAAAAAAAAGAAAGAAAGAAAGACAAAATGGATGTTGTCATATCATGGCCATACAGTATTCCCAGTGAGAGCAGCACGGAGAACTCTGTTGTGACGATGAAATAATACAATGTGATATGGTACACAACCGTTCAACACCACACAGCACAGTTCAATATAATGTTGTGTCACACAATTCAAACTAGAGTCTAATAAAGAAGAGAAAAAGCTGCTACGCAAAGCAAAGTAGAGTTCAATATGATATAGAAAATGGTAGAAAAATCAAAACAGAGCCCGATACAATAACGAAGATGCGATTCAAATCAAAAACAGGGTTCCATGCAAAACAACAAATGCTATACAAATTTCAACAGAATTCAATACAAACCAAGCGACGAGATACAAATCAAAATAGAATTCAATTCGAATCTAAAGATGAGATACAAATCAAAACAGGTTCAATACAAACCAAAACAAACAAAAAAAAATGCTATACAAAGAATGCATCACAAAAGAAAAGATGCTAAACAAATTGAATCAGAGTTCAATGCAAACTCAAAGATACTATACAAATCAAGAATTTATTCAAGAATTTAATACAAACCAAACGATGAAAATAATACGAATCAAAATAACTGGGGCCGGAACAGCTCAGTGGTAGAGCTCCGAACTTGGGGTTGCGGGTTCGAATCTCCGTCGGGCCGTTTCGGTACAGGGGGATTTTGCCTTCGGAGTTAACATTGGTTCTGACTCCATTTCCCATACAGTCCTTCGAATGAGACTATAAACCCAGGTTCTGTGTGTGAACGCACGCATAACATCTTGCACATACGTAAAATCCCATCGCCAATTGTCGGAAGAGAAGGCCAGTTTGGCCGTTGGTATGGATGACACGTTACACATAGCATGCACCTTCCCCGAAGATGGAGTATGGCTGCCTTAATGGCGGGATAAGAAACGGTCATACACACAAAACTCCACTCCCTTTGTTGGGCAGATGGGATTAATCCTTGCCTGTCTGTACAGGGAGTGTCCGCAGGAGTATCAGCCTGCGTACGCAAAAAAAAAACAAAAAAAAAAGTCCAACACAAACCAAAAGATGAGAAACAAATCAAAGCAGAGCTTAGTACAAACCGAAAGATGCTATGCAAATTAAACAAAGTTCAATACAAATCAAAACATTCGTGCGCGTTGGCATTTCATTGCATTTGTGAGCTTACGGTGAAACACAAACACAAACATACAGGCACACTAGTCATTACATTCTCCACCCTCTCCCCTACATTTACCCGGAGAGAGAGAGAGAGAGAGAGAGAGAGAGAGAGAGAGAGAGAGAGAGAGGAAAGAGAAAATGTTAGAGGGGGTGCGAGTGATCGAGAGGGGGGGGGGGGGGAGAGGAGGTTAAGGGGACACAAAAAGTGGCATTTCTGGTCCTTCCCTTTCCAGCCTTCACACAGGCGCGCACAAATAAAGGGACACACACACACACACACACACACACACACACACAAAGTAAGTCAGAGAGAGGCGAGGTGCGCGCGCGTGTGTGCGTGCGTCCATGTGTGTGTGTGTGCGTCCATGTGTGTGTGTGTGTGTGTGTGTGTGTGTGTGTGTGTGTGTGTGTGTGTGTGTGTGTGTGTCTACGTGCATGAGTGAGTGAGAGAGAGAGAGAGAGAGAGAGAGAGAGAGAGAGAGAGAGAGAGTGTGTGTGTGTGTGTCTGTGTGAGTGTGTGTGCGAGTGTGGTGTGTGTGTGTAAGTGCGTGCGTGCGTGTGTGTGCGTTTCTGAGAGGTGTTATATAGTAGTAATAATAAAAGTAGTAGCAGTGGTGGTGGTGGTAGTAGTAGTAGTAGTAGTAGTAGTAGTAGTAGTAGTAGTAGCAGAGCAGCAGCAGCAGTAGTAGTAGCAGTAGTAGTAGTGGTAGTAGTAGTAGTTGTTGTAGTAGCGGTAGAAGTTGTTGTTGTTGTTGTTGTTCTTGCTGTTCTTGTTGTTGTTGTCGTCATCGTAATAGCAGCAGACAGAAATAAAGAAGACAAGACAATGATTCCTACAATAATTATGTAACTCCTTACTTCTCATTGTTTTATTAGCCTTAATACTTTTCGCATAGAGTTCTCTGTTTTGAATCTCCTTCTCTCTCTCTCTCTCTCTCTCTCTCTCTCTCTCTCTCTCTCTCTCTGTGAGAAAACAGTTTTGGGATTTTTACCCCCGAATGGAGGACTTTGAAGCACTGTAGTGAACAAAGAGGTCAGAGGACGTTGAAGCACTGTTGTGAACAAAGAAGTCACAGGACTTTGAAGCACTGTGGTGAACAAAGAAGTCACAAGACTTTGAAGCACTGTAGTGAACAAAGAAGTCACAAGACTTTGAAGCACTGTAGTGAACAAAGACCTCACAGGACTTAGAAGCACTGTAGTGAACAAAGAAGTCACAAGAGTTTGGAGCACTGTAGTGAACAAAGAAGTCAAAGGACTTTGAAGCACTGTAGTGAAAAAAGAAGTCACAAGACGTGGAAGCACTGTAGTAACAAAGAAGTCACAGGACATTGAAGCACTGTGGTGAACAAAGACGTCACAGGACTTTGAAGCACTGTAGTGAAAAAAGAAGTCACAAGACGTGGAAGCACTGTAGTGAACAAAGAAGTCACAGGACTTTGAAGCACTGTGGTGAAGAAAGAAGTCACAGGACTTGGAAGCACTGTAGTGAACAAAGAAGTCACAGAACTTGGATGCATTGCAGTGAACAAAGAAGTCAGAGAACGTTGAAGCATTGCAGTGAACAAAGAAGTCACAAGAGTTTGGAGCACTGTAGTGAACAAAGAAGTCACAGGACATTGAAGCACTGTGGTGAACAAAGAAGTCAGAGGACTTGTAGTGAACAAAGAGGACAGAGGACTTCGAGGTACCGTAGTAAACAAAGAAGTTATAGGACGTTGAAGCACTGTAGTGAACAAAGAAATCACGGGTCTTTGAAGTACTGTAGTGAACAAAGAAAGTCAACTGCCTCGGAAGCACTGTAGTGAACAAGAAAGTCAGTAGACTTGGAAGCACTGTGGTGAGCAAAGAAGTCAGCATGAACCAATTAACTACACAGACAAAAAAGAAAGAAAGAAAGAAAGAAGAAAGAAAGAAAACGGGTGGTGGAAATCGCTTTCCTGAAAAGAAAACGAGTTAGAATAAGCAAATTAACATCATGCTTTCAACAACAACAACAACAACAACAACAAAAGACAGAATACATTAACCAATAATTAAGCCAAATGAGGACTGTCTCTCGATCTTCCTAAAAAATCGTCCTGACGCTACTACTTCAGACGGTTCTCCAGTGCCAACTCAGAGATACCTCATCTTCTGGACTGAAAGCGAAGGTGACCCAATTCATTGTCAAGTCCCCTCCCTATATCACCTCCTCTCAGTCCCAATACAGAAACTGAATTACTCAAACAAAACGCACCGCCAGAGACTAAACCGCCATTCGCAGCGACGATCGGTGCTTACGAGAAGACAGCTAGCTGATGAATATTCATGAACACTCCCCAGCGCCCCTTGGCTGCGCTCGACGCGCCGCCTGTTGGTGGTACCCCAACACTCATTAGCCATTCATGCCGGACAGTCGGGCGGCCATTTCGTCCCACGAAATTAAAGAGAGGGCCCTGGGGGCTAAAACAGTTTAAGGGGAGACAATAAAAGATGGCTGTGTACATATTCGGAAACGTGACGTGAAGGGCGAAACAATACAATAACCGAGGCCCTTGAGAAACAGAAAGGGGGGAAAGACACCCAGATTGGCGGGGGGGGGGGGGGGGGAAGAAAAAAAAAAGGAAAAAAAAAAACTGTAATATGTAACCAACAGGTGGTACCATGGACTGATCACAGACCTTTTTTTTCCCCCATGTTACTTCGCCCAGTCTCGAAAGCTCTCGCGAGAACTATTTATGCAAACGAGCTCGTGCCGATGCGAGCCATTAGATAATGCCCCCTATAACATCAAACAATATCTCCCCTTCCTCTCTGGACTTGGCGACGAAAAGCATTTTGTGCCTTTGCCTACCAATCGCCATAAAAAGCCAGCGGGTGTGAACGTTGGCGGTAAACGGTAAACGAGATGGATGGGTGGGTGGGCGAAAGAGGTGGGAGGGAGGGTGTGGGGTGTAAGAGGGCAGTTGAGAGTGGGTGGGCATGGCGGGAAGGAAGGGGGAAGCGAAAATGGGGGAGGGGGGTGGGGAGAGGAGTTGTGTGTGCGTGGAAAAGGCACATAAGAAAAAAAAGAGAAAAGAAAAAAGAAACAGTGAAAAAAGTTTGTGCTTCGCAGTTTACTGTCGCTCAATCCGGCGTGACCTGGCCACCTTGAGTGAACGAGCGTATAAACTGGCCACACTTCATTTTGGGGGGTATGTATGTATGCATACGGGAGTACCCCCTGCTCCATTCCCCTGTTGGGAACACGAGAAACGAATCATTTTCATAAAATTGGAAATGAAATGAGGCAGGGACAGTAAACAATAAACAGTAAACAAGTGGGGCAACCTTTGCTCCCAAGAAAACCCAACACAGAGAACAACCATCGTTTCGGTGAGCGATCTCGTGGAGTGAGACGCGGTTTAACGCTCTGTGCAGGACCGAATTTGGCTAAGCTGACGAGTTTCCTCGATAAGTTTGTGTAAGACCCCGCACAAACCATACTTTTTGCGGGCCAGAGAAGAGTATGACAGAAAGTGCGGTTACCCGTTCCACGGGTCCGATAGTTTGCCGCTTTGCAATGGCGGTGACAAGAGCGCAAGTTTTTCTGCTCTGGTTGTGGTACAAAGAGATCTCCTTGCATCCAAACAAACGTTTTTGGGTGCCCATTTGTAAAGATCGGGGAGCACGCAAATCGACCTTTCTGCCGTACAGACCAGAAAATGTTGCATGCTTGACGCCACCAGTTTGTGCGGAACAGGAAAAAGTCTGGCCGTAGCGGACAGGCTGCTGTGGACAAGTCTAGTAGTGAAATTAGTGTTGAACGCAACCGCACTTTTTCTGTACGGTCTGGTGCGGGGTTGTGGACACAAGCGTAGTTCGCTGCGACTTCTTCAGTTGTTTGTTTACTTCGAATTCCGCCTTTCGAACCTCGGCAGGCGAAGAATTACGATGGCCGACTTCTCGACAGTAAACCCGGTCTTTCTGAAACAAAAGACATCCCGGACAGCGCGAACACTCGTCCGACCGTTTTAGAAATATGTCTTGCTGCGGAGAGGACATCGGGCCAGGGCTCCATTTTGGGGTCACAAGAAATACGAGGACTCTGGCGGATCTACCCTGCGACCAAGAGGCACGAGCGGAACTTTTGGTAAAGGGCCTACGGTTGAGAAACACATCGTTACAGGTATCCAACACGAATCCTTTTATTCTGCGTGGAGACTCAGGTGAGGAAAAACCCACTACTAAAGTATGGATAGACAATATCCCTATTTCTGTTGCCGAGTCAGAAATAGAACACGCCTTAACTAAGGTTGGGTGTGAGTTAAGGTCTGCGGTCAAAATGGAGAGAGCAAGAGATAGTGACAACAAACTAACTAGATTCTTGACAGGTCGCAGATTCGTGTTTGTCACTGTTCCCCAACCCCGCTGGACAAGACCTTAAGATAAGCATTTTCACTGCAAAAATATACCACAAAGAACAAAAGGCAGTTCATAAAACGCCCACATGCTCCCGGTGTTTGAAACCTAATCACCACGTTTCTGACTGTCCGAATGATGTGGTTTGCAGAGAGTGCAAAGAACCAGGTCACAAGAGGGGAGACCCTCTTTTCAAAAAAATGGAAAGAGAGAGCGTAAAACAGCACTCTCAACATCAGTCACCAAAAGCTTCGAACCCGGTGAGTATACAGCCTGTTTTGAAAACTAACCGGGACAAGTCTGTTGGCCGCGAGGCTGAAAAAAATCGCCCGTCAGCCCGTCAAGCAACTCTGTTTTCGTCTTTGGAGCGGCCTCCTCGCACCAGATCCGAGACTCCGAAAGCGCGGCCGGTCGAGACAGCGTCACAGCCCCAGAGACAGAACGGAAAAATACCCTAGAAGGGAAACACTCGCGCTCGGTAAGTCCTGTACTTACAAAGGACGACCATGCCGCAGAGTCTGTGCCTGCCTGTCTAAAACAGTAGGTAGGCTGTTTCATCGGATATCCTTGGATAATGACCCAGCTTTCGTTCAACGGACTGTGAGAATGCCTTGTGATTACATGCTACATGTTTGTATTTGATCAAATAATATGCATGTTTAAGTGCTATTACGTTTTGTTATTGACAGGAATTGCATTATTTCACAAAAATGCAGAGGATTAAAAAAAACTTAAAAGGAATTCACTCTTTAGATTTTTCAAAAGTAATAAGTATGACGTAATCTGTTTGCAAAGAGTCACGTGACTAAAACTGAAATTGAATTATGGAAAAAAGATGGGGTGGTAAGATTTTCTACAATGAAGGTACTAACAGAAGTAGAGGTGAGCTCATCTTAATCTCATGTTTCTTTCTGGGTGAGGTTAAGTTAATCATGTCACAAGAAAGAATATTGGTTATTTCTGTATGCAATGAAAAACAAAAATTATAGTTGCAAATGTATATCCCCCAAAATGAATCAAGAGATAATTATTGTCATATTTTCAAAATATGACTGAATTTATGTCTGATTTTGTAGACAGTGATCTTGTAATCTTGGAGATTTCAACTGCGTCCTAAATAACAAGCTGGATATTATTTCGGGCCATGCTCATAATACGTGTGAAGTCGAATCCTTAAAACGGACAGTAATGAACTTGCGTCTTACCGATGCTTGGAGAATTTACCACCGTTAGAGACAGATTTTACGTGGAATAGACATAACCCGTTCATAGCACGTCGATTAGATTACTGCTTTGTTAGTGAAAATTTACTCCCCTTATGTGTTTCCTGTGAACATGTAGTCAGCCAACACTGATCACAAAGCAGTGGTATTAGAAATTAACGAGGATTCCTTTATAAGAGGGCCAGGCTTTTGGAAATTTAACAACAGTTATCTTAAAAATGACTTATTTGTTAAAGATATGAATGCAATATTGGATGCTTTCATATCAGTATGAGAATGAAGAAATAAATGACATGGAAAAATGGGAGTTATGCAAAGTTGAAATTAGAAATTTTTGTATTTGATTTGGAAAAACGTTGGCTTGTAAGAACGGGAAAACGAATCGCTGAAGCTACAACTCAGCCTCCAAGAACTGGAACAATTGTTAGCTAAAAATCCTCAAAATGAGAATCTCCAGACAGACTACTTGCAAGGTAAAGCATAAATTAGAACTGATGACAATGAATAATGCTAGAGGAGCACAAGTAAGATCAAGGATCAAATGGATTGAAGAAGGTGAAAAAATACAAAATATTTTTTAAGCCTTGAAAAAGCAAGGAGCAAAAAACGAATTATAAATAGATTAAAAAACGAGTCGGGTGAAGTGATAACTGACCAAAAGGAAATCTTACGGGAACAGGTATCCTTTTACGAATCGATATATAATCAGAAAACTGTTTAAAAAAATGTAAATCAAGATACTAATTACTTTATTAGCAATGAAAATGTACCACGATTGAAAGAAGATGAAGCTGCTCTGTGTGAAGATATAACTTTAAAGGAAACGTCAAATGCTCTGAAAAACATGAAAAATGGTTCAGCTCCAGGCAGCGACGGACTGACAACTGAATTTTTAAAATTCTTCTGGAGAAAATTAGGTCCGCTTTTACTAATTCCTTCCTTGAATCTTACAGGAAAGGGGAATTATCATTCACGCAGAGACAAGGTATCATTACTTTACTTCATAAGGGCAAAGACCTAGAGAGAGAAAATTTAACTAATTGGAGACCTATAACGTTAACAAATACAGATTATAAAATTCTGGCTAAAGTACTGGCAAATAAATTAGGTAAAGTTGTAAACACTCTTGTTAACGAAGACCAAGTAGTATACATTATATTGCAACGTTATAAGATCCATTGATGATGTCATGAACTATCGGAATAAAACTGGTTAAAGCAGGATATTTGTTGGCCTTAGATTACTCCAAGGCGTTTGATTCGATTTCTAGAGAATATATGTTACATGCATTTGAATATACTGACTTCCATAAAAAACGCGAAAACAAACAACTGAAGGTTGGGGTTGAATTTTATTGGTCACAATTGTACAGAGTGGAAGCGAGAATTCAACGTGATTTGATTCATTACACCGGTAATGTGTGAAAATGTCATCAGCAATATGTCTTTTGTGTGGAAAATCCAAGGTCACGTGACAAACCAGCTTGAAGTCCTAATACCGTGTGTGGCCACCATTTGCGTTGACAACTGCTTGACACCTGCAGCTCATTGAGTGGACCAGGTGGTTGATGCGTCCCCTTGGCACACCAGCCCACACATGGACGATGGCCTGGTGAAGTTGAGCGCTGTTGCTGGTCGTGGACGCAGGAGGTCCAACCGTCTGCCAAGTTCATCCCAAAAATGTTCTATTGGCTTTAAATCGGGACTGAGGGCTGGCCAGAGCAGCACATTGACGTTGTTATGCTGAAGCAATTGCTGGGTGGCCCTGGCGGTGTGTGGTCTTGCATTGTCCTGTTGGAATGTCCAGTTTGGGTGTTGCTCAAAAAAAGGATCGACATGGGGTCTGAGCACCTGGTTGATGTAGCGCTGTGCATTGACACCCTGTCCGCGACCAGGACCAATGTTCTGAAAGATGACTGGTCCTATGGCGTGGTTAATGCCAATTGCACCCAATATCATAACGTTCATGCCTCCCCAAGGGTTCCGCTCTACCACACAGGAGTCAGCATAGCGTTCACCAGGTCGACGCCATAATCTGACACGACCGTCAGCCATGTCAATACATAAACGGCTCTCATCTGAGAACAGTATGCGTCCCCACTGCTGCCTGCGCCAGTTGATTTTCGGGTTGTGCCCAAGCAACCTGTCCGCCCGGGTCTGGGGGTCAGTACCGGACCTCTTGAGGACGCCTCTGCCACCCGTTCCCTAAGTGACCGAATTTTTAGGCTTTTGGGATCCCGCCCCTTTTGGCGGTTAGCGGCTGTTTCCCCTGCCCCAATGGCAACAAGTTGGGCCTTTTGGGGGGTTGACCCCCCTGCCGGGAAATGGAAAGTGTCCTCCCAATATTTTTAATTTGGACAAAATTTCGACCCCGGCCCAAACACTTCCAATTTTGGGCAATTTGGTTTTCCCCCCTTTTTTCACCGTAGCCTCAAAAAAAGTTTAGGAACCTTTAGGGGTTTAAAATTTCATGGTACTTTCGCGGTTAACCTCTAAAAGGTTTTCAGGGCCCTCACACAAAAACCTTTTTGAAATTTTTGGAAAAGCCGGAAATTTTTTCTCCCTTTTTTCATCCGGGGTTTTGGAAAAAATTGCCACAATGGTTTCAATAGAAAATTTCAAAAAATCCCCAAATTTTTTTTTTATGAAGCAGAATTTTTGGGGTTTGGGGAAATTAACAAAAATGGGTACCGACCTTTTCCTCAAAAAAAACAGCACTCTTGAAATTTTAGTCTTGGGAAAAAAAAAAATTTTTTTTCCCCCTTGTTTTTAGGGGGGAAAATGATAAGGTAAGCAGTTAATGAAAAAAAATCCATTCTCAAAAAAAGTTTTTTAAAATTTAAAATTCAATGAAAAATTTTCCCAAGAAAAAGCGGCATTTTGAAAAATTTTTTTCGGGAAGTTTTCCAAAACGAATTTAAAAAAGACAAAGACTAAAAGGTAAAATGGAAAAAATTTTTCCAACTTTCGAAAAAATTAAAAATTTGGATATACAAACGAAAAAGGTGGCCAATTAAAAAAACTAAGTAAAAACAAAAAAAGCGGGCGGAAGGGGTCGCATTCACGGGTTTGTTTCAAAAAATTTCATCCGAGGGTTTTTTGCACAAGGCATATGATGGGGTTGAACAAGAAAACGATTAAAAATTTCCCCCCAAACACCGAGAAGGGTGGTACAGGATTTCTAAAGGGGTGGGGGGGGGGGTTAACCCTTGGGGTGTTTTTTTCCGCCAACGGGCTACCCTAAAAGGCCTGACGGGAGGAAAACCCCTAAACCACGGGGAAACCCGTTGACAGTGGAAAGACTCAACTTTTGGTCTTTTTGGAGGCACATAAGACCGAAATGGGAAAGCTGGCTGTGCGGAGTGGCCGGGTTTCACTGCCCGGGGGGCAGGGGGTGGGGGGGGGGGGTTTTAGGGGAGGGTGGGTTTTTTTTTTGGGGGGGCTTGGTTGAAAAGGGTTACCAGGGGGGTATTTAAAAGGTTGTTACGGGAACCCTTATTTAAAACCCTTTCAGGAGCATTAGCCCCGATATCTTAAGGAGTTCCTGCGCGTGCCTGACCCTCGTCAACACAGCGCAGGCCCCCAAAGGGTGTACGGGGAATGCCTAAAGGGGTGAAGCAGGCTTTTCTCGGGGTCCCCCCCCACACCTTCGGGTTTTTTTTTTTCTTTGCCTTAACAGGCTGACCCGGGAGAAAGGTCCAGTACGGTGGGAAAACCCACTACCACAGGAAATCCTGTTGACGGGGGAAAAGACAAAATTTTTGGATTCTCCTTGGGGCCATAAACCGGGGGCAAAGCTTGGCGGTCTGGGGTGGCACGTTTTCATCTGTCCGGGGCAGGGGGGGTTTGGGTCTGTGGGGTGCTGGGCACGGGGAGGGGGGGTGTTTTTCCGGGGGGCTCTGCAGTCATGAAATAGGGGCTGGTACCCCGGGGGATCACTTAAGGCTGTACAGCTGAATCCTGTAGTCTAATTTACCTCTGTTCAGGACAGTTATGCCCCTTGATATCTAAGGGAGTTCCTGCGCTGCCTGACCCCTCGCAACCACGCAGGCCCCAAGGTGGACGGGACTGCTCTAAAGGGGGTAAACAGTCTTCTCTGGGTCCTCCCCAGCACCTTCGGGGTTTTTTTTTCTTCTTTCCAAACTAGGCTGACCCGGGAGAAAGGTCCAGGAGGGGTGAGGAAAGACCCACTGACCACGGGGGAAAGTCCTTTTGACATGGAAAGACACAACTTTGGATTCTCTCTTGGGGGCACATAAGACTATGGCGAAAGTTTGGCTGTGTCTGGAGGGGCACTGTCTTCTCTGTCCGGGCAGGGGGGGGTTTGGGGTCTGTGGGTGTGTCGGCAGCGGGAGGGGGGTTTTTTTCAGCGGTGGGCTCTGCAGTCATAAAATACGGGCGTACACCCCAGGGATGCTATTTTAAAGGGCGTTACGAGTTTGCATCCTGAGTCAATTTACCTCTGTTCAGGAGCAGTTATTCCCTTGATATTAAAGGAGTATGCCCGCTCCTGTCCCACGATACCGTGCAGGCCTTCGGGATGGACAGACTGCTCTAAGCGGTAGCGTGCTTCCCTGTCTCCCCAGAGCTTCGGGATGTCTTCTTTGTGTACCAGGACGCCTGGCCGGGACGCACTCAGTGGAACAGTGACTCGCATGCGTGCAGCAGATGATAGATGTTGAGAGTGGGAGACTTAAAGATGTTGGGACCTGCTGGCATCACAACAGCCTCCAGATGGCTAGGCACGATTGCGTTCTCTGCTCGTAGTCTTGGCATCTCGTGCGCAGACGGTTAAGTCGTTACTGAACTTGTAGCGGGTTTTAAGTGGCTGCATTGCTGATACTTGTCGCTGGTTAACTATTGCTCTGTTGGTGTTGCACGTGCTCACTGCAGACAGTTTGCCATTTTGTTGAGCATCCATGCCCTGGAATGATGGTGTTGCTGCACACAATTTTTCCACGTGCACGCGAGTCTTGGACCCAAACAACTTGCCACAATGGTGGTAATAAGTGTATTTACCTTGTTCCCCCCGAAAACTTGGCCTTTTCAAATTTTCGCGTTTTTTTATGGAAGTCAGTATATTTGGGTTTGGACCTAATTTTCGAAAATGGGTATCTGTCTGACTGTAACTATCAAATTATATAAATTCATGGGCGATGAGCTCTTGAAACTTTTGATGTCATTGTGGAATTAAGTCAAGGATGGTTCCTTTTCTCGCAGCTTGCTTCATTCTTCGCGGTGGAAATTTGGCCTCTAAGGTGGAACCCAGTTCATTTAGAAGGAATCACAAATGCCATTACTGACAGGACAAGAAAATGTGTATTTTTGACCCATTAAAACAGCCTCAGGTGACACGGACTTGTCTTAAGAACATGCAAGACATGACTGACACTTCTTTATTATTCTTTAGTTCGTTTGGAATGAAAAGTCTGGGCTAAAATGAACTTAAAAAAGCCTTGACATGGAAAGACTAAATGGTAAGCAGATTGATGGACAAAATTGCTTCCATTTCACTAGTCGATTAATATTATAATTTGGGTATATATTTCCAAACAGACAAAATGGTGGCATTTTGAAGAGAATGGGCAGATTGACATCAACGAAAATACAAGAACTAAGTTACGGCTAGCAATGAGGGATCTAACCATTCGGTACAATGTTTGTCTAAAACTTACATGACTTTCGCAGGTCCGTAATTTATTATGCGAGCCTCAAGGGCATACGGAAGAGGTGTTGAACATGTTTATACAATGATATACAAATTCTTATGGCAAAGGAAATACAGTAATCGAAGAGCGTTTGAAAAGGTAAAAAGAACAACAATGGAAACTAGTTACAGTAAAGGTGGACTAAACATGGTCAATGTAAAAGAATATCAAAAATGTATGTACTTACAATGGGCTGGCAAATTATTTCAATCACTAAACGAAAATTGGAGTTTGATACCAACATGGCATCTGACTCAACTTAAAAATGGTAATAAAATCTTCACAGTTAACTGTACAGCAAAGCAAATGCAATTGTCTGATCTTCAAAATGATTTCTGGAAAGACGTTATGACAACTTTCCTGGATAATAAACATATTACACATATAGAGGAAATAAATCGCACCAATCTTCAAAGCCAAATGTTATTCACAACAATCTTATAAAATACAAAGAAAATGTGTTGTATTTCAAAAAATGGGTTGAAAATGGTATTGAACATATGAGAGACATAATTCACAGAAATGAGCATCGACTACTAAATATTAATGAAATTGCATGTATTCTGGATCAGTCTAAAGCAAGCACAACCCTAGATATAATGCCCTCTACAACGCGATCCCAAAATCATGGATTAACTGGATAGAAAGGGATTCACTGCCTGAGGAAGAATCAGTTGCCATCTTTTGTGAGGCAAGCATTTTTAATTCAAAACTAAAAGAAATAAGAAAAATTCTGAGCACTAAATATGAAGACTCAATGTCAGAGCCACATGTATGTGATTTCTGGCGAAGGAAATTTAATTTTTTCTTTAACGAAAACTGTATGGGAGATACCTAGAAAAACAACTAAAGAAATTCGTCTATGCGAGTTGCAATGGAAAATAATCATAATATATATCCAACCAATATTATTTTGCAAAGATGAAAGTTACGGATACAAACAAATGTAATTATTGTGTAGACGAAATAGATTTTTGTAGAACATTTCTTTATCATTGCTCCTCAGTGTATGCATTTTGGGAAACGTATTGAAACTTGATACGTAGCACGATTGGAGTTGGTGTTAACTTAAGTGAAACTGATGTTTTATTTGGATTTCAACGCGACGTGGTAAACCAACAGAAAATAGACGTGATAAATCATGTTATTCTTACTGGTAAGATGTGCATTAGTATTGCGACAAAAACAAAGTCCCTACCATCGCTTCAAATTATTTTTTTATCAACAAATGCGTATGAGAAAACAATTGAGTGTGTTTACACAGTAACAATAAACGCTCATATGGATGACACGAACTCAGGAAATCGTGAATATCCTGTATGATGGAAATAATACAGAAAAAAAATTATCTAAGGTATATATACGCACATAACTGTATAACTGTGCAAGTTACATGTACGTCGAATGTTGGTGCTTTGATCGTGCATGATAATGTAATATAAAAAAGTTTAAGAATTCCACAGCTCTCTCTCCCTCCCCCAGCCTTGCTCCCTCCTCCACTCCTCTCTTTGTCGCTCTCTCTTGCCCTCCCCAATCTCTCTCTCTCACTCTCTCTCTCTCTCTCTCTCTCTCTCTCTCTCTCCTCACTCTCTTTCTCTCTCTCTCTGTCTGGCTCTCGATATGCCCTCTGTCTCCTTCATCACCTTGTCATTTGAATGCCTATGAAAGTATCGCGCCTCGTGACCCCACGACTTGCCCCAGATTATGTCCTCTGTCCGTCTGTCTGTCTGTCTGTCCCTCTGTCTGTCTGTCTGTCTCAGCTACAAACCTTAAGTGCCGAATATATGCGTAGGCGAATATACAACACACAATATTTTTTACCATTGGTATGCTATTTATCCGTTATAATAGCCGATTATTTTAGTTAAAGAATTAGGTAACAAAATGATCATACCTAACGCCAGCTTGTATAACCCAAGCTTCTTCCAAGGGAGTGAGGGAAACCCCACCTAACAAACCAGCCTCTCATGCCTATTGTCACGCCTCTTGGCTTTCCTCATGCCTTCCTTGTGGACCCTTTCGTTTCGCTATAAGGTTGGCCTTATCGGGGACTAGCCAACTGGTGAGGACGATTTGCAACAAAATCCTACCTACAACTCATGACGCCGCCTCTGTCTGTCTCCTTCTCTCTCTCTCCTCTCTTCTCACTCTCACTCTCACCTCTCTCTCTCTCTCTCTCTCCTCTCTCTCTCTCGCTGTGGAAAAACCTGAAAGAAAGGAAAAATTAATTACGTTATTATGCCTTTCGTTAATTTATGTTGTTCTATTTACATAAGCAGCACATTATCAGCGTGAGAGTGCCAGTACACCACACATTAGAACACTAATAAACCCAGACATTTTGTATCAAGCGCTAAAACACTAAAAAAAAAAAAAAATCAGCAAGATTATGTCCATTTGTAAGAGAACATACAGACTATGCATGGTGTGTAAGGGATTGGTTGGAAAAAAAAAGAAAAAAAAAGTATTGGAAATGTTGTTTTTTGTTTTTTTGTTTTTTTGTTTTTTTTTTGGCAGATGAAAGGACGGTGTGAAGCACCAAAAAATGAAGAGGTGGATTTCGGCCTTAGGAAAAAAAAGAAAAAAAAATCACCGCCTTGATCCGATAACTGATGCCACAGAAAAAAAAAAAAAAACCATTCAGATTTGCACAGCCCTTTAAATTTGAATAAAGTCAGACAAATACATAGACAATCTAATAGTGGGGGAAAAAACAAGCGCAGGCCAACAACTGAACTGTCTTCATAGTAATGACTTGGAAAAGATTTCGACTTAAGAGGGGGGGGGGGGGGGGGGGGTTCTCACCACCAAGGGTGCAAAACAAAATCCAGTAGCACCCCCACAATAGCACACTTTCGTTTGGTTTCATTTACTACCCTTCACTGGCTGCTTTGGGGGTGCTATTGGATTCTTTTTGGCACCCTTGGTGGTGAGAACACCACGATATTATGGACTGTGGTGTGTCTCTATTTGACGCCAGGAGCACAGACACAACCAGCCGTGTCTTCCTGATGAGTTCCGATCCAGCGGACGAATGGCCTCGGAGCAGGCAATACAAATATATCTGCTTTCAAAGGGATTGCGAGGTTCCCTTGTGCAGCTAGTGATGAGTTCTCATATCTGTAATATACTTTCCTAATTTCATGTTCCAGTTTCTCATCTTCCCCCCCCCCCCCCCCCCCACCCCCTCCTTAAGTCCAAATCTTTGCCAATGTCATTACTATGAAGACAGTTCAGTTGTTGGCCTGCCCTTGTTTTTGCCCCCCACTATTAGATTGTTCGTCTATGTATTTGTCTGACTTTATTCAAGTTTAAAGGGCTGTGCAAGTCTTGAATGGGGGTTACTCTGTGTTGGGTTTCTTGTGGGAGTAAAGGTTGCCACACTTGTTTACTGTAAATCATTTCACTTAATTTCTTTTTTGACTCTTTTACCACGTACACGCACACACACACACAAACTAGTCTTCAGCCAGAAGCTGCGGCTTTAGACCTGAAGTTAAAAAGGATGAAAGAAGCATGATTATATTCAGCAGCGGGGAGGGTTTTTTTATTGTGTTGTTTTTTAGCCAAGGAAGCTGACATTTAACGCATAGTAGCCAGAAGGCTGACATTAACGCATAGTAGCCAGAGAAGCTGACATTTAACGGCATAGTAATGATTCTTTTGTGTTCGGGAAAGGGGAGTATTTGGCTTCGAGAGGAAGACTGACATATATCGGGATTATTGAGATTGTTGTGAACGTATACAAGTAGGTAGACATTTGTTTTCCATGAGATTAAGTCTTTTTCCTACATGTCGTGACGACACCAATACAAAAACACCAGTGACATGTATATTACAAAAATATTTCAGTACCAGTACAAAAATACCAATTATGTGTATGTAGCAAAAATATTTCAGTCGAGCAGTTACTGTCTTTCTCCCTCTTTCTTTTAAAACTGATTTGATTCACAGAGTCAGTGTATTGATCTGTACAGCGTAAAGGTATGGGGACTTGATGATGTGGTACTCCATCGCAAAATGGTGTGTTTGTTCACTATACATGCGAATGTCTGATGATTTTGTACACCGAGGAACAAACAGGTACCTTATTCATATACACTCGGCTGCCAAGTGCATTAGACTGTGGCTAAAGGTAATGATGAGGGGAAATTTCATACACCTAATAAAACGTTTTAAATTAATAAAGCATTTATTATATAATTTGATTTGGACACACATAGGAGGAAACACTGTGCTACAATTATTCGTTGCATGTGGATGTGTGTGGCTGAATCAAGGTGTGGAAAAAAATCAAAGAGTTTTGGAAAGGAATACGTTACTCTAATACGTATAGGATGTCCGTATCTATAACAATAAGGGTGTAGGCCTATCGTCCCCTTTGTAAAACCAATTTTATCATTCCATTCAGACAGACATTTACTACATATACTGAGTAGATTCAAACTTGACTTTTCCGAGATCACAGAACACCTTAATCGATATGAAACATATCAGGATGCTGAATTCATTTGTTGATTTTGTATCAGCAAAAAAAATATAAAAATCAATTTTCCTGTTTCATATGTCCTGTTCCGTATGACTTAAAGACACAGTGGCGACTTCGAAAGTGTCATAAGGTTTTAAGTCACTTTAAAACAACGGTGCTTATAGCATGTACGCTGAACAAAACTAAAAGAAGTGTATTAGTAAGTATGAGCGAAGCGTTCCAGCTTCGTTTTGGTCTCGTGTTTTAGAATGAACAGCTAAGTTTGGTTATTTGAGAAACGTGTATACCTGTTCCTATTTATGAGGGGCAGTGGCCTTAATAGGATGAAACTTTCCGTTTTCCGTTATCTTCATCTTTCCCCATTCCCCAACCTCCCCCCTCCTCTGTCATATAGCCTTAGACTTTTCTTGTCATTCTTTCTTTCTTTTGTTTGTTCATTTTTTTTCTCTCTTTTCTTTCTTTTTAATTGGACAACTTATTAAAAAACCCAAAGACTGCAATAACAACAACAACAACAACAAACTTACATAGGTATTTCTTTATTGTAAGCTTCCTCTGCCAGACCGTTTATTAAAGACAGAGGACACACGATAAGAAAAAGAAGCCGAGAGGGAAATGTTCGCGATCAACGCATGAATCGAAGCACAACTATAACCGTGGTTTTTGGGGTAGCTTAAGATGTCATCGTCCCTTTCCTTTTGTGAAAATTTATTTATAGCGACAGTACAGGAAGTTCGCTGACGTCACTACGACTGTCCAAAGCTTTCGTTTTGAAGCCGGATTTGAAGGCCGGACTCTGAACACTTCCTGTCACGGCCGTCGTGGGCTTTTTTTTTTTAATGACCTAATGTATCAAACGAAATGCGATGTTTTCTCTGTGTTTTGGGAATGTCCCCGGAAGTCGTTTGACGTCTTGTCTGTATCAAATGAATGCGGGATAGCAGTTTTCACACCCCCTCCGTACAATGGAACGTGCGGCGTCTCCTCCGTATAATGGAATGTGCCAAAGGGGTGTAATTGTCTTCTCTTATGATAGAATGTGCCAGAAGGGGTTGTAATGTCTTCTCTGATGATAGAATGTGCCAGAAGTGTGTGATGTCTTTCTGTGTGAAGGAGTGTGCCAGAAGGAGGTGTAAGTCTTCTCTGTATGATAAATGTGCCAAAGGGGTGTAATGTCTTCTCTGTAGATAGAATGTGCCCGAAGGGGTGTAATGTCTTCTCTGTATGATAGAATGTGCCAGAAGTAGTGTAATGTCTTCTCTGTATGATAGAAATGTGCCAGAAGTAGTGTGATGTCTTCTCTGTATGATAGAATGTGCCAGAAGTAGTGTGATGCCTTCTCTGTATGATAGAATGTGCCAGAAGTAGTGTGATGTCTTCTCTGTATAATGGAGTGTGCCAAAAGTAGTGTGATGTCTTCTCTGTATAATGGGAGTGTGCAGAAGTAGTGTGGTATCTCCTCTGTATAATGGAATGTTTCAGTAGTGGTGCGATGCCTTTTTCATATGATCGAATGTGCCAAAGCTAGTGTGAGGTCTTCTTCATGTGATGGATGTGATGGAATGTGTCAGTTTATGTGTCAAAGCTAGTGTGAGGTCTTCTTCATGTGATGGATGTGATGGAATGTGTCAGTTTATGTGTCAAAGGTAGTGTGACGACCCTGCTGTGTGATGCCCCCTTCTATGTGATGAAATGAGTAAGAAGTTGTGTATTTCTTTCTCAGTGTAATTAAACAGTGAAGAAGTAGTTGTGTGTGTGTGTGTGTGTGTGTGTGTGTGTGTGTGTGTGTGGTGCGTGCGTGTGTGTGTGTGTGTGTTGTGTGTGTGTGTGTGTGGTGTGTGTGTGTGTGTGTGTGTGTGCGTGCGTGCGTGTGTGTATGTGCGTGCGTGCGTGCGTGCGTGCGTGCGTGCGTGCGTGTGTGTGTGTGTGTGTGTGATAACGATTGACACGAGAATGACCGTTGCAAAGACTTTTTTAGCTGATTGAATACGGCTTCACTGTAGCACCTTCCTGTCCAGGATGTTGTAGTGTAACGCCTTGTATCAAGATTTTGATCTGTCGTTCCTGACAGAATCGGAATGGAGATGAAACCAGAATCACTATGGCAGTGTGACCAGAATTAGCTCGTGAGGTGTGACAAAAATCATTATGAAACTGAGAGATGGGTCAGTATGGAAGGTGTGGACAGAATCAGTATTGAAAGTGTCGCCAGAATCAGTATGAAGGGGTACACAGAGTCAGCATGGAAGGTGTGAACAGAATCGGTACAGAGGTGTAGCCAGAATCAGTAGGAAGGGGTACTCAGAGTCAGTATGGAGGTGTGAACAGAACTGGTAATTGAGGTGTAGCCAGAATCAGTAGGAAGGGGTGCTTAGAGTCAGTATGGAAGGTGTGAACAGAACTGGTATTGAGTGTAGCCAGAATCAGTAGGAAGGGAGGGGTGCTTAGAGTTAGTATGGAAGGTGTGAACAGAACTGGTATTGAGGTGTAGCCAGAATCAGTAGGAAGGGGTGCTTAGAGTCAGTATGGAAGGTGTGAACAGAACTGGTATTGAGGTGTAGCCAGAATCGGTAGGAAGGGAGGGTGCTTAGAGTTTAGTATGGAAGGTGTGAACAGAACTGGTATTGAGGTGTAGCCAGAATCAGTAGGAAGGGGTGCATAGAGTCAGTATGAAGGTGTGAACAGAATCGGTAGAGAGGTGTAGCCAGAATCAGTAGGAAGGGGTACTCAAAGTCAGTATGGAGGTGTGAACAGAATCGGTACAGAGGTGTAGCCAGAATCAGTAGGAAGGGGTACTCAGAATCAGTATGGAAGTGTGAACAGAATCGGTACAGAGGTGTAGCCAGAATCAGTAGGAAGGGGTACTCAGAGTCAGTATGGAGGTGTGAACAGAACTGGTATTGAGGTGTAGCCAGAATCAGTATGAAGGGGTGCATAGTTAGTATGGAGGGTGTGAACAGAACTGTATTGAGGTGTCGCCAGAATCAGTAGGAAAGGGTGCTTAGAGTCAGTATGGAAGGTGTGAACAGAACTGGTATTGAGGTGTAGCCAGTATCAGTATGAAGGGGTGCATAGAGTCAGTATGGAAGGTGTGAACAGAATCAGTATCGAGGTGTAGCCAGAATCAGTAGGAAGGGGTGCTTAGAGTCGGCATGGAAGGTGTGAGCAGAACTGGTATTGAGGTGTAGCCAGAATCAGTAGGGAAGGGTGCTTAAGACACACACACACGCACACACACACACACACAACACACACACACACACACACACACACACTAAATAATAATAATAATAATAATAATAATTAATACTTATATAGCGAATATTCTCGGCTAGAGACCAAGCTCTAAGCGCTCTACAATCCATAATCGTTTACACAACGGGCTGCCTACCTGGGTAGTGCCGACTGAAGAGCTGCCAGCTGGCGCTTCATTCAGTCGTTTCCCATGTCATCCAGTCAATATCGTCCAATATTGTTCACTGTGTATCCTTACTTTCTTCATTCTTTCCATTTCTCACGCAGGGTGCATGCTATGTGTAACGTGTTCATCCATACCAACGGCCAAACTGGCCTTCTCTTCCGAAAGCTGGTGATTGGATTTTACGTGTGTGCAAGATGTTATGCGTGCGTTCACATACGGAACGTCAGTACAGTTTATAGTCTCTTTCGAAGGACTGTATGGGAAATGGAGTCAGAACCAATGTTAACTCCGGGGAAAAATCCCCTGTACCGAAATGGCCCGCGGAGATTCGAACCTGCAACCCCAGGATCACGAGTCCGCGCTCTACCAACTGAGCTATTCTGATCTCTATACATATAACAGAGACTCTTGACGCGCGCTTTCACGCCGCGCCATTTATTGTGAGGCCCTCGGCCCGTCACAGGAGTACGCAACATACATTTCAACATGACAAAAACGTTTGATTGAAACGTTTAGATTGTAACATAAATTTGTTTTCTGATTAGAATTTCTATTCTTCATATAAGTATTTCTATTACATACGGGTTTCTCTGGTTTTTAAGGCATAGAAGATGTACATTGCAATATCTCTTATGGTTTCGGTGTTATCGTTTTGTAGCAGGACTTCCAATGTGATTGCGTTTCTGTTACTAAAGTGTTTGAAAATGTATTTTGTTCGTAATTGCCTGTAATTTTGGAAACCACATTAAGAAGTGCATTTCTGTTTCTACTGTTGGGCAGAAGGGGCATGTTGTTATAGCTTCATTGTCTATGGTATTTTATTATTGCCATGCAGTTCGTTTATTCCTAATCGTAGTCTTGTCAACGCTTTTCTGAACTTTGCGATTGTGATTGCGCGAAAGTATTCTTCAGTTTGGTGTAATAGTTTTTAAACGTATTATATGTAGTAAATCGTTCACTATTCGCTATTTTGTTATGCCAGTTCTGTTTGTATCAATCTATGATTCTTTGTTTTAGTGTTATGATAAATGTTTGCTCGTTTCCTACGCCTTCGTTCAGCCAAACTTCAAGAGAAGCCATATATATCCAAGCACCGTTAATTCCAGTGCCCAGTTCTGTGGTTTGTCAATTTCTATTTTTTCTCTTTCATATGCCTGTCTAGGTATCCTGTCTGGAGTCATCTTCATTAATTTGAACCAATATCTGATTGCTTTTATTGAACTATCTATACTCATCGGATATCTTCCTAGTTCACCGTATACTAAGTTGTTTGGCGTTTTCTTCCCCACCCCCATGTATCTTTTACATGCGAATAGATGTATATTTTCCACCGCTGAATAACGAGTCAAACCCCATACTTCTGCTGCGTACAGTAGCATGGCTTGACCTGTGGTATCAAATAGCTTAAAAAAATATGTTTATAATCCAAATGTCCTAAACTATACATTGTTTTCATTATTTCACCTATTTTCCCTTTCACCCTTCCTGCATATTCTGAAAGTGAAATATCTACTGAGAGTTTTAGTCGTTAGAGTGAAACCTAAGTATTTGTAGCAGTTACTACCTCAATTTCTTCCCCTTTGTAGTTCCATTTTTCTAGTCTGCCAAGGTATCCTCCTTTTCTAAAGACCATGATTTTTGTTTTTTGGAGATTAACCTTTAGTCCAATGCGGTCTGAGGCTTCCTGTAGGTTCTTAATTTGGTTTTGCAGACCTACTGGTGTTCTAGCTATTAAAGCTATGTCATCAGCGAATAGAAGTGAAAATATTTCTGCCTTTCCGGGTAAGAATTGATATCCTGTGTCTTCCTTTAGCTGTGACATTGTCTGCAACTTCTGTAATTAGTAATGAAAAGATTAGAGGGAAAGTAAGCACCCTTGTTTCACTCCTGTGTGGCATTCAAAGAATTCTGTTAGTTCAGTTCCATGTCTTACACATGCTGTACTGTTTTATAGATAAGCTTTTAGCATGTTAATCATCTTCGTAGAATATTTTGTGTTTCTGTAGAATTTCCCAAAGTTTTTCTCTATTTACTGTGTCAAACGCTTTCTTGGTAATCAATGAAGGCTACATACAATTTACTTCTTCTTCTGCCGTATAGGCATTACTTATCATAAATGTTAGTGTGAAAATATGGTCTACTGTTGAGAAATCTTTCCTGAAGCCTGCCTGCTCTTTGCTGATTTTATTTTCTGCTTCTGCCCAATCATATAGTCTTCTGTTTAATATTGCTGTGTAAATCTTGCTTATGAATGCATAATAAGGATATTCCTCTATAGTTTCCTGTATTCTGTATATCTCCCTCTTGTGTAGTGGTATGATCACCGCCCTTGACCAATTCTATGGGGAAGTAGCTATCTTGATATAATTTATTGAATAATTTCGTTAAGAATGGCACTATATTTGTCCTATAGTTTTGAGAAATTCAGGAGGGATATCATCAATGCCTGTGATTTGCCTTTTTTAATTTTTCTGTAGCTGATCTTACTTCGTTTTTCGGTTATCTCTCGTCTAATTCTTGTACATAAATTACGTTTAACACTTCTTCTTGTGGTCCTTCTTCTCTATCGTTTAGCATTTCTGTGTCTTGTGGATTCAAGATGCTTTCGAAATGTGCTTTCCACTGTGTAATATTAATAGATGGTAATGTGTTATTCTTTCTTCTAACACTTTTTATGGTGCTCCAGAACATTCGGCTTGTCCTTACAGATTTTGTACTATGTGTCGTATGTTTGCTTTTATACTGTTTTTTTCTTTTCTCTAATTGTTTCTTTGTATACTGCTCTTTTGTTCCTGTAAGCCTCTCTCCTTCCTTCATAAATGGTTGGGTTTTTATCCTTTTTCGTCCATGTCAGTCTATTGAGTGCTGTTGTGCTTCTTTCTTTTTGATTTCGCATGTTTTATATCATACCAGTTGTTTTAGTCTTATATTTTCCTCCTATACCTATAGTTTCTGTACATGTCTTTCCCTGCCTCTTTTAGTAGCTTATTAAAATCTGTCTATACTCGTGTCTACATCTCTTTCTATTTCTTCTGTTATTTGTGGCCATTGTTTGTTTCGCCTCTTCCGATTCTATGAACTGGACATACTGTTGTTGTTTTGTGGGATCCCACTTAGTTTCTTTACGTAAAATTTCTTGCCCTCGTTCTCTTGTGCGTTAGACAGTGTGCTTAGTAATTCCATCATAATAGGCATATGCTGAGCTTCAACTCTCTCTACTGTCTGACACTTGTTCACATTTTCTAACAGTTCAACAGAACATATATAGTAATTTATAACACTGTTACCCCTTTCGGAATAAAATGTGTATGCATCGTCAAACTTTCCCGTGCAAAGACCATTTAGTGGAGTTACATTAAATGTTATGCAAAATTCTATTAATTTCTTGCCAAAACCATTTATGTGGGATCTTTAGACCTACGTGTATACACGTCCTGTTCTCTTCCTTTTACCTCATTTTCATCATCGATGCTCAAGCTCCATTCCCCAATACGAGCATTGAGATCTCCTCCAATGATGTAATGGAAGTTATTTCCTTGTTCTGTTTGTGCAAATATGTATTGGTTCAATTAGTTCCAGTGTGCATGAGTAATCTTTGTCAGAATAATATCGGCTATCTACTGGATGTACATATGTACCTAAAAACAAAATGTCTTTACACAATGCAATAAAACTTTTCATTAACTTCACACAGAGTACATTTTCCATGTCAGTATTTATCAATTGAACATATTCAGATAACTCTTTTTTTATCAGCAGGATTGTTCCCCCTGAGGGTCTTCCCATTCTAGTGAATTTGACTGCTGGACAATGTAATTGCAAGAAATCCTGGAATTTTAATTCGAAATCGAAAAATTTAGAAGTAAATGTTTCTGTTAAACAGCACAGATCAAAAGAAGTGATAAATCTAAAAAGTCTGGTTCCGTTAATTTATCTAATAATCCCCCCACATTCCAACATGCAAAAGAATAGGTTTCTTTTCCCACTCTCGTCTTCCATTCTTTTTTATTCCCACTCTCTCACCCCCTCTCGTTCCTCCACTCATGTCGTGTTCTGGTGTCTGTTCATTGTTCTCTTGAGTCCGTGTAATCTGTGATCCTGTGTACGGCCGTGGCCACCCTTCATTTCTTACTTTTTCCTTCCTTCCTAGTTGGATTCGTACGTGTGCTACTGGTTGTTTTACTGGGTGCCTTCGTGCTACTGGTGTGTGAACGTAAAGTTTTGTTTGTTTTGTATTGTCCTCCCTTCTCTCCCTCCTCCCCACTAGCTCTGCCCCCTCCTCACTGTCCGTCAACGCTGTACTACTGCGGTGGATCCGCACTGTTTCGTCCAGAGTTGTCTGCCGCGAACCCGGCGCCCTGGCGTTCTGCGCATCCGCTCCGTCTCCACCCCCACCCCTATTCTCCCTCTCCCTTTTCCCCCTCTACAAAGCTGACTCTGTCTTGACCTTGTTTATTCACATGTGACCACTTGTCTGTCGCGCCGCGGGTATGGTGTGTCAATTGCGCCCTCGCCCGCCGCGCGCGCTGCATCTGCGTATGACCTTGACCCCGTGGATCCCAGAGGGATTCTGATTGGTCCTTGGTTTGTTTTGGTTTTTGGATGTGTGTATGGTGACCTGTGTGAGCACATGGTTACTGTCTGAACTTGGGAGTGGCTGACACGTGTTTCTGTGTTGTTGTTTGCATTCGTGCCTTCGTTCTTGCTTTCCTCAGACACACCCCCTCTCCCATTTCCCCCTCTCCTTTTCTTCCCCGCCACTGGCACCTCTCTATTACCCTCCGCTCCATCTCTCTGTTTTTTTGGGTTTCCGCAGAGGTTCCAGTACCCGGTCCCAATCAACCCCTGATCTCCCTCCTCTCTCTCCTCCTGTCTCCCCCCATGCCATCAGCTTTTCACTCTCACATACACTCCCTTCTCCTGCCTCACTCTCTCTCCTCACCACTTTCATCCCCACTGTCACTCCTGCTGGCGCTCATCATCTTTGTAATCTGCTCAGTTGCTTTCTTTCTTCTCTCTTCCTTTCTTCATTCCACTCTTCTCTCTTCTCAACTCATTTACCCTTTCCCTCTCCTTTGCTCTCTCCTCAGTCTCTCTCTCTCTCTCTCAGTCCCACACTTTTACGTTCCATCCTTCCATCATAGTCTCTGTGGCTCCATCCTTCATGACTGTCCGACACTCTCTTCTCAACCACGATTGTCTATTTGTCTCTTGATGCCTGCTGTGGCGTATCCATGCCCGTTCCTGCCGCCATATCTGTAGCTAGCTCCGTTCCGCTGGTCCGTGGGCCCGCTCCGCTGGTCCGTACGTTCCGCATCCGCTGCTCCATAGTCCGCTCCGCTGGTCCGTACGTCCCGCTCCGCTGTGTCCGTAGGTCCGCTCCGCTGGTAGTTTGGCTGCTCCCTCACGTACAGCTTCCCTCCGACGAAGTAGCCGGACATTGCCCGTCTCCCTCAGCTCACGTAATTGTGCTGTCTGGGCGCCTCGTCCAGTCCTGGCTCCACCGTGATCCCTTCTGTTTTCATGGTTTCCCTGGCCTCCCGGTTCCTCAGCACACCCGCATGGCGTCCCCTATCGCAACATTTTGGCTATCACAGGCCTAGGGCGTTTGTTTGCTGGGTTGTACCTTCCCAGTCTGTGAGCCCGTTCTACTGCGTCTGCCGCCCAGTCATCCTCCTTCATGTACTTTTCCAGTACTCCTTTGATAATGTCTTCACAATTCTCGGGTCCACTCCCTTCGTCTCCTTCTTTAAACCCGTAGAACTTTAGGTTGTTCCTTCGGGAAAAACCTTCTAGTTTGTCCATTTCGTCCTCCATATGTGCTAGTCTGCCTGCCATGCGTTCCTGTGTTTCGTCTAAGTGTTGAACTGCCCTTATATTTTGCCTGTATGTCCTTGTTTTGTGTCCGCTAGCTCTTGAACTAGATTGGTGAGTGTGTTTGCCATTTGTGTCTGTTTTGCGTCTATCTTCTTAATTGTGTCTACCTGTGATTGGAAAGAGTCCGCCAATGATGTGATTGTAGTGAATATTTGTGTCATCTGCGTTTCCCTCGTGCGAAGTCTGGTGTCGATTCTGTGTTCCAGCTTGCGTGCTTCTTCCTCAATTTTCTCATTACCACTCGGTCCGGGGTTCGTTTCGATATCGTTGCTGAGAATCACCTCCTGTGTAGATACGAAATGTTCAAGATGATCAGTAATGCCACTAACAATGTCACTTTCGGATTGCTCCGACCGGCCCCTAGCATTTCGTTCATAACTGACCAATTCATGATCGCTGTCAGCGCCCAATTCATGCTTGCCGTCATCGCCGCCATCTTTGTTGACATTCTACTGACCTCGTTTCCCAGTTGCGTTGACCTCTTGTATCGAAACGGTGGCAGTTCCAGTCCCCCGCTCTTCCACACCGATCACACCATTCCTAACAATTGCTCTCGGTCCGAAAGCCACTGTGGTCATGTCCAGAGCACTGATCGTGGTAAGTGCTAACGTCCAAAACACCACGAAACACAGCAGTATCTCCTTCACCCCTGCAACCTTTGACCCCTCTCTCACTCCCTTCACTTCCTTTCTCCTTCCTTTCCCCACTGTCCCTCCAAACAGTCCGATCTGGCCCTCCACTCGCACAGGTCTATCATTCTGCAGTTTTCGTAGCTACAGACACTTTCACAAACACTTCTGCGATTAATGTCACCACTGGAACGATACTTGGAGCACTGTAATCTGCCTAACAACACACTTTTAACCGGAGCTCATCCCGCGCGATGTTTACCATCGCCATCTTGTTGCGTACTCCCCATACATATACAGAGAGAGAGAGAGAGAGAGAAGACAGACAGACAGAGAGAGAGAGAGAGAGAGAGAGAGAGAGAGAACATAACACAGCACGAGGTAAGGCAGTCACACGGACACACAAAAAGACCAAAAGCCGGCATTCACAATAAACAAGCTATAACCGCCGCAGAATCATAACAGTCTCGGGCGAACCGCTAACTGCCTACCCCCTCCCCCTTTTTTTTCTCCGTTTCATTTTCCTTTTATCTGGTTTTTAGTGGCGTGATGAGAGTTCACCGGGGTCAGAGCCATTGTCAAAGCCAACCACTAAAGACCGATACTGAACTCTTTTTTTCAGCGTACAGCCCTATGTTCATACTGCGACAGGTTTTTATTCTTCCACACCGACTCGCTGTGATAATGGTTTCAGTCCATACCTAGCTCAAACACATACACACATACGCGTACACACGCACGCACACACACACACACACACACACACACACACACACACACAGTCACACACGCGAGCACACACACTCGCAGGCACGCGCTCACATACACGCACGTATGCACGCGTGCATGCACACGCATACACACACGCACACGCATGCACTCACGCACGCATGCACACACACACACACACGCATGCACGCACGCTCACACAACACACGCGCGCGCGCGCGCGCGTGCTCTCTCTCTCTCCTCTCTTCTCTCTCTCTCTCTCTTTCTCTCTCTCTCTCTCTCTCTCTCCTCTCTCTCTCTCTCTCACTCACACACACACACACACATGCCGCACTTTACACACACACACACACACACCACCACACACACACACACACTACGATTCCAAAACAACACACACACACACATCACACACACATCACACCACCACTTCCGATATTTCCAGTATATGTCCGAAAGTTCATAGGGGTCTTGGGGTCTTTCTCAGGAGGAGCAGCCTGGCATTTGGCCCTTCACGGTCCAGCTAGGCTTAATTAAACCCATGAATTGAAACCCGCCCCCAGGAGCCTGGTAACCTCCAAACTGGAGCAGATCTCCAGTCATCAACTCCTGAAAAATAAGTCATAAACAAATCTTCGCCCCTCCCCTCCACCCCCCCCCCCCCCCCCCCCCCCCCACCCCGTCCTTCATTCCACGCAAGTCCTCCCCCCGCCCCCCCCCCACCCCACATACATCTACCAAACCCTCATCACCCATTCCGCCCTACTTTCTCCTTCCATCTATCCCTCTCCTCCTCCCACCCCTTCATAATGCCAGTACCATTTTCATCCAATGTCTTCACATTTCACAGGTTTAGATCCTGCGATATTAGTATTTTTTCCCCCTTCATTCTCTGTTATTGATTAATTAAAAATTTCAACAAACAGTAACAAGTGGCCAGGCCCGCGGTAACGGTTTGCTCCCATAAGAATACCCTAACCACAGCAGTAACTTTTTTTCAAGACTGGCCAGCCTTTTTAAACTTGGATAAAGTCAGACAAATTACATAGACGAAACAATCTAATAGTGGTGGGGGAAAAAACAAAAACAAGGGCAGGCCTCAACAATCCTGCTGCTGAACTGTTCTTCATGTAATGACTTGGCAAAGATTTGGACTTAAGGAGGCTGGTCGGGCGGGGGGAGGGGGGGGGGGGTAGGTGGTGGGAGAGTTGGGGGGAGTGGGAGGGGGGGGGGGGGGGCGAGCGGGGGGGAGAGTTCGGGAGAGAGAGAGAGGGGCAAGGGGGCGGAGGGACGAGAGGAGATGGCAGAAGAGGGGGAGAGATGAGGAGAGGGGAGAGGGGGAGAAGAGGGGAGAGTTTTAAAAAAATTGGAGAAACAGGGGGGAACGGGACATGAAATTAAGAAAAACTATATTACAGATATGAAATCATCCCACTAGCTGTATAAGGGAACCATCGCAATCCCTTTTGATGGCAGATATATTTGATTGCCTGCTACGGGGCCTTTCGTCAGCTGGATCGGAAAACTCATCAGGGAGACACGCGCTGGGTTTTGTCTGCGCCCTCTCGGCGTCAAATAGAGACACACCACAGTCCATAAATACTGTGACGTTCTCACCCCCAAGGGTGCAAAAAAGAATCCACTCATTCACCCCAAAGCAGCCAGTGGAAGGGTCGTAAATGAAACCAAACAAAAGTGTGGGGAGGAAAAAAAGTTGCTGAAAATCTGAAGACATTTGCAAAACTAGTTTCAAAAATGGAGTGACCTGATGGCGGGGGCAACGAAGCAGCCAAAATTTAGACAAATAGAGTTTGTTTATTACCGCCAATGACATTGACAAAACAAACGCACATGACAAGACCGATGCCTTTCAACCACTTGGGTCTTCTTCAGGCGAAAAAATAAATCACATATAACATTTTGGGACAGTACAAACAAGACCGGAAAAAACGAAAAAAAGAACGAAAAATGACTCATCTGTTGTCCATGTGTTGGGGAGAATAGCGGATAGGCGGAAAGGACATGGGGGATTATGCGGAGAGAAAAGGACACCACCCCCCCCCCACGAGGGGGGGGGGCGGGGGGGGTTGTGTAGGGGGAGAGTGTGTGAGTGTGATATGATAGAGGTGTGTGTCTAGTTTATTGGTATGGTGTGTAATCTTTGTGACGGTTGTGGCTGGTAATGGTGGCTGATAATCATGGTAAGGGGGAAAAAAAAAAGGGGGGTGGGAGGGGGGCGGCGGGGGGGGGGGGAAGGGCCAAAACTGAGTTGGGAAAAAAAGACGAAAAGAAGGGTATAGATGAATAAAATAAATGAATTTGTTGGGTGATGTAAGAACGGTAGTGGTACGGTTATTCGTGTGCCAGTTGTGAAGTGTGTGGGTGTATGGTAATGTTAGGGAGGGAAGGGGATGAAAGATAAATGGGTGATAAAAGTATGATCGGGAGGGGGGTGGGGGGGTGGGGGGGGGTTTGAGATGCGAAAAAAAAAGGGGGGGGGGGGAATGGGGGGGGCGGGAGTGAGGGTAATGTGTTTGTGGGGTGGGGTGAGGGGGGGAAAGGGGGGCAAGCAGGACAGGAGCAGAGCTTCAATCTCTTCATCCCCACTATGGGGTCAGGGGAGTGGCCGGTCGGGAGGTTAATTAATAAAGGTGGTTGTTTAAAAAAGTGAACAACTGGGTGGGATGTTGTTCATTGCAACAGCGTGAATTAATGTTGTTGGCTCATATGCTGAGTTTGTTGAGAGAAGATAGCTCAGTGATCAAGAAAAAAAAGAAAAACACAGGGCCCTATCATGTGTTGCACACACAACACCACACACACACACACACACACCACACACACACACACACACACAAAAAAGGGTGCTGGTGGGGATGGGCGGGGGGGGACGGGGGACCACTTTATAAACATTGTTCTGGGTGAGTTAAGATCCTGTGATCATAGTAGAGACTAATGTGGAGGGAGTTTTCACCACACATATTTACTCACACATACACTCATTCACACACACCACTCACACACCACACCACACACACACACACACACACTTAAAAAAAAAACACAAGGAAACAAAACACATCAGCATCTTGTTGCAAGACATTATTTCACCTGTAGCAAGACACATCCATCCGCAGCAGTGTTCACGTTTTTAAACAACACCATTATATGAAACCTCCAACCCCCAACCCA
This sequence comes from Conus ventricosus, assembly GCA_018398815.1. Lineage (NCBI taxonomy): Eukaryota > Metazoa > Mollusca > Gastropoda > Neogastropoda > Conidae > Conus > Conus ventricosus. The sequence continues at coordinate 43,368,694 of CM031607.1, read as the reverse complement.
CCCACCATAGTGGATGAAGGATATGATCTCTCCTTCTCTTGCCCCCCTTCCCTCCCCCCCCCCAAAAACACATTACCTCCTCCCTCCCCCCATTCCCCCCCTTGACTTTTTTTCCACTCAACCCCCCCCACCCCACCCCCCTCCCAGATTTATACCTTATCACCCATTAATATTTCATCCCCTTCCCTCCCTAACATTACCCACACACCTTCACAACTACCCACGCATATCTACCAATACATCTTTCATCACCCCACGAAAATCATTTATTTTATTTCACCTAAACCCTTTTTTTTCCCCTCAGTTCCCCCCCCACCCCCCCCTCCCCCCCCCCCCCCCCCCCCCCCCCCCCCCCCCCCCCCCCTTTTCCCCCTTACCCATTATTATCAATCCACCATTACCACAACCGTCCAAGGACTAATCACACATCCCAATAAACCTAGACAACACAACCCTATCCATAATCACACACACACCCCTCCCCCTACACAATAACCCTCCCCTCCTTTTCCTTCCCTAATCCCCCATGTCATTTCCGCTACCGGCTTATTCTCCCCACACACATGCGACAACACGCCAAGAAGACATTTTTCGTTCTTTTTTTCGTTTTGCGTTCTTTGTTTGTTACTGTCCCAAATTGTCTGTTAAATGTGATTTATTTTTTTCGCCCTGAAGGAAGACAAAGTGGTTGAAATGCATCGTGTATTGTCATGTATGTGCTTTGTTGTTCAATGTCTTGCGGTAAGAAACAAACTCTATTCTCTAAATTATGCAAACACTAGTATAAAATGTAGGGGACAATCTTTGAGCCTCGCTTGGGATCAACCAAGATGCCAGGAGAATCAAAGGCAAAAAAAACAGATGGACAGAGACAAAAACAAGTTTAACTCAATTTAATCCAAAACAAAATTGGGACATGAAATGAGGCAGGGGAACAGTAAGAATCAAACAGTAAACAAGTGCGTGGGGTGGTAACGTCAGGCTCCCATAAGAAAACCTAACACAGAAGTAACCTTTTATTCAAGACTGGCCCAGCCTTTTAACTTGAATAAAGTCAGACAAACTAATACATAGCACGAACAATCTAATAGGGGGGAAAAAAGACAAGCGCAGAGCCCAACAAACTGAACTTGTCTTCATAGTAATGATTGGACAAGATTGGGACTTACGAGGGCGGGGGGGGGGGGGGAGTGGGAGGGTGGTTTGGGGGGGGGGGGCCGGGGGGGGGGGGGGGGGGGGGGGCGTTGGGGGTGGGTTAGAGTTTTGAACGATGCCGAAACTGGGAACATTGAAATTAAGAAAATGATTAATTACAGATTGCAAAAAACTCTTCACTAGCTGATAAGGGAACCATCGGCAATCCCTTTGAAGGCCAGTATATATTGGTATTGCCTGCTCCAAGCCTTTCGTCCCGCTGGGTCGGAACTCATCAGGGAGACCGGCGGTTGTGGTCTGCCGCCTCCTGGCGTCAAATAGAGACACACACAGTCGATTAATACTGTTGGTGTTCCTCACCACCAAGGGTGCAAAAAGAACTCCAATTAGCCACCCCCAATGCAGCCAGTGAAGGGTAGTTAAATGAAACCAAAACGAAAAGTCCTGGGGAGGAAAAAGTTGCTGACAAACTGAAGAACATTGTGCCGCGCGTGAACACCCTTGGAGCACGCCACACACGCGCACGACGCACACGCACGCACGCACCGCACGCACACAACGCACGCAACGCCACGCACGCACGCCACAGCCGCACGCCGCACACACACACACACACACACACACAACACACACACACACACACATTGACTGACTGACTGACTGTGAACCCAATTTTTTGGTCAGATTTTACTTCTTGTATTTGTCACCACACACACACACACACACACACTCACACACACACACAACACACACACACACACACACTGGACTGATTTACTCTTGTATTTGTACTGACAAACACATACACACACAAGCAAGCTGGATGAGGAAATTCTGCCTTTTCGACATTGGATGGAACTCTTCGAAAGTCTTCCAAATGAGACTATTATAAACCGAGATTCCGCGAGGCGAATTTGCACGCATTAACATTCAACGCACACACGTAAAAAGCTTCATAACCAGCTTTCCGAACACGAAGCTAGTTCAGGCCGTTGGCGTGGTGACACTATATATATGCTTCCATCGAGAAGAAATCGGAAGCAATGAGTGAAAAAAAAAAACCCCATGACCTGATATTGGAAACTGAATGACTTGGAAAACGAATGATTCGTTGTCGAAGGCTTCCCTCTTGCAACGCACGTGGACAGCAAACCTGGTCAAGACGGACGCATGCTTACCTTGCTGCCCGGACCACAAACGTGAAGCATGTGAGACTGAGGACAGGGCACTCCGACATCAACAACGCCACTTGTTTACCAAAACTCCACACTGGCGACGAGTCATCAGCGTGCCTACTCGGGTTACAGCTCCAATTAACTGTGGAACAAACACTTCCGTCGGGACTGTTCCACACATTAAAACTCGCTAAGAGCAGTGAGACCTGGCCTGCCGAAACATCGGACGAGGGGAGAAGCTCTATGGATCTCTGGAGGGATCCCCTCCACCCGTTTACAGCCAGCCTTCCGTCAGTCGCCTATGGTGCAGTACTGTGTGGCGAAGAAGAAGAAGAAGAGGAGGAGGAGGAGGAGGAGAGGAGGAGGGGGAAAGGAGGAGGCACGTCCGCTGAGGCGGAGTAAGAAGAAGACAGAAGAAGAAGAAGAAGTAGAGGAGGAGGAAGAATTCTTTGCATAATTGCAGTTCACCAGAAAAGTAGTGTGGCTTATTTTTTGCAAGATGTATTGTACCAGAAAGAAGTGTCGGCGTTTATTCTTTTGTGTGGCGCCTTCTTAAGTGATATCGGTGTTACCAATACATGTGTAAAAATGTGTTCGCTTTTTTGACCTTTAGGTTGGTTCACGACTGTATAAAAATGTTCGATGCGACTCACTTATTGTGATTTGGGTTTTGTGTAACTGGTTTTTTGCCCTTTATTTCCTACACACACACACAACACACAACACACACACACACAATTTTTGACCGTTTTGAGAGTGGGTGATTGTTCCAGAAACTCTTGCAGCCTTTTTGTTTTGGTGTGCATGGCGTGCGTGCGTGCATGCGTGCGGCGCGCGCGTATTGTGTGTGTGCTGTGGTGTGTGTGTGTGTGTGTTGTGTGTGTGTTGTGAGTGGTTGTTGTGTGTGTATAAACACGAATTTCACGACAAGCCCAAAACCAAGCATTGGGCATATAGAAACCGTGGTCTATAGTCAAAACAACATATGTAATACTGCATGTTTGAATCAAAGAAAAAATTTTGAAAGTTTGAACCCCCCCCCCCCCCCCCCCCCCCCCCCCCCCCCCCCCCCCCCCCCCCCCCCCCCCCCCCCCCCCCCCCCCCCCCCCCCCCCCCCCCCCCCCCCCCCCCTACCCGCCCCAACACACCCCCACAACTCCCTCCCCCCTCACACGCCCTCCTAGCCCCCCCCCCCCCCCCCCCCCCCCCCCCTCCCCCCTGACCCCCCCCGCCCTCACCCCCACCCCCCCCGCCACGCACCCACTTCACAGCTCTCCCCACCCCCCCTGACTCCCCACCCCCCACATACAACCATACCCCCCTCGCTTCCACCTCCCCCCCCCCCCCCCCCCCCCCCCCCCCCCCCCCCCCCCCCCCCCCCCCCCCCCCCCCCCCCCCCCCCACCCCCCCCCCCCCCCCCCCCCCCCCCCCCCCCCCCCCCCCCCCCCCCCCCCCCCCCCCCCCCCCCCCCCCCCCCCCCCCCCCCCCCCCCCCCCCCCCCCCCCCCCCCCCCCCCCCCCCCCCCCCCCCCCCCCCCCCCCCCCCCCCCCCCCCCCCCCCCCACCCCCCCCCCCCCCCCCCCCCCCCCCCCCCCCCATTGGCAACCGTTTCATAGATGTCTTGTTAGGTTCTAGGATGAAATAACTTAAACCAAATCGTGCCGTAACATATCGTGTTTCGTGACGGAGAAAGAGCTTTGCCGCTATAGGAGATCAGCCGAAGCTAAAAAAAAAGTATCAAAAAAAAAAAAACACAAAAACCTGACATGCAGAATGGCTACGATCATGACAAATAACCGCCGAATCTCCATTCACCACTGAACACCATGGACGGGGAAAGAAGACGCTAAAACTAACGAACAAAGTTATTGGAGACTTAAGACCAGAGCCACGGCGACACAATGCTTGGATATGGCAAGCAAGCATTCTCCTCTCTCTCTCTCCTCTCTCTCTGTCTCTTCCCCTGCCGAGCGCTTGGCTTTTTGACCTGTTTGGCCGGCCAATTCGACTGCGGACACGCACCGTAGAACACATTTGCATAAAACGTGTGTCACCATTTGTTACGTGCCTTTACCCTTCCTGCCAAATAATTTTTGACCTTAAAGCGCCGCTTATCACCTTGCCGCCCCCGCCCGTTGGCACTGTAACCCCGCCGGGCCGGTTATTATACACCAGAGGAGGAAGCCGCCCCCGGCTCAGACTCAGAATCCCGGGCTCAGAATTGAAGAACAGAGAACACCTTCACGGTGTCTTGAGCTCGGTGTGAGATTGTTGAAGAGAGGGATTAAAGTTTGCTCCCGCCGGTATTCCTGGTGGATTGGAAAGGAGGGGGAGGGGGGGGGGGGGGGGGGGGGGGGGCGGGGGGGGGGGGGGGGGGGCTGGGGCGGGGGCGGGGGCGGGGGGGGGGGGGGGGGCGGGCGCGAGGGGGGGGGGGGGGGGGGGGGGGCGGGGCGGGGGGGGAGGGGGGGGGGGGGGGGGCGGGGGGGGGGCGGGGGGGGGGGGGCGGGCTGCGGGGGGGGGGGGGGGGGGGGGGGAGCGGCGGGCGGCGGGCGCGCGAAGGACCTCGAAACAAGGGGCATTACTCTTCTCCGTCCCTTTCCACCAGCTAGAGTTCTTTCCCCTGGGGAAACCATTACGGCCAAATGGTTCAATCTTTAAAACGACGCCAAATGATGGGACATTGCGCCAGAAATTCACCGCTTACACACCCCCACATGCCGACCCAAACTAACATAAGCGTCACTGAGGGAGGCCCGTGCGTGTATGTCACTAGAGCCGCCCGAAGTTTATCTTGTTACTTTGGAACGCTGGTTCGATGGTTATACCACTGACATTTTACAGGGGTTGGGTTCTTAAAATATTCGTCTGTTTCACAAAAATGGGATTATCTGGTCAACCGGCAGTTTTGAATATACATTTTGGGAAGAGAGGGAAGCTGGGGGGGGGGGTGGGGGGGGGGGGGGGGGGGGTTGGCGGGGGGGGGGGGGGGGGTGGGGGGTGGGGGTTGGGAGAAGGGTGGTTGGAGCGGGTCAAGGGCTCGGGGATGGGAGAGTTGAAGTGCGAGTGGTTGAGGACATCTCATTCTATTGCTTGTGACATATATTCATTGTGTTTGCTGTGTTAGATAGAACAACGTTATTGTACATAAACTTTCGAAAGATCGCGCAACTAACTCCCTTCTGTATCTGACAAAATTAAAGAGTATGCATTTCAATAAGCACGGAGCAAAAAAAAAGAAAATTTGTGAATTGGGGGAAAAGTTCTAATTATCCAGCTGTAATTAAAGTCCAAAGTGGGACACGAGGACAGCAATTATCAAACGGGCTTGATTACCTGAAATTCACAGGATTCAAAGAATAAGTTTAAAAAACGTATTTTTCGAAACTTAATTTGGCGGATTTCCAGCCGCGAACACGTCTGCCGGCGTTAGACAAAAAGTGAAAAAAAGAAAAGTTCAGAGAGATGAGGAGAGACAGACAGACAGGACAGACAGACAGACAAAGACAGAGGGAAAGACGAGTTGAGCAGATATTTTACAACAAGTTGAATATATTTTGGAGCATTCCATTCTTGGTCTCTGTTCTTACTCTTGTTGTTGTTGTTGGTGTTGCTGTTGCTGTTTGCTGCTTGTTGTTGATGGTGATGTTGGGGTTGTTGCTTCATCTTCTTCGTTTTCGTCTTCTTCGTTCGTCGTCGTCGTCGTCGTCGTCTTCTCGTCGTCTTCTTCTTCTTCTTCTTTGTTCTTCTTCTTCTTCTTTGTCTTACTTCTTCTCTTTGTCTTCTATCTTTTCTTTGTCTTCTTCTTCTTCTTTCCCCTCTTCTTCTTCGTCTTCTTCTTCTTCTTCTTCTTTTCTCTTTGGTCGTCTTCTATAACTCCATGGGGAGTCACTGCGGGCTTCCACACTTGAAGAACAGGTTCCACTAGTTCCTCCATTTCGGTCAGCTGTGTGCCCATCTGCACAAAAAGGTTTCCCTGTCCACTCTACAACCACGGTCAGTCTCCATCGTGCTCTCTGTCTCCCCCCCCCCCCCCCCTCCCCACCCCCCCCTTCTCCCTTCTCCAACATTTCTGAAGGATCGTTTAGCGAGGCATTGGATCTTCTAACAAGCCATCCAACGTACACAAGATCACAATTCACTCTTCAAATTTTTAGGCCACGCGCGTCTTTTGTCAAGAGAAAAAAACAAAACAAAACAAAACCAACAAACAAAAAAACAATACAACTACGTTAATGCTCATCTTTGGCAAACTGGGTAAAATTCCTTTGCTCTGTCCAGGTTGTCAAAGATGGACATTACGTAGCTGGTTCGGTTGGTGGTTTTTAATTTTTTTTTGTTGTTTTTTTCTCTTCGAAAAAGGCCGCGTGGGCCGAAAATTTGAAGTGTGGGAACTGTGATCTTGTGTGCTGTTTTCATCCCTTTGGGATAAGGCTATTTGCTTTTGGTTTCATACTAACGTAGTTTTTTTTTCTTGACTGATGTCAGACAGATCTCTGTATGGTCCTACATGCCTAAAAGGGAATTTCCCCTGCTTTAAAAAACCCCGGGAAAACGGGGTCCTATCCAAAAACAGCATCGGGCCCCACCCTGCCCGGATCTATTAATGGTGAAAAACGAGAAAAAAAAAACCCCCCGGGGGTTCAGGGGGACTTTGGGTTTTCCTTCCCAATCAACCAGCCCCACCGGGTCCCCAAGACCCTCCTTCTACATGAGCGGGCAACAAGGAAAGCTTCCCACAGGGGTCAAAAAACGCTTAAAAGGGACACTTTTCAAAAAAGCCAGAAAGCTTTTTAACTTCCCCCCCTGACCCAGGGGAAAAACAAACTGCTATGGATCGAGCTAGATGGCGCTACTTTTATCTACCGGGGTGCCAGTTTAGTTTGAAAAAAGGGGACGGGGGGGCAGTGCAAAAAAAAAAAAGGACAAAAAAGGGAAAAACCCCCCGCCGAAAACAAGGGCAGGTCTCCCACATTGCCCCCCCAAGCTGTTAAAACCCCCATTCCGTGCAAGCTTGGCTTGTAAAGGCCCCAAAATGCACAAATTCATTTTCCCCCCCCCCCCCCCCCCCCCCCCCCCCCCCCCCCCCTTGTCCCCTCATCCCCCAGATAATTAAAGGGGGTTTTCCCCCCCCCCCCCCCCTTTTGTCCCCCATACCCCAGATGATAAAGGGGCCCCCCCCCCCCCCCTCCCCCTTTTCCCCTCATCCCCAAAGATACTAATTCCTTCCAAAAATTCATCCCCCCCCTAACCCTCTCCTAAATTTTTTATACCCCCAAAAACCCCCCCATTTCCCATCTCACCAAAACCTTCCTCCAAAAAATTTTTATTTTTTCCCCAAAAGGGGGGGGGGGGGGGGGGGGGGGGGGGGGGAAACGCACACCATCATCATTCCTTTCCCTTTCTCCACACCACCCTAAAATTTTCCACGAACACCCCAACCAAAATACACCCCCTTTAAAAAAAAAGCTGCATCCCACCATTTCACCCAAAAATTTAAAAAACCCTCAACAAAACCCCTTGTGGAAGGGGGTTTTGGGGAAAGGAAGAAAGTGGGGAGGGGGGTGGGGTTTTAAAGGGGGTTTGGGTTTTAAAAAAAGGAAAGCAAGAGGGGGGCGTGTGTGGGGTGTGTGTTTTTGTGTTTGTTGTGTGGTGTGTGTGTGTGTGAGAGAGGAGTGGGGTGGGGCAAAAAAATGGTGGGAAAAAGGGGGGGGGGGGGGGTGAAAGGAAAAAAAAGGAGGGGGTTGTTGCATGATGAGGTTTAAGAAGAAGAAAAAATTTCAAATTGGAAAAGGGAGGGGGAAAGGGGAGGGGGGAGGTTCCACTCAGAATGCTGTTGACATGTGAACGTAGACTGCCCGGACTGTCAAGGGCTTTGACTTGTGGTGGGAATTGTTTGTCTACAGAATTTTTGGGATATGTAAACATGGATAATTTTTACAAAATGTTGTATCAAATGAAAACAGTTTGGGTGTTCTATAGAATATTTTTTGACATGGAAAGGGGGAAATTGGGAAACTTTAATGTTCCCTGACATGTAAACGTAATTGTGCACAAGGGTTTTGATGTGAAAATTTAATTTTTTAGCCTAAAAAACTTTTGTTGATATGCGAAAGGGGGTTTGGGTCACTAAAAGGGGGTTTTTCCCCAAAGTGAATGTGACCTCTGTGTACAGATTTTTGGGTTTAAAATGTAAACGGGACTGGTTTTTGCTTCAATTGTTTTTAACAATGCAAGGGGACGGGTTTGTCCTACAAAATTTTGTTTTGGGGCTTTTTTTACATGTCGAAGCGCTTACAGCTTTATGAAACCTCATTTTGGCGTCCACCCCCAAAAAACACATTGGCCACCACTGACGATCTAGTTAGTGATGACAGGGGGGAAAAAAAAAAACCCTTTGGTGATACGGACTTTCGCTTTTCCCTTCCCCAAACAACCCCGAACCCCCAGGGTACCCAAGCCCCCTCATCTACACTGACGCAACGGGGAAAACGTTCCCTTTAAAGGGCAGAAAAAAAACACTTCAAAGACACTGTTTAAAACAGCCATGAAAAACTTTAACATTTAACCCCGACCATGGGAAAAAAACTGCTATGGACCCAAACTAGATGGCACTACCTACCCCCAAGGTGCCAGTTTTATATGAAGAAAAAGGGGGACAGCTGCAAAGGGAAAAAAAAAAAGACAGACAAAGGAAAAACCCCCACCAGCAAACAAGGGCAGGTCTCCCCAAAAAGCCTGTCCAAGCTGTCACCCAAAATTCCAGTGCTTCATTGGGTTTATAGGCCACCAAAATTCATAAAAATTCCCCCCCCCCCCCAACCCCCCCCTTCCCTTTTCCCCCCTGATGGGCTTTAAGTGGGGCCTGGTTTAATTTAATGGACAACAACAAACAAAAGCCACGGCTGCCCCGAAAAGTGTTTTGACGCCTTCCCCCAACACCAGCAACAAAACCCCTTGGGCTGCACAGTCCTTTTCACAGCGCCTTCTTGCCATCAGCGTGTTGGGTTTTTTGGTGGGCCCGAAAGGAGTATAGTGGGGGGGGGGGGGGGGGGGGGGGGGGGGGGGGGGGGGGGGAACGCAACAGCCAAAATCCTCATTGGGTTTTTCCGTTGGGTCCACAGCGCACCACTGACTTCTTCTTCACAAAGCATCGCGGGCGAGCGTTTGAAAGAACCGCCTTTGGATTTAAACCCGGTCCCCCACCCGTGCACCCCGGCCGTTTAAATTTTAATTAAAATCAAAAAAAAGGTTCGGGAGGTGGTTTGGGTTGGGAAAAGTGGGGGTGGGGGTTTTGGGTTTGGGGGGAGGTTTTAAAGGGGGTTTAAAATTAATAAAAGGGAAAACAAGAGGGGCGGCTTGGTATGTGTGTGTGTTTTGTTGTTGTGGTGTGTGTGTGGGGAGGGTGGGAGAGGATGTGGGGTGGGAGAGGTAGGCACAAATGATGGGGAAACGGGAAAGGGGGGGGTGGGGTTGGGGGTTGGGGGTGCCCCCAAGGAAAAAAAGAGAAGGGAAAAGAAGTGTTGAAACAGATAGCATGAAAAGAGGGAAAGAAGAGAAAAAAACGATTGGAAAGGAAAAAAGGGAGGAGGAGGGTTTGGGTCCTCTCTCTCTCTCTCTCTCTCTCTCTCTCCCCTCTCCTCACACACACACACACACCCCAAACACACACACACACACCCCACACCACACACACACAACACCCACGGAGAATCAGACGGAAGCAAAACAACACAGACAGGAAAAAAATTACCGAAATTTAAAACGTTTTTGAACAAAAATCTGAAGAAACATTCTGGTAAAAAAAAATTTGGGCTGATTTGGGACCAAAAAAAAGAAAAAACCCGGAAGGGAATGACATTGTAATTCCGACAAAGGGGGGTGGGGGGGGGGGGGGGGTAAGGGGGGTGGGGTGGCGTGGGGGGGGGAAGGCAGCTTTTGCGGGCGGTTAAAAGCTGCCAACGCTTGAATCGAATCACTAGAGGTGGGCCATTAAAACGGTGCAGAAAAACAGCTAGATTCCCCCAAAGCCCCCTCAAAGGGAACTCAAAAGGACCCGGGGCATAAAACCAACCCGCCCCTTCCGAAGCCCCAAAGTCCAACCCAGTCTGGATCATTTGCCCGCGGCTCCCGTTTACACCACCACCAAATTCAGCAACTGGGCATTTCAAATTCTTTCTCCCCCCCCCCCCCCCCCGCCCCCCCCCCCCCCCCCCCCCCCCCCCAAAAACCCCCCCCCCCCCCCCCCCCCCCCCCCCCCCCCCCCAAACCCCCCCCCCCCCCCCCCCCCCCCCCCCCCCCCCCCCCCCCCCCCCCCCCCCCCCCCCCCCCCCCCCCCCCCCCCCCCCCCCCCCCCCCCCCCCCCCCACCCCCCCCCTGCTTTTACGTCCCTTTTCTTGAGTCTCGGTCCAATACAAAGTTGCTCAGGAAACTTCAATTGGGAAAAAAGTCTTTCCTTTTCCCGTTCTCCCCCTTTTATCTTTGGGGTTTCCGGCGGCCAAAACCCTTCCCCTTTTCCTTTTCCCTCCCCCCTTTTCCCCCCCTTCTTCGTTTCTTCGTTAAAATGGCGGGGATACCCCCGTTGGTTGGTTTGTTATTGGGGGGGGAAGGGGGAAAGGGGAAAAGGGGTGGGGTTTGGGGTGGGTTTTTAATCAAAAATGGGGTTTTTAAAGGGGAAAGAGCCTAGTTTTGATTAAGTTCCCCCTTTTCCCCCAAAAGGACCGCCTAGGAAAAGTTCCCTTTCCCTTCCCGCATTTTTCCATCCCTTTCCGGGGTTATAAAACCGGCTTTTTAATTGTAAAAAGGTCCCTGATTTTTGTTCAAATCCTTGAGGGCAATCCATTTGGGTAAAAACTCTTTTTCTCTTTCTGTCTCCCCTCTTCCCCTTTCTTTCTCTGTCTTCCCGGGTTTTTCTTTTTCTTCTTTTTCCCCCCCCCCCCCCCCCCCCTCTCTCTCTCTCTTCTCTCTCCTCCCTGGTTTTTTGTTTGTCCTTTTTGGGGCCCCCATTTTTGGTTTTGGCTGTCCCTTTCTCGAAAAAAACTTTTCTTCCTTCCTCTTTCCCTCTTTTTTTCTTTTCGTCCTCCAAAAGTTTTTCCTTTCCCTTCGTTAAATTCTTTTTTTTCCAATTTTCGGCTTTTTTTAAATTTTTCCCTCCTTCCCCTTTTTAAAAAAATTTTCTCTCTCTCTCTTCTTCTTCTCTGCCCCCCTTTTTTTTTCTTTTTGGTTTTTTTTTTTTTCCCATTAAAATTTAAAACCCCCCCCTTTTTTCCTCCCGTTTCTTCCTTTTTCTGATTCAAGGTTGCCCCGTTTTTTTTTTTTTTCCCCCCCCTTTTTTTTTTTTTTTTTTGCCCGCTTTTTGGTTTTTCCTAAAATCTTGTTGTTTAATTTTTTTCCTTTGTCCAAAGGTTTTCCCCCCTTTGGGGGGCTTTTTAATTTTTTGGTGTTTTTTTGGGTGTGTGGTGGGGGTGGTTTTGTTGTGTGTGTGTGTTGTTGGGGTGTGTTGGGGTGGGGGGTTTTGTGTGTGTTTCGTGTGTGTGCTTTGTTCTTGTGTGCCCTTTTGTGTTTTGTGTGGTTGGTGGTGTGGGGGGGGCCCGCGCGCGGGGGTGGTGTGCTGTACGTGTGGAAAGTGGATGGTTTTTCTTTCAGTCCCTACGATTAGGCTGTGACCCCCTTTTTACCTTGAGAAGTGTTCACTGCCACTCACACCTCAATTTTACGCCCCGGGGCTCTTGCACGCTGGTTATGTGGCTTTTTGGAGAGAAGGGGTTTAGGCACTCCCGTTTTTTACCTTTTCCCTTTTCCCCGTTTTAAAAAGGGGGCAAAATGATTTTTTGGGGGTTGGGGGTTTTAATTTGGCCCCCCAATATTTTGAACATTCAAATTTCCGTGTTTTTGGGTGGGGTTTTTTTTAAAAAAATTTTATTTTAACCCTTTCCTTTCCCGATTTTCAAATATAGTTGTTACCTAAAAATGGGCCTGTTGCAATCTTTATAATCACCCGATTCTGATGCTTTCCTTCTCGCCAATATTCTAATATCAAAAGAAATATTAATATGATAACTGTGATTATAGTTATGGAAAGGGACTTGGACAGCGACTGTGCTTTTTCAAGCCCTGTGTGTGTGTGTGTGTGTGTGTGTGTGTGTGTATGTGCGTGTGCGTGTGTGTTTGTGTGTGCGTGTGTGCGCGCGCACGCGCGCGCGTGTGTTGTGTGTGTGTGTGTGTGTGTGTGTGTGTGTCAAACAAGAAGCTTTCAGTGCTCAAAGAGCCAACGTTGCATAGTACGAGC
>CM031607.1:43331080-43338580 GCA_018398815.1 Conus ventricosus | reverse complement strand
ATGCCGAGCACTCGGCAGAAGGACCCAAAATAACTGTGTGGCAGCTGGGGGCCGGAATAGCTCAGTGGTAGAGCGCCGGACTCGCAATCCAAGGGTTGCAAGTTCGAATCTCCGCCAGGCCGTTTCGGTACAGGGGCATTTTCCCCTCGGAGTTAACATTACTTCTGACTCCATTTCCCATACAGTCCTTCGAGTGAGACTATAAACCGAGGTTCCGTGTGTGAACGCACGCGTAACATCTTGCACACACAGTAAAAAAATCCCATCACCAATTTTCGGAAGAGAAGGCCAGTTTGGCCGTTGGTAGGGATGACACGTTACACATAGCATGTACCTTCCCCGAAGATGGAGTATGGCTGCCTTAATGGCGGGATAAAAAAAAACGGTCACGCACACAACACTCCACTCCCTTTGTAGGGTAGATGGGATTAATACTTGCCTGTCTATACAGGGAGAGTCCGCAGGAGTATCAGCCTGCGTAGGCAGAAGAAGAAAACTGTGTGGCAGCTCAACACAATCCATGCAGTGCTTTAATGCAGGGCAAGGCAGAGTAATGCACTACTTAGCTCACTGAACCTGGGGAATTAATGGCGATGGGAAAGAAGGTGTTGAAATGAACTCTCAGGAGAGACGAGGAAATGGTGGGAATGGGAGGGAGAGGGTATAATAAGCTTCAGTTTACACCTGTGTCCCTCCTTGGTTTAGCTAAAGACTCGTTTGTCCACGTTTCTCTGGGCGGTTCGCTAACATTATTTAAGATCTAAATACCGCAGTTTATCCCTCGCCTGGAAAGAGTGGATGTGTGTGTGTGTGTGTGTGTGTGTGTGTGTGTGTGTGCGTGCGTTGGCGTGTGTGATGTGTGTGTGTGTGTGTGTCTGTGTGTCTGTGTGTGTTTGTGTGTGATGTGTACGTGTATAATCAAGCATGTGAACTCATATGTGTGCATGCAGCAGAACTAGTAATGACAAAAAGAGGTAGTTACCAGCTGAACTAGAAAGTTTCAAGTGAAATTCAAATTCAAACAACTTTATTACCACAAAACGTGAAATTCAATTTGGCAACGTCTTTTGATTTTTACAACACAATTAATTCAAAAAAAAAGAAGAAAAAAAAAGTACAAATTACATATCCAAAAACATAGCATTCTTTTTATGTTATTTTATGTTATGCACTTTAATACAACACTATGCACCAACACACACACACACACACACACACACACACACACACACACACACACACAGTGACGCACACACACACACACACACACACACACACACACAGTGACACACACACACACACACACACACACACACACACACACACACACACACACACACACACACACACAACACGTGTCAACTAACTGTAGACTACCCACTGCAAGAAGTCAGTCATCATTGTGCACCGCAAATCTGCTGGAAGAACATCGGTCAAAGAGAAGATCTAATACTCCAAGAGCCTCACGGAGATCTATGCCTGATGCGTTTTCAGAGGACGAACCAGCTGTGGTTTACCGGTAACAAGACGTAGTAAGCCTCGATTTTTACAGGACTTGCTGGGCTGTAGAGCATCTCTGCAAGAACCTAAGACGACATGAACCTAAGACAACAGGAATCTAAGACAACAGGAACCTGAGACAACAGGAACCTGAGACAACAGGAACCTGAGACAACAGGAATCCAAGAGGACAGGAACCTGAGACAACAGGAACCTGAGACAACAGGAACCTGAGACAACAGGAATCCAAGAGGACAGGAACCTGAGACAACAGGAACCTGAGACAACAGGAACCTGAGACAACAGGAACCTGAGACAACAGGAATCCAAGAGGACAGGAACCTGAGACAACAGGAACCTGAGACAACAGGAATCCAAGAGGACAGGAACCTGAGACAACAGGAACCTGAGACAACAGGAATCCAAGAGGACAGGAACCTGAGACAACAGGAACCTAAGACAACAGGAACTTAAGACAGCAGGAACCTGAGACAACAGGAATCCAAGAGGACAGGAACCTGAGACAACAGGAATCCAAGAGGACAGGAACCTAAGACAACAGGAACCTGAGACAACAGGAATCCAAGAGGACAGGAACCTAAGACAACAGGAACCTAAGACAACAGAACCTAAGACAACAGGAATCTAAGACAACAGGAATCCAAGACGACAGGAGCCTAAGACAACAGGAACCTGAGACAACAGGAACCTGAGACAACAGGAATCCAAGAGGACAGGAACCTAAGACAACAGGAACCTGAGACAACAGGAATCCAAGAGGACAGGAACCTAAGACATAGGAACCTGAGACAACAGGAATCCAAGAGGACAGGAACCTGAGACAACAGGAACCTGAGACAACAGGAATCCAAGAGGACAGGAACCTAAGACAACAGGAACCTGAGACAACAGGAATCCAAGAGGACAGGAACCTAAGACAACAGGAACCTGAGACAACAGGAATCCAAGAGGACAGGAACCTAAGACAACAGGAACCTGAGACAACAGGAATCCAAGAGGACAGGAACCTGAGACAACAGGAACCTGAGACAACAGGAACCTGAGACAAGAGGAATCCAAGAGGACAGAACCTAAGACAACAGAAACCTAAAACAACAGGAATCTAAGACAACAGGAACCTAAGACAACAGGAACCTAAGACAACAGGAACCTAAGACAACAGGAATCTAAGACAACAGGAATCCAAAACGACAGGAGCCTAAGACAACAGGAACCTGAGACAACAGGAACCTGAGACAACAGGAACCCAAGACAACAGGAATCTAAGACAACAGGAACCTGAGACAACAGGAACCAAAGGCAACAGAAACCAGAGACAAAAGGAGCCAGAGACAAAAGCAGCTTAAGACAACAGGAATCTAAGACAACATGAATCTATGACAACAGGAACCTGAGACAACAGGAACCAAAGACAACAGGAACCTGAGACAAAAGGAACCTAAGACAGCAGGAATCTAAAACAACAGCAATCTATGACAACAGAATTTAAGACAACAGGAATCTGAGACAACAGGAACCAAAGATAACAGAAACCTGAGACAAAAGAAGCCAGAGACAAAAGAAACTTAAGACAACAGGAAACCCGAGACAACAGGAACCTAAGACAACAGGAATCTAAGGCAACAGAAATCTAAGACAACAGAAGTCTAAGACAACAGCAATCTATGACAACAGGAATCTAAGACAACAGCAATCTATGACAACAGGAATCTAAGACAACAGGACCCTGAGACAACAGGAACCTAAGACAACAGGAACCTAAGACAACAGGAGTCTAAGACAACAGGAGTCTAAGACAACACGAATCTATAACAACAGGAACCTGAAACAACAGGAACCAAAGACAACAGAAACCTGAGACAAAAGGAGCCAAAGGCAACAGAAACCTGAGACAAAAGGAGCCAAAGACTACAGAAACCTGAGACAAAGGAGCCAGAGACAACAGGAACCAAATACAACAGGAACCAAAAAGGAACCTGAGACAAGAGGAATCTAAGACGGGAAGAATCTAAGACAGGAAGAATCTAAGACAGGGGAATCTAAGACAGGTGGAATCTAAGACAAGAGGAATCTAAGACAGGAGGAATCTAAGACAAGAGAATATAAGACAACAGGAAAATGAGAAAGAGGAATCTAAGACTACAGGAATCTAAGACTACAGGAATCTAAGACAACAGGAATCTATGACAACAGGAATGTAAGACAACAGGAATCTATGACAACAGAATCTAAGACAACAGGAATCTATGACAACAGGAAATCTAAGACAACAGGAATCTAAGACAACAGGAATCTAAGACAACAGGACCCTGAGACAACAGGAACCATGCAAAAAAGGAACGCGAGACTAAGAGAAACAGGAACCAAAGACGCCAGGAACATAAGACAACAGGAACTTAAGACAACAGGAACCCGAGACAACAGGAACCAAAGACAACAGGAACCCGAAACAACAGGAACCAAGACAACCGGAACTTAAGACAACAGGAACCAAGGACAACAGGAACCTGAGACAACCGGAACCCAAGACAACAGGAATCTAAGACAACAGGAACCTAAGACGACAGGAAACTGAGACAACAGGACCTAAAGACAACAGAAACCTGAGACAACAGGATCCAGCGACAACAGGAACTTTATGACAAGAGGAACCAAAAACAACAGAACCCGAGACAACGGAACCGGAGACAACCGGAGCCCAAGGCATGTCAAAAGAATTATACTTGGTCCTTCTCGCCTCACTTCCTTCTCTTTGATTTTGTTGTATTGTGTAAGACATATCTTTTTTATACAAATCGAGTGATCACGTAGTCACCATTATACATCACCGACAGACATTGGTATCACACACAAAGCTGTGGCGGTTGTCACCTGAAACCAATCCCCCCTCCCCCCCCCCCCCCCCCCCCTTAAAACCAACATGAGCCGCCCCCCCCCCCCCCTCCCCCCCTCCTTTCACCCTCCAGTCTCCCCACTCCCCCGTTCCCCTACTGGCATAAGCGTCTTGGGCACAAAGTTTTAGTGTGGTGTGCCCTGCAATGAATGAATGCGCTGCAAGTGTCTTAAGCTGTGGAATGTCCTAAGTGGGTATCATAGCATTGATCAACTCTCAACTCTCTACCCTTGTTCAGTTGTGTCTTCGACCCGACAGCAGAAAAGGTTTGGGGCAGGGGGCGTGAGAGAGAGAGAGAGAGAGAGAGAGAGAGAGAGAGAGAGAGAGAGAGAGAGAGAGAGAGAGAGAAAGTGAGGAGAGAGACAGAGACGGAGACATATAGAGACAGAGACAGACAGACAGACAGACAGACAGACAGACGGAAAGACGGACAGACGGAGAGATACAGAGAGAGAGAGAGACAGAGAGCTGACATACAGACAGACTAAGACAGACAGACACAGAGAGAGGCAAAGACAGACAGACAGACAGACTAAGATGGACAGACAGACACAGAGGCAAAGACAGAGGCAGACAGACAGAGACAGACAAAGGCAGACTGACGGACAGACAGACAGAGACAGACTGACAGGCGAGAGAGAGAGAGAGAGGAGGGGGGGGGGAGACAGACAGACAGACAGACGTACAGGCAGACAGACAGACGGACGGACAGACAAACAGACAGGACAGACGACAGACAAACAGACAGACAGACTGACAGACAGACAGACAGACAGACAGACAGACAGACAGACAGACAAACAGACAGACAGACAGACGGACGGACAGATGACAAACAAACAGACAGACTGACAGACGGACAAACAGACAGACGGACAGACAGACAGACAGACAGACAGACAGACGGACAAGACAGACAGACAGACAGACAGACAGACAGACGGACAGACAGATGGACAAACAAACAGACAGACTGACAGACGGACGGACGGACGGACAGACAGACAGAACAGCAGTGGAAGTTGGAAAAGCATCTGACAAGGTGTGCGTGCGAGGGTAAGGGAGAGGAACGGATTGCAGGAAGGGGGGATGTGTGTGGAGGGGGGGGGGGGGGGGGGGGGGTCGGATGGTAGGTGTGAGGGATGAGGAGGGTGGGACGTAGTAGAGTGCGTGGACGGGGGAAGTGGGGGAAGGGTCGTGGTGGTGGTGATTGGGAAGAAGACGGGACAGGGGCGGTAGGAGTAGGGGGGTGTGTGTGGGGGAGAGGGGAGGGGGGGGGGGGGCGTTGGGGGAGTAGATGGAGACGATGATTTTACCAGAGGACATTACCTGGGTCGGTGACTTCACACACCATGGCCAACCCCACATTAGGTTACTTCTCCTCACTGTGTGTATCTTGCCAGTACTCTCTCTCTCTCTCTCTCTCTCTCTCTCTCTCTCTCTCTCTCTCTCTCTCTCCTCTCTCCTCTCTGCCTCTCTCTCTCTCTCTCTCTCCTCTCTCTCTCTCTCTCTCTCTCTCTCTCTCTCTCTCTGTGCGCGCGTATATGTGTGTGTGTGTGTGTGTGTGTGTGTGTGTGTGTGTGCGTGCGCGCGCGTGCGTGTGTGCGTACGTGTGTGTGTGCGCGTGCGTGTGTGCGTACGTGTGTGTGTATGCGCGCGTGCGTTTGTGTGTGTGTGTGTTGGTGTGCTGCGTGCGTGCGTGCGTGCGTGCGTGCTACCTTCTTTTCGCCGTTAACCTCTTCACTGCTCACCTGCAGCTCTTTGCCTTCCTTCTTGCAGTAGAGTGTTTTGTTGCACGGGTCTTTGTTTCTTCGTTGCTTTTATATATCTTTTCTTCTGGTCTCCGACCTTCTCGTTCAGGATCGCCCTGTTGTTTTCGTTTTCTGTCTTGTACTACTCTTCTTCCTTTCTCCTTTCTTCCGTTTCAACACATTTCTATGTTGCTGGGTTTGTTTTTTTCCCCTTGCTCCTATTTTCTCGTTTCTTTTTTCTTTTCTTTTTTTAACATATCTCTGGGGTGTTTTTTTTTTATTCTTTGTTTTATCTTTCCTTTTCTTTCTTTCTGCGTACGCAGGCTTGATACTCCTGCAGACACTGCCAGTATAGACAGGCAATGGAGTTTTTTTACTTTTTTTTTTTATCCCGCCATTAAGGCAGCCATACTCCATCTTCGGGGAAGGTGCGTGCTATGCGTGACGTGCCATCCATACCAACGGCCAAACTGGCCTTCTCTTCCGAAAGTTGGTGATGGGATTTTACTGTGTGTGCAAGATGTTGATGCGTGCGTTCACACACGGAACCTCGGTTTATAGTCTCATTCGAAGGACTGTACGGGTAATGGAGTCAGAATCAATGTTAAACTCCGAGGGGAAAATCCCCCTGTACCGAAATTCGAACCCGCAACCCCAGGATCACGAGTCTGGCGCTCTACCAACTGAACTATTCCGACCCCCTTTGTTTTATCTAATGCTTCTTTTTATTTCTTTCAAAATAAGGACTTGCACAGGCAAATGAAGGCGTTATCTACTCTCACACAAGGAGTAGTGAAGTTGTTCGACTCTTTTGAGATGAAACGCAGACTCTACTCCCACACGTGACAGTGGAAATTGAATGCCTTTTTTTTTCTTTTTTTTTTAACATTATGCGGCGCTGAAAAGACACGGAACCATTTTTTTTACAAGCCTTTTTTTTTTTTTACAAGCCGTTTTCAAACGCAGACTACATGGGGGGGGGGGGGGGGGGGGGGAGGGGGTGGAAATTTCTAGACTATTTTCAGACACAGACAAAAAGAAGCACACAGAGCAAAGAACAAGTACACAATCTGGCAAACCGTCTTCAAAAAAAAAACTACAACAAGAAAGGGAAGAAAGTCAAGACATAAATTCTGTTAATGGCTGTGAGAGAGGATGCACACAGGCAAGAGCGAAAAGCGAAGAGCAGGAAAAGATGTTGACAAAGTGTTTTCAAACCCAGAGATCGTGGCAGGAACACATGAAAGAACGTGTAAACATTTTGAGAAACTATCTTCAGCGACCGACTAGAAAAACAGCAAACAAACAAACAAACAAACAAACAAAAACAGCATT
>CM031607.1:43299044-43326154 GCA_018398815.1 Conus ventricosus | reverse complement strand
CCTACAAGGGGAGGGAGTTTTTTGTGTATGACCGTTTTTTTCATCTCCCAGAGGTAGCCATCTCACTTCGGGGAAAGTAACTGGAATGAATTTCATTAGAGAACCACTATTTTCTTTGCAGCTATCACGGGGTGGAATACCCCAGTTGATAGAGCCCCGGACTCGTAATCTTGGTGATCCTGGGGTTGCGAGTTCAAATCTCCGCCAGGCTGTTTTGGTACAGGAGTTTTTTTCCTCAGAGTTAACATTGGTTCTGACTCCTTTTCCCAAATAGTCTTCAAATGAGACTATAACCCAAAGAAAGCAGCAGATCACTTCTAGACGTCTATGAAACATCAGCATCTGGAAGTCCCTCCTGAACATGGGCTGCAGTGCACAGGGCCAAGGTGAACTTCATGAGAAGACCCCCAAGAGAAAGTCATGACCACCAGCTTTCACAGAGAAAGAGCTGGGGGAAAAAGCGTTGAGAGCCTCAACCTGAAGAAGTCACCTGGGCCAGATGGAATCACCAATGAAATGATTCTCCCATCTTGGGATGAAGAGCAAGGCAGTCTTCTAACATTTTTTAACTCCAGCTGGAAGACAGGATCAGTACCACATTTGTTGGAGGGAAGCGACATGATCCCCATTCACAAAAAGGGAAAAGGGAAACAAGTCGAAGGCTGACAGCTACAGACCCATCAGCCTTACAAGCTGCTTAGGAAAGCTGATGGAGAGACTTGTCAACACAAGGCTTGTCTGGCACCTTGAGGAGCATCAGCTGCTGAGCCCTGAACAGGCAGGCTTCCCCCAACCAGATAAACCCAGAAGACCAGAATCATATTCATCACGCAAAGCATTGAGGATCCCTTCCCAAGAAAAAAAGAACACGCTTGCTGTCTGGATTGACATGGAGAAGGCGTTCAAACAAAGTCTGGAAGGACGGACTCAGGCTTAAAACAAACGGCGATGTGGTGTGTCTGGGAGGATGTAAACCTGGATCAGCCAGTACCTACCAACCGCCAAGCCCGAGAAAAGGGATTTCAGGGCCAAAAGAGCAAGAAGAAGGTGCTGAGACGGGGAAAGTACACAAGGAGGAGTCCTTTCACCAACGCTGTTCCTCATCTTTAAGTGACATTGTCAAAAGATCTGCCAAGAGGGGTCAGAGGAGTGATCTACGCAGTTTGACCTGGTGCTATGGTGCTCCGAAAGGGGTACACCACTACAGCACAGGTACGCCTGCAAAACTGCCGCTCATAAGATCAGCGACTGGACAAGGAAATGGTTTGTCTCTGTCAACTCAAGCAAAACAACCTACACAGTCTTCAGCCTATCCAGCAAGAAGCAAGAGGCGAAGCTGACTCTGAACAGCCAAAGACTTGCAGAGGAACCCACACCTACCTACCTGGGAGTGACCTTTGACCGCAGGCTCACTTGGAAACAGCAGATCACCAGATGCGTAGCAGGGCCAAGCTGGGGACTGGCGATCATGAGGGAAACTTGCAGGAAGGCTGGGGGGCTGACGAACGTATCCTGAAGAGACTCTACGGGGGAGAGTCCGACCTGTAGTTGAGTACGGGACATCAGCATGGGCATCAGCTGCAAAGTCAACCTTGACCATTCAACAAGATACAGAACCAACCCCAGCGTGTCTAACTGGCGCCTGAGATCCCCCCCAATTCTGAAGGATGGAGACCACTGCGCTGCAGTCATTGGAGGGACAGAAGGGACACAAAGATCCTCATCCGGGGCAGCAAAATTCAAACGCCTTGAAAACCACCCAATAAACAACGGGAATGAGCAGACCCACCAAGAGCCGGCTGATAAAAGAGGCAGCTTCATCCACCAGTCAAGACGCCTTGAAAGACAGATCCCAGTCTTGTGGACATGAAGCAAAGCCTATCGCGGCAAATGTCACCCCCCCGTCTTGGAAGAGGCAGGTTTTCCCCAAAACAGTCGTCACGGCATTCCCGGAGGGGAGAAGAGAGGAACACAGTCAGACACCCAAAGGAACCCCTGGCCCATGGAGTACATCTGCAACCAGTTCCCCCCAGGAAGACTGGACCCTTTTCTTTACAGATGGCTCTGCCACAGAAAGCAACGAGGGATGGTGGGGGCTGGAATCTTCCTCCGATACAAAGACGGAGATGAAGAAATTGCAATCCCAACAGGAAAAATACTCCACCAACTTTTCCCAGCTGAGCGAGAAGCTCTCTGTGAGGCAGCCACAACAGTCTCGCAGAACTCCATAAGAACAACAGGGCAGGTGGTGGTGTTCTCAGCGCTCTCTCCGTACTCCCAAACCCTCAAAAATTCCCTTTCAAAGAACAGAACCATCTTACTTCAGCCCCTTTTTGCCTGAGTGCCAGAGTGGAGAAAGTGGTGATGCAAAGGGTACCACACACTGTGGTTTTCAGAGGCAACGAAAAGGGATATTCTGGCAAAAGATGGTGCACAGAAGGAGCAGGCCAACAACCTGGTGTCTTTTGATGAAATCAAGACAATCATCAAGGCACAGCAAGGAATAAAGTGGCACCTTCAGCACCCCAAACACAAACCCCGAGACAAATACCATTTGCTGGGACGACGGGAAAAGGTCAAGATCTTCCGCCTGGGATGGAAAACAATCGCCTGCACCACCACATGCACACAAAATTTGGGATTGGACAGAGTGGAGAGTGCCCTTGTGGTGAGGGGACTAATGACAACAGGACCACATCCTTCAAGGGTTATGACGCATGCAGCATCCAGAAGGAAGTACTGGCCCCAAAACCGACAGCAGTGGAGCCAAGTTGTACGGCACCCTGGAGGAGCTGGGGATGGACGGCAGCCTTCATCGATGACACCGGGCTGCTCATCTAATGGGAAGCGAACGAGGAAGAAGAAGAAGACTATAAACCGAGTTTTCTGTGTGCAAACGCATGCATAAGATCTTGTACACACGTAAAATTCCATCACCCTCTTTCGGAACAGAAGGCCAGTTTGACTGTAGGTAAGGATGACACTTTTCCATAGCATGCAGCCTGCATGAGAAATTGGAAGAAGAAGGAAGTAAGGAAATGATATGAATAATATGACTGGAAGACACAGGAAATGACTGAATAAAGCTCCGGCAGGTAGCTCTTCAGTCGGTGCTACCCAGGTAGGCAGGCCTGTTGCATACAGAGAGTGTGGATTGTCAGCACCCAGAACCTTTGGCAAGGCGCTATATGAATGCTATGTTATTTTTCATTATTATAGCTAGAAGAATTGTTGACTCATTTTCAAATGGTGACAGGACCTGGAGTTCCAAAGCCAATGAATCACTGGACTACAGTCAGCTGAATCGGGAGCTGAGCGCCACAGGAACCATGTTTTCCCAGGAACCGGGATGAGCAACATACCGAGAATCTCTGACCAATCACCAGACAGCAGTCCTGGCATGGCCTCTGCTCCTTACGAAGAAGATCTGGACGATTCCGTCGACAGAGAGGTGGGATTAGATTCTGGGTAATGGAGAAATTATGTTTGGGAGAGGTCAGATGGGGTTTTTATGGTGGACAGAAGATCAATTGTTGACAGAAACTCCATGCCGAAGAAGCAGGGTAATTACTTGGTTAAGGAATATATGGGGTTGATAAGAGAGTTGGGGGCCGGATAGCTCAGTTGGTAGAACGCCGGATCGTGATCCTGGGGTTGCGGGTTCGAATTTTCGGTATAGGGGGATTTTTCCCTCGGAGTTAACATTGGTTCTGACTCCATTCCCCATATAGTCCTTCGAATGAGACTATAAACCGAGTTCCGTGTGTGAACGCACGCATAACATCTTGCACACACGTAAAATCCATCACCAACTTTCGGAAGAGAAGCCATTTTTGGCCGTTGGTATGGATGACATGTGACACATAGCATGCACCTTCCCCGAAGATGGAGTATGGCTGCCTTAATGGCGGGATAAAAAAGGGTCATACACACAAAACTCCATGCCTGGCTATACAGGAGTGTCCGCAGGAATATCAGCCTGCGTACGCAGAAAGAAAAAGAAATAAGAGAGTTGTTTGGTTAAACAATTGAATTTAAAATGGGGGTAAGATTTTTAGACCTATGACTTTTTTCTTGGCTATCAAGGTAGATGATGGACAGATTCAAGAGCGTTTCAAAGAACATTTCACAGTGTAAATCGTGAAATGAATGAAAGTGTTTACTGGTTCAGATTTCTGCAAGATATTGGTAAACGTAGAATTATATGTAAAAATTTTCTGGATCAACCACATGACAGTGTCGCTCTCAGTAACTTTTGTTTTTCTTTTCCAGCCCCATGTGACTTTTTCCCCCCATGATTGTTGACAGCCATGAACAGGCCAGTGGGTCGGCTGGGTTGTAATATGAAAATATAAACTATAGACCTTGCTTTCCCCAGAGCCCCTTCCTTCTTTGTCCTGTTCTCTTCTGTAAAAAAATTTCTTCTCTTTTTGACCGAAGTTACTTAGATGGACAGTGCTGTAAGTAGTATGTGCATCGATGTTTAGACTTATGAATCTACTCAACTCTGATTCCAGGGCCCTCAGGCTGATTGTTAGAACATGTACCTTTGGTACTCATGCCTACACGCATACCCTAGTTCCACCCTCTTTTGACATGCTTGCTTTCTGTCTTTGCCTTTGTTTTTTGTTTTTTTCCAGTCAAATAATTTTTTGTGTCGCATATCCCTGGAATTGATTGCATGGACAATGAAAATCGGGCATGATGCTTTGCAGTACATCATCGCCCAGAAACCCAGTATGCTTTCAAAAGGTATAGTGCATTGCATGCAATGTGTACAAATCTTCTATATGAACGCTTGGATTAGGGAACATGGTACAAATGAAATTTAATGTATTTTTCTTCTGATTAAAGGCAATTGACTGGCCCTTGGAGCAGTGTTTGTGTACTTGTACTTTTCATGTATGCTTTTGATTGGAGAACTTGGACTTACGATATGTGGAAAGATCTTCTTTGATAAAAGGCAATTGTTGAATGTTTTTTTTGCGTTTGTTGGTCCATGGTAGGTTAACTGTGGGAAAAATGGCTTTGTGGATAGTGCACCTCTGCCTGCCTCCCCACCTCAGGTCTTGGACATATGTGTCACGGCTAGTGACACACACAAGTCAGATTTACCTGAATCCTTCCACTTGTTGTTATGGTCATGTGGAGATACTTTTTTTTTTAATGAGAATAAAGAATTGAATGTGTTGTAAGCATTTTACACACTAAACCTCTTGTAAATGACATATTTACATCAAAACTGGTACCAATCTTATCATTTTGTCAGACAATTTTCAAGGAAACCATGGTTTTCCTAGCATGTATGCTGCGTTTTTTTTCTTTCTAATTTACTTGGAGCAGCCCCCTAGTTAGTTATGGTTGTCTAGAAAGACAAAAGTTAGTAAGTATTGTTCATGTAATGAAATATTATCCCCCAAAAGATAAAAAGAAAACATCTATTGAGAGGTACCATCCACAACTTCAGGTAGAATGGAATCTTGGTGGGTGTGTTATCTTCAGATCAGCTCTTTCATTGTCATGACAACCTCAACATCAAAAGCATCTCAGTACAAAGGAATCTGTTGGAGAACAGGAGCAATTATCCACAGCAGCACAGTCTTTCATTAGTGTTTTGTTGAAATACAGTTGTAGGATAATAGAGCAAGAAGGGTATTCTTGTTCCCTTGATGAGATGAACCATGCCCATAACTTAAAAATGAGCGCTACTTGTAGCACCAGTTCGTCTTGCACAAGTGCAGACAACAAAGCACACAGACCAGACAAGGCAACATTAAGACAAGAATGTATTGAGCTTGTCTGTATGCTTCACTCCTGACTCATGCACACAGCAACAGCTGAAGAAATAAACCAGCACAAATTAACATTTAGTCAAGATGGTACCAGCCTTTTAATCTGTGCTCATTGTCAAACCAGAGCACACAGGGAGACTGAAAACAGATACAGGTAATCTTGGTTTGATTCACTGAAAGGAAGTCTTGAACGATGCATAGAACAGTAAACAGCAAACAGGAAAAAGGCAAGGGCAACTCTTGTAGGGCAACATGGTTGTAGAACTTGGCATGTCATAACCAAGTCAGCCAAGGAAGTTATGTTTTCTTCTGCATTGGATGATTTGTCATTGATCTGTCTGTCGGCAAGATTACACAAAAACTGATCAATTGATTTGAATGAAACTTTGGAGAAGGGTGGAATACAGCTGAAGGACATACCCATTACATTCTAGTGCAGATCCAGGGGGTCAGAATAGCTCAGTGGTAGAACGCCACAGACTTGTAATCTTGGGGTTGTGGGTTCGAATCTCTGCCGGGCTCGTTTTGGTACAGGGGATTTTTCTCGGAGTTTGACATGGTTCTGACTCCATTTCTCATACAGTCCTTCAAATGAGACTATAAACTGAGGTTCCGTGCCTTGGTGAACGCACGCATAACATTCTTGCACACAGTAAAATCCCTCACAAGTTCGGAAGAGAATGCCAGTTTGGCCGTTGGTATGGATGACACGTTACACAAAGCATGCACCTTCCCGAAGTTGGAGTATGGCTGCCTTAATAGTGGTATAAAAAAGGGTTATTACACACAAATCTCCGCTCTCTTTCTTGGGTAATCCTTGCCTGTTATACAGGAGTGTCTGCAGGAGTATCAGCCTGATAATGCAAAGAGTCGAAGAAGAAGAAGAAGAAGAATTGCAGATCCAGAATAAGGGGCAGGAGTCTCGGATCGTCAGCAAGATTACTTTTAAACAACATATACTTTGGAAACTGATTTTAATTTTTGGCACAGATCTTGATCAAAGGGCAAATTTTGTTCAACCGTGGCAAGAGCTCTGCACTCCCCTAAGTGTACTTCTGCTTCAGAATGCATTAGTTCTCTGTCCTTTGTTCCTGTGTGGAATTGTAACACTTTTATGCCATGGATGCTGGAACCTACAGAACATGGAACGATTCTGTCTGCTGTTATTGCTCCAGTGTCCTGGACTCCACGCTGACACGACCACTTCGCCCCAGGCTCCGGGTCAGGAGGGCACAGGGTCTGGGACACCAACGCAGGACAACCTGGGCCAGACCCTCCCTGAGACGCTTGAGAACCACAGGGAAACATGCAGGTCTAGTGCCAAGGGTTGTGGAGGTGGTCCTGCCCCCATTGACAGCCACAGGAGAACATCGTTCTGCATGACAAGCATAAGCACAAACCATTCATGCACACACATGTGGGCACGCCTAGTGTGTGTATGTCGTGTGTGTGTAATGTTGTGGTGTTGTTTGTGTGTGTGTTGTTCGTTGGTGTTGTTTCTGTGTGTGTTTTGTTTAGTTAGAATCTGTTTATTTCTCATCGTTCCCTCTGTAAATCGCTTTGGGCTCTTGCAGGGAAAGCGCTCCTCAATATCCTTTTCTCTTACTTACAGATGCGTACACATGCACACGCCACCACTGCTTACATTTGAAAATAATGCTGAGAATAGAGTGGTGCTCAACAGGATAGATACAAAATTCTAAAATCTGATTAAAATCAGTACATATGGGGGAATGCTTATGTTAATATACAACATGAACACTAGTGCGCTTGTCTGCCTATGCCCTCTTCCATCTTGCGAAAGCTCAACACTTACACAGACAGACAGACACAGACAGACAGACACACAGACAGACAGACACACAGACAGACACAGACAGACACAGACAGAGACAGACAGAGAGAGAGAGAGAGAGAGAGAGAGAGTGAGAGAGAGACAGAGAGACAGAACAGACACACAGACGAGAACCAGACAGACACACGACACACAGACAGACACACAGACAGAAGACAGACCACACACACACACACACAACACACACACACACACACACACACACACACACACACACACACACACACCTCTCTCTGAAAGTAGATTCTTTCTTTCTTTCTGCGTACGCAGGCTGGATACTCCTGCGGACACTCCCTGTATAGCCAGGCAGTGGAGTTTTGTTGGTATGACCTTTTCTATCCCGCCATTAAGGCAGCCATACTCCATCTTCGGGGAATCTGGAAGTAGATGACTGAGGGTCAGTTGAAACGGTTCTGCATGTGATGAACTTGTCTTGGGTCCAATGCAGGTGCCATAGGGACAAACACCAGCCGGGAGATAGAGGAACTGCACCAGGCGCTGAGAGAGGTGGGCATGTCACAGACCCTGGTGGGGCCAGAGTCCAGGAATGCTCAGGGAGACCAGCACTGACTCCGACCCCCTGTCCAGAAGCAAGTGAGTCATTGATAGAACAAGAAGAAAAGGCATCATGTCAAAGTATATGTGTATTACACTAGATGTGTGTTTTTACACACCAACTGCTCACCCACATCCATGCGCTCATCCACACACACACTATATACACGCTCAAAAGTCACACTCTCACACACTCGCTCAAAAGTATACATGACATGATGGAAGCAGTTCCATATGTAACAATTTTCACACGCACGCATGCACGTATGCACACACCCACACACACACACCACATACACACACACACACACACACACACACACACACACAAAGCTGGATGGCTTTGAGATAATCTCACATTCTTCGAAGAGGGACTTTCTGGTTCTGTCGGATTCGCTGTCAGCTTTGGAGGGGCCCTAGCTGGCCGCAACCTTCAGCATCCCGAACTTTTACTTTTTTTGGAACTTTTTAGCAAGTTGAAGGCGGACGGTTTACAACATTACTCTTGCTTGGGTTCCTGGTCATTTGGCATCGGGGGAACGAAATGGTTGATCGTTTAGCCAGAATGCCCAAGAGAGAAACTTCCAACATTTCCATCACCCTGCTCAGATGTAAACCAAAATTAACCGTTATGTAGAGACCCTGGAGGAGGGTGGAACACACAGACGAATAACCCCAAAATCTTTTGATCCCTCCAAATTTAAGGACTTCTCCCATCTACGGCGGGTGGTCGTAAAGAGGAAACGGTCTTGCCCGGGGCCACCGGCCATTTTATTTTACCCATTCTTACCCTTTTAAAGAGGAAAGAAGGGTCGTGGTTTTTCCTTCTGCGCCACTCACAATGAAAACATGGTTTCTTTTAGAGTGTTGGGACTTGCACGATTTTGAGACCAAACATTTTACAGCAGAGTCCCTTTAGATCCTGTTCAGGGATTGTCCCGCCCTGACGTGATCCTTGAGTTTTGAGAGAGATTTACTTTTTTCATCTGATTTAAGATTTTACGGGAGAAAGATTTTTAACAAAGTTTTGGTGCGTTTGTAGAACCCATGTCATTTAACGAGATGTGTGAAAGTTTTTAAAAAATTTTTTTTAAAAAAATGACTGGTGAATTGATTTTAACGTGGGGTGACAGCCCTGATGTGGCCCTTTGCGTCGGCTGGGCTATAAACAACATTTCTTATCTTATCCTACACACGTGGAATCCGCTTTTGTTATTCCATCACTTAAAGTAGATAAAGCGTATTCAATAGGAAAAAATCGATCTATCTTAGTCGCCGAAATGATTTGCTAACTATTGGCTTTGGACATATTTAATTTATTTACCGCAATCAATCTTGCAGTATTGTTATGTGTCGACTCAATGTCCCGTACTACAATCTATCAGGTTTCGTTCTAACTCTGAAAACTTTGTTTTAAAGGAAATATGTTATTTAAAAATTTATATTTTGATGTGCAAAGGGACCGATTTAACTTTTTTCTGGGTCCCTTCCCACTGTTGGGAAATTTGGGGCAATGAATTCGCTGACAGATCTGCCAAAAAGGGAGCCAAAACTGAAATGAGTGCACAGTCACTTTCTGTCCCCTTGACTTTACAAGAGTGTCATCAAATTTTAAAACAAGTGGCTTGGGACGTTTTTTTTGAAACAACCGAACATCCCCTATTTTTGCGGGTTTAATGCTCGAAATAGCCAAAGTTCTCAGCTTTGATCAGGTTGGGAAAGGGATTGAACACCTGCGGTTCGTGATATGTATCAGTACAGAAACTTTGTTTCAGTTTTAAAAGACTGAAACTCGATTTCATTCAGAACGAAATATGTGCAGGAACAAAATGCATATGTGGTAAGGCAAACGTGGTTTTGAGGCCCATGTTTTATTTGATTTTTTGTGATCTTAAGGCATACTTACCATGTTTATTAGGCCATGACGTGACTGAGTTTTTTTCTGATATTGATTTTACTTTCAAAGTTACCTCTTGTTTTAATATGTAGTCCTGTTAGATATTTGCTGTAATGTTATAAGTTGTAAATATTCCATTATTTTGCGTTTGCACTTCCACACACCTTGCTTCACACACATACCCTTACATACACTCTTCTCTCTCTCTTCCCCTCTCTCTCTCTCCTCCTCTCTCTCTCTCTCTCTCTCTCTCGTCTAAAATCACAATTTTGTGAAAACCACACAGCACACACACACACACCACACACACACACACACACCACACACACAACCACACAAAACACCACACACACACAAAATTTAAGCATGTGTGGTGTTTGAAAAGGACACTTAGTCTAGGCCTTTCTGATGCCTTCGTTCACCTGTAACAACTCCAGACTGAACACAGTCTGGCACATGAAGAACAGCATGCGCCACTTTTTCTACTTACTGACAATGTGCTCAAAGTGAAGAGTCACTATACAACATATCACTGGTCCACGACCCAAATTTCAATAGGTTAGCTGTCAACAGCATGCCCTGAAAAGGGTTTTGGTTTTAAAATTTAAAGAAACCTGCACGCATCTGTGTATGTAGTTTCTTTAATCACGAAAAGGGGCAATGTAAACAGAACAAGCTTTACAAAGAGACCAAAGATGATTCCAGAAGAGGGTATTGAAAAATTTTGCATGGGGCTGATCCGCGTTGCCTTATAATGACGATGACCCGTTGCGTGGGGTTTTGAACTGGACATTTCTGAGTATGGCTGTATTTGGGCAAAAGGGGAGGGGGGACCAGAAAGAGCAGTGCAGGAGTGATTTTTTTTTTTTTTTTTTTTTTTTTTTTTGCGTACGCAGGCTGTACTTCCTGCGGACACTCCCTGTTAGACAGGCAAGGATTAGTCCAATCTACCCAACCAAAGAGAGTGGAGTTTTATGTGTATGACCGTTTTTTTTTTATCCCGCCAAATTTAAAGGGAGCCATTTCTCCATCTTCGGGGAAGGTGCATGCTTGTGTGTAACGTGTCATCCATACCACAGCCAAACTGGCCTTCTCTTCTGACAGTTGGTGATGGGATTTTACATGTGTGGGAAGAGATTGTTTGGGGTGCGTTCACACACGGAACCTCAGTTTATAGTCTCATTTGAAGACTATATGGGAAATGGAGCAGAACCAATGTTACTCCAAGGGAAAAATCCCCCTGTTTCTGAAAACGGCCCGGTGGAGATTCCCAAAACCCTTAAACCCCCAGATACAAGTCTGGCCTCTACCACTGAGCTATTCCCGGGCCCCCCGGGGCAGGAGTGATATCTCTGGAGGGGTATAGAAGACAGCAACAACAACAAAAACAACTAAAATATTCCCCCCATTCCCCCACCTCCCCCAATTCAAACCTTGTCCTTCACCTCAGATCCGGCTTTTTGCTTCACTGATCACTAAAAATGCGTGCACGGATCGCAGTGTGGGTCAGCTGCTGGGAGAAGATGAGAAAGGAAACGGCAGCAGCCATTGATGCCGAAACCACGACGTCAAGCTGATGTCGGAATAAAAGCCAAGAGCCCTCGTCTCAGGCCGATCTGAGTTTGCTTCTTGATTAGTGTAAAGTTAGACTGTGACAAACAGTCATTCACAGGGATTACCACATCGGTTTGTATGAAAATGGGATACTAAAGTCGTTGAATAAAGTTAGGGGACTGTGCCGTGTAATAAGTGAGGTGTACCAAAAGCCGTTTAAAAAGTGAAGCATACCAAAAGTCTGTTGTATCAAAGTGAAGCATACCAAAGCCTGTTGTTTCGAAGTGAAGCATACCAAAGTCTGTTTTGTCAAAGTGAGTGAAAGCCTATTGTATTTTAGCGGGATATAGCTCAAAAAAGTTGTTGTATGTAAATGTGGTAAACTCACTGTCTGGTGTTTTAAAGCAGCTAGCACCAAAACCCTGTATATCAAAGTAGGGTGAAGCAAAAGCCTGTCATGATAAAGTGGAATATATCAAAAGCTTCAGTATCAAGATAGGGCTTAACCAGTAGGCTGTTGTACCAAAGTGAGTATTTTTATTGCCTGAGGCACTCCTTTGTGGCAGTATTCTGGCGCTAAGTGGATGAACAGGTTGTAACGAATGATTTCCTTGCGTTCCCCCACCTGGACCTAACTGGCTTGGAGTAATCAGTATTGCACTAGAATCATGTTAAACCGCCTCATTGGGACATCTGATGTGTGAATGCATAGAATATGGACAGGGAATGCCATGATACCATGGATATAGAAAGAATCACAAAAAAAGGTATTGCAGTGTTGGAATGTAATTGTTAATGCTGAGAAAAGAAAGTACATGTGCTGTTATGTTACGACACTGACATGGAGAAAAAACACATATAGATGCAACGTTGTTTGAGTAGAAGTGTATCTGTTGTTAGGTTACGACACTGACATGGAGAAAAGCACATATAGATGCAACTGTTGTTGGAGTAGAAGCGTAGTGTTGGTATGATAAGACTTTAGACTTGGAGAAATCACATAAGATGCACATGTGGTTTGAGTAGAAGTGATGTGTTGGGTTTTATGATACGACATAGACAAGGAGAACATCACATGCAGATGCATGTTTTTGGACTGTGATACAGTATTGCTACAAAAAAGGAGGTTTAGGTGTTTTGTTCATGAGACAAGTCTCT
Source organism: Conus ventricosus (assembly GCA_018398815.1). Classification (NCBI taxonomy): domain Eukaryota; kingdom Metazoa; phylum Mollusca; class Gastropoda; order Neogastropoda; family Conidae; genus Conus; species Conus ventricosus. Next base: position 43,313,343 of record CM031607.1, on the reverse strand, counting down.
TAACTCACTCAAGACGAACAGTTCTGTCCCATGTTTTTCCCTGTGGAGGGGCCTGTTTGTTTATTGTTAGTAAAAAAATCACCAAAGACACAAAACAAAAGATAATATGAACCTTCCGTTTGTAGTATTTCAATAACTTCAGGAATGCTAAAAACGTTTTGCTTGCGGTTTTCGACTTTTTTTCCACACTTTGCAGAAGAACATGTTTGGAGACGCCATGTTTCACCCAAAAAAACCCTATGCAGAATTAGAATATTGTTTTTTGTAGTCAATCATCACACTGAGAAATGGGTTTGATGGGCCAGGAAAACCACTGGTGCAGTGTTGAACAAAGGAATCTGAGATACTATTTGTTGTTTGTATCTTGCTTAAACAATTGTAACGGATGATGAAAAAGGGGTTTTAAGGGCCGAACCAGGGATGTTTAGGTTCAAAGGGCAGAAAAATCCATCGGAAAGCTGCAGGCTTTTCATGACCGGAGGAAGTAAAAAAAGCAAAGGTCTGTTGTTGGGAGTGTGGGTTTGCTGTTGTTTAAAACAGAAGGGGTTGTGTTTTGAGGTGGTGTTTGGGGGGGGGTGTGGTGGGTTTTTTCTCCCCCGTCAGGCCATGTTGGGTAGCGGGGGGCTTTGGGGAACATTTCACCGGGAGGACAAAACTGAGTTATACCCTGAAACCCCCGTTAAGTAACTTTAACAGCAAAATGTGCCTGGAGGTTGTGTTTGTTGTTGTGGGTTGTGGAAAATTTGAGTTTGAATCCTTGGGGGGTTTTGTGTTTGTTCTTTTGTTTGTGTGTTTTTTTTCGTTTTGTGGGTTTGTTTTTCTAGTTCTTTTTAGTATGTGTTTTTCCCGGGTTTTTTTTCCAAGTTGACGGCTAAATTTATCAGCTTTGGAGACGATACACAGTTTTTTTACACAAACACTTTTTCCTTGTTCTTTTTTAAGCAAAAATTTCCCCGGGAGAAACTGTTTGTCCGCTTGACGGGAAAGGGCTTTCAAAAAAAGGAAACCAATCAGCCCAGCTTTGAATTTTTTTGGGGGAGGGGTTTGTGTAGCTTTGTTTGTTGCGGGGTTGTTATTTTTTTTTTTAATTTAAATTGTTTTTTATTTTTTTTTTCGCTGTTTTGGTTGGTCCCAGCATCCCCACACTTCCCCCCCCCTTTTCTTCCTTAAACCCTTTTTTGATGCTTTTCTACACACTCCAGTTTCCTTGACACAAAAACCAAAAGGGCTTGTAACTTACCAAAACGAGATGTCCACAAAAACACACCAACTCAACAAAACCCCACTCAGAAACCACTACACCATTACATTTTTACACATTTAATTTTTAATGCATTTTTTTTTTAATAACGCTTTTATACCCCACAAAATAACCCACACCATCCCTCTTCTCCCAACCCTCCCTGCATCAAACACATGCACATGCTTTCCAGCACACACACTCACCACACAACACCCCACACAACACACACACAACACACACACACACACACACTTTTTCATTAACACACCACACACCACACACGACACACACACACAAACACACACACACACACCCTTGCCCAACCACAACACAATTTAAAAACACCACCCATCCTACTTAACCCTTTTGCACTTTTTTCCATCCCCACCTGAAAACACCACAGGAAAAAGACTTTCATACCAGGGTTTTCCCCCCCCCCCCCCCCCCCCCCACCCCCCCCCCCTCCCCCCCCCCCCCCCCCCCCCCCCCCCCCCCCTCCCCCACCCCCCCACCCCCCCCCCCCCCCCCCCCCCCCCCCCCCCCCCCCCCCCCCCCCCCCCCCCCCCCCCCCCCCCCCCCCCCCCCCCCCCCCCCCCCCCCCCCCCCCCCTTCCATCCAAGACTCCTGTCATACCCTTTAAATGAGAACATGCTGATTATTTCCGTTTCATGTGAAAACGATTGTGACAATGTCACCAACAGCATCATTAAAAGGGCAAAACGTTAGAAAAGTCATTGATGATAAAAAGAAACCTGTGCGCATGGACTGAGGGAGTAGGCACCTGGGGCTTGGCTTGAACACAGGTATGGCATTACAGTGGTTGAATGGACTATAGTGCCTCTCTGTGTTGTGCAGGGCATTTGATCCTGGGAACAGACACACAGCTGTCAGTTAAAAAATGAATAAACTCCTGTTGCAGCAGATTGGATTTAAGTCTTTTTTCCTGTTGCAACAAACTTCAAAATTTGTTTTTTTTTGTTTTCCTCCCACTGTCTCCTCTTCTCTCCCTTTCACAATGGCATTCCTCTCATGGTGATCATCACTGCAGCCTCCATCTGCAGTCGGTAAACTACTCCTGCTGATGGCGGCTGGTAACTTTCTTTCTTTCTTTCTGCGTACACAGGCTGATACTCCTGCAGACACTGCCTGTATAGACGGGCAGGGAGTTTTGTGTGTATGAACCGTTTTTTATCTCGCCATTAGGGCAGCCATACTCCATTTTTGGGGGAAGGTGCATGCTAGGTGTAACATGCCATCCTTTACCAACCGCCAAACTTTCATCATGACTGTCTTGATTTTAGAGGGTTGTGCTGTCAGAGATCTACTAAAGCCTTTTCCACTTAATGGACGCATGCCCCACGTAATGCTGTGTTTATTGTGAACAGTATTTTTTTCCCAGGGCGTTAACCTCTGTTAAGGGTTAGAATATTTTGTGCTCACATTTGTTAATAACATGACTTGAGGTTCAAGTGTTAGATATTTTGTGCCCACGTTTGTTAATAAAAATTTATGATTTGGGGGTTCAAGTGTTAGAATATTTTGTCCCCCCACGTTTGTTAAATTTAACATGACTTGGGGGTGGGACTGAAAACATTTCAGAACATTGTAACATCTGATCAGCAAAAGTGTCCATCTTTGGTAAGAAAAAGCGTCATGTATCTTGAGCAGAAGCATTCCGGCACCTTTCTTTCTGCCCTTTGGACCTTCTACTTTTCCTTCCTCATGTTACCAGATCTTTTTTTTGAATTGAACTCGGTTTAATATCAGATGTGTTTGAGAATATGATTTGATTTTTCTTTTCTCTTGTTGGGTTTTCCTTTTTTTTTCATTGTGGAATAACAACGACAGCATGACTGTTAATTGGCTGGCGGTTTGGGGCTGGTTTGTCTGTTTTTTTTTCTTTTTTTCTCCTCTTGGTTGCTTTCTACTTTTACTTCCTCCTTCCCCCCACCCATTATGTCTCCTTTCTCTGTTTTTTCTTTTTTTCTTTTTCCATTTTTTTGGTTTTTAACCCTTACTCTGTACCCTCCTATTCTGTCCCCCCTCTGTTATTTTGATATGTTAGCTTTTCTCCTAGTCGTGTGCTGCCTTGTGGTAGGTGGGAATGGTCTTGGTCTGTGTTCTTCTCTAACCGGTCTCTTTGCTCTGCTGTGTGACTAGCGCCGAAGAGGACGGTATAGCGCAGTAAGGGGCCTTGCGACTCATACATGTCACCACTGTTGTTCCTGCCGTGCCCAGCATGGGTTTCTCGTGGTGTTGGGGTGTGTGTGTGCATGGCGTGCGAGCGCGCATGCATGTATGGGTGTGCATGTGTTGCCTGCATGTGTGTGGTGTGTGTGTGTGTGTGTGTGTGCTTTGTGTGTGTGTGTGTGTGTGCATGTGTGTGTGTGTGTGTGTGTGCGTTTTGTGAGTGTGTATGGTGTGTATAATTGTGCATGTGCATGCATGCATATTTGTGGGGTGTGTGTTTTGTGTGTGTGTATTCTGCGTGTGTGCTACATGGTATTTTTGTTTGCTGTGGGTTCCTATAGTGTGTGGAAAGTCGTCCACCCTGTTCACATGCACATCCCCCCCACCCATCCCTGTTTTCATTTAAAAGTATTGAAGTGCAAAATTTTTGGGTGTCGAGGGTTTGGGTATCCTGATCAGACAACAATATAGAAGTGCAGAATTTGGTGTCAAGGGTTGGGTACCTGATCAGACAACAATCTGACTGGACTGTCTTGTGCTATGATGTAGGGATTACACACTTGCAGGAGAGTGAAACATCAATGAAAACAAAAAGTGGGATGTTCATTTGGGACAGAGTTCACATTATAATTTGTCCGTTTGACTATCTGCCTGCTACCAGCACATGTGTGTGTGTATAATAAGTGTGTGTGTATTACCTACTTGTGTTTGTGGGGGTTTTGTGAGTGACTATCTGCCTGCTACCGCACATGTGTGTGTGTGTATAATAAGTGGTGTGGTTTAGGATACTTGTGTTTGTGTGGTTTGTGAGTATGATTTTGTTAATGGGTATACGTTTTGTGTGTGTGTGTTTTTTGTGGAGGGGGAGAATGGGGGGGGGGGGGGAGGAATGTTTGTGCTTTCACTAATACCTACTCTTAAAACTGATGTACTGCCCCAATAAGCAAGACTCAGCTTTTCTTAAAAAGTACAGCTGGAAATGCTCTGAGAACAAAGACTTGGAGACAAGCATTTCTAGAGCACTTTGAAAACAAAAAAGCCCAGGGTTACTGGTTTAAAGTCCTATCCATTTTCCCCTTTCCAAGTAGTAAAGGCAGTTGATGTTTCAAGAAGTTGTGGTGGAGCTATCTTCCTTTTTCTTGGGCAAAAACAGAATTACTGGGCTGCCAAACGAAGGAACAAAGAAATTACAGAACAAACATAAGGCGTTTTAATTGGTAAGGTCTTAAATCAGAGCAAATAACATTCAGCACAAGTGAAAATAAAAGACAAACAGCTACTTACCTCTTTCATCTGGGTGCAAAATTGGCAAAAAAACCCTGTGCTGAGTGTTATTTGTTGCACCTGAAGAAGACCCAAAAGGGTGAAACCGTTGTGTGTCTGTTCTGTGAATTGTCTGTAAATTCGTTGGGTGACCCAGTATTTCATTTTTTTGCATGTGTTTGCATTTGCACCCCACTTTTGAAACCTGGGGTGTTCTTGTTCATGGTTGCATGTGTGTTGTTTTGGAGAATATCAGATGCTTTGCACCCTGTGTTAAACATTGATTTCCCTGTCAAGCACCCGACCCTCATGATGTAGAAATGTTTTTGTGTTGTGCTTGCTGCTTTTGTGTTTTATGTGCTCAGGAGTGAGGTTTTCATGTTGGACATAAGCATTGTACGGTCTCCAACCACATGTACCTTGTTGTGCACTGACAGTTCAGTGTCTTTTGGGTGATGTATGAAATGTGTGTGAAATTTCTCTTCCTATGCAAGAGATGGCTGCTGTGTTTTCAAGAATCCTTGTTTTGCATGATAAAATGTTGGAGTTTTCCTGAAAGGCGGGTGATAAAAGTAAAAGGATTATTCACTCTGTCCCTGGATCAGTTAGCTAACCCTGGTGCTTACCATACTAGTCAAGGAGAATCTGAATGAATGAATGTCTGATGCTCAGTAGACTTGTGTTCAGGATCAAACCTGTCTTACCTGTACAAGTTTGTTGTTCTTGTGTGTGCCTGGGGATCTGTCACAGGGGACCTGTATTAGCGAGTGTTGCTCTGTTTGGGGAATTTCGGGTCTGGTCCATACATCTCTTTTTGTGTAGGGTGTACCTGGCTTCATATGCCTGGTAACAAAAGGGTAGGATAAGACTTGGCAGGTTCCTTTCAGTGACTGGAAAAAGAAGCTGTTGAGGTGTGTCTGAGTTCTGTGACATTTTACGTCAGTGATTTAATGTGGTCCCACAGCCCACATTTCCCCTTTAAATGGCTGACTGACACAAGAATATACCAAGCTGGCACTACACTGTCATGTCTTTGTCCACCCATATGCAAGATCCAAACAATAGGAATTTTGCCATCAAAATAAATGGGTGACTTTGGGTTGCTGCCTTGCAAGTATAGGAAAAAGAAAATGTAATCAGAATTGTGCACAAAACTCTGAAAGTGAAAAAAGTGGAGTGAATGTGAAAGGCAAGGAAAACCCATGAAAAGCTTTTTTTTTCATCGTCTTGATATATGTGGTATCAGCTCACTGGAGGAAGGGAAAAGTCTGACCATGCCGGTTAAATGTCTGTACAAACAGACCTCGTCTGGTGTGTCTTGGGGTGAATCCTCACCCCAAAAAATGGTGGTGGACAGTCACAAAGAAAGAGGGTGTTTGATCGCTTTTGTCCCTAAATGCACAGTGCAAACAGATTTTGACCTAAAGGAAGGACCATCTTCACCAAACTGGGTCTATTGCCCAGGTTTAGATTGCAGACCTGTAACCTTTATCATGTTGAAGTAACAAACTCTGATTATTGTGTCTCATGTCAGTCTTTAGTTTTTACATAACAGTGTGGGCCTCAGGGTCTGTCTTATTCCAAAAACGAAAAAGTAGGGTGTGTATGTGTGTCCTTGGGTATGTGTCTTTCTGAAGTGTTTATTGGATAAAAGTGTCTTATGCCGATAAAAGTGCTTATTGGGTGATAAATTTGTTCATTGGTGTGTATGGTACACATAAAAATACAGGGAATAATTTTTTTGTGGGGGTTTGGGGTTTTCATAGGGTACCTTGCATGACCAAATTTCCAACAGAACAGCAGGTGGGGTAACAAAGCCTGACTGACTCAGTTCTTCCTTGTTTTTGTCCTGCTTATTAAGCAAAATTTCTGGTTGAAGCAAGGCTGCGATGGGGGCCGTCTGTTAATCAACAGTGATGACAGACATGTAGTGTATCTCAAATTTTTTCCGGAAACCTGCACAAAAAAAAAAGACCCCCTCCTCCCTTCTTGACACCCCCCCCCCCCACCTCACAAAAAAGGGCAAAAACCCAGCGAATAAGACTCAAAGTTAAGAAATTGAGATTATGAATTTTTTCTGTTTTAATTTTTTTCCTCAGCCCTCCTGACAGCCCGGTGAGGTGAAAGCACTCACTGCGTGTTCCTTGTGCTTGGAAGCCATACTGGTCTGACAGTGGGCTGTAATGGAGTGGAATTTTTGTTGGGTAGTGGTTTTAGGGAAAAGGACAGTTTTATTTTGAAAGTAACATGGGTGGCTTGCTGGGAAAGGGGAAATAGGATTGGGGGTTTTGCTTGGGGCTTTTCAGTGTGCTTTAAAAAGAATGTGTGTTTTGTGTGGGTGTGTGTGTGTGGGGTGTGTTTTGTGTGTGTGTGTGTGTTTTTGTTTTGTTGGCATGTATATAGTGTGTTTTGAGTGGTGCGGCTGTGTTGGTTTTCCTCATCATGTTGCAATTTTTATCTCTGTTAAAGCACTTGTAACAACACACAAGGAAAGTTTATGATGAAATCTTTAAGCAGTGCCATGTAATTGCCTTTTCCTCTTCATTGTTGTGGTTGCATGCCCCGGGTCTGCTGCAGAAAAAAACAAAATTAATATTGACAAAGTGGGCTATTGTTAAGACAAACATGAAAAAAAAATTTTTTTTTAAAAGGCTGTTAATGAGAGAAGAGTAAAAGGACATTAAATCCTCAAATATGACTTTGATTATTGCATATGTTCTGAAAAAAGGGAAAATTTAAAGTTTAAAAAAAATTGAATTAGTTGCACTGGAATAAGTCAGAAAAGATCAGAATTTCCTTTTTGATTGAAGTTTTTAGAATGAAGATGATTCTGTACATTCAGTATTTTTGAATATATCAAACTCGGTGTATTCATATTCTTTGTAGAAACCGGAGTAATCAAAGCTCCCAAAAGAATTTCAGGGAACGGGTTTAAACTTTCTTTTTTCTTTTTACAAAATGCTGAAAGTTTTGTTGCTTCCCCAGTCATAGACCTTCACTTTCAGCGTGTGTAATTTGCAACTAGTTGGAACTTTTAAAGGGGGGGGGGGGGGGGGGGGGGGGGGGGGGGGGGGGGGGGGGGGGGGGGGGGGGGGGGGGGGGGGGGGGGGGGTGCATTCATGGGACTGATTAATCATTTTAAGCAAGAGTTTAGTTCTGTATTTCATGGAACAATGTTTCTGGGATGATACTGAATGAACAGTATGATTCTGGAAAGAAACTTTTTTCTTCTGCCTCTGATTGAGTTGATGAAATGTTATTAAATTGATATTTCCACAGCCAGTTATAGTATTTCATGGGTCTGTGAGAAAGTTTGGTGCACATTCTTGTCCATTTTGTGAATTTTTCTTAGTGAATTTTAGGCTGAAGGGTAACTGTACCTTTGTTTCTCTGTGAACTGAAAAAAAACCCCTTTGCATGTTATGTTACAGAATTTTTTGTATCATTAATTAGTTATAAGAATAGTATTGATCTTGTTGATGCTGGGGATGTTTTGCTGCTATGAATAGTAATTGAAGTCATCTGGAAATTTTCATCCTCCTTTTTTTTCTTTTTTGCCTTTCCACAGCACAAAAAATCATATCATTTGATTTTAACACTGGAGGGGAAGACAGTGTTTTGGCTTTGAAAAGAGTTATGGGTGCATGTTGTAAAGTTGAAGAAGGGATATACAATACGAAGAAAAGACAGAGATAAGGCAATGATATCAGCTGTTAATTTTGTTCTAGTGAAACATTTTTTTGTAAAAAGCCCTTGCTTAAGTTCCCGGTTTTCCCTGATAGGGATGCATGTAGATGTATCTTATTTTGTTTTAGATTTAGATTCTCAAAATGTGCTGTGTTTAGTGAAGAATAATTGTTTTTAACATTACTCAGAGATTGTCTGGGTTGTTACTTTCTTAAGACAATAGGAAGTATAATGATTTGTTCATATGTGATTTAACAGTAATGTGCGCACAAGAACTTACCTGAAAGCTTGCAATTATATCCCATGAATTTCATGCATTATTTCACCCATATTTAAGATATTATCATCAATTACTGTGTAAGTTATATGACTGTGCTCATGTTCATGACAAACTTTTTGTAAAGCCCAAAGTGTCTTTTTACACTAACATGATTAGCAAGAATGACTTTTGTTTTGAAAACAAATGCATGCTTACTGCTTTATCAGATATAGAAAACGGAAGTGTCAAATGACTGCAGTGCCTTGTTTTCATTGGCACAGTCTGGCTGACACGCTAGCAAAAAGAAGGAGATAAGTCATCCTCCACTCCAATCCAACCAAAGACAGTGGAAAAGAGGTAAGTCTTCAAACTTCTCTTTTTAATGATTCACAGGCAGTGCTCAAGGCTCAGTGTGTTCTGTGTGTACATCGAAGGTCACACCTGTGCCTAATTGTATAACACAAAGGACACATGCACCTAAAACACACTCAAATGTTTAAAAATACACCACACACCTTCTCCCCTCTCTCCCTCTCTGTGTCCTGGCCCGTCTGTCTGCTGCTGTCTTCTCTTCTCTCTCTCTCTCTCCTCTTCCCCTCTCCCTCTCCCTCCTTTTCTCACAACCCCACACAACACACACACATACCACACACACCATACAACACACTTCACAATGTAATCGTGATCATAGAGATAGACATCAAAGTAAGAGTCCAAATCAAGTGTTCCCTGTAGTTTAGGGTGTTTAATCTTTTTCATTTTCTTTTTTTTTGTATTAGAAAGGGACTTTTACGTTAACATGATTTAAGGAACTAAGGTCTTTCCTGCAGCTAACTTTGCCAGCATTGACAAGACAGATACCTCCCGCTTGGCAGCACTGCGTGTTAGTGAATGTTGTAGTGAAAGGGACTTCACGCAGCATTGATTCTACAAGGTTTTCCCGTGTGCTGTAAAAGCACACCTAAAGCCAGGACAATGCTGGAATAAAAATGCTCTTTTGGGTAGAACAGGTGGGAAAAATATTACAACGTACTGGGAAGGAAAGAGTAATGAAAGACAGACATAATTGCACAACATGGCGTGTTCCCGTATCGCCATACTGTAGGCAGTGCAGCAGCAGTGCTGTAGTAGATCGCAAATGTCATAGACCCAAGATGTTATTCCAGGCCCTTAATACAGGGTGTCTGGAGTCTGTTTTGTATTCTACAGCAGGGTTAGTGTCGTGAAGACAAAGGGAAAGAAAACACTGCCTTCACAGAACAAGGGACGCTATATAGGGGAACAAAGACACATAAATGTTTTAATGTTCCGCTTAATATGTTTTTGTCCTTCCCTTTTTGGATAAAGTATCCCAAATTTATGAGTGCGCTAAAAGAGGAAAAGTACAACAGATTTCAACACACAGTGGCGTATCTGTCATTTATACACATAATCGGGATATACGTTAACTGCAAAGAGAAAAAGAAACAGCAATGGTAGTATCATTGACAACAACAACAACAATGATTATGATAATAACAATATTTATGATATTAATAATAATAATGATAATGATAACAATAAAAATAAAAATTGCAAATGTCAAAGAATGAGTGCCTGTGGAAGTCGGGAAATCTCTAAGGAATCATGCCCCCGTAGCACAGTGAAAAACCTCAATATCCAAGACGATTTCATCACCGTTGTGCCTGTGAAGTCTGTAATCTCAAGGAAAAATGCCCCTGTGTACAGTGGGGAAACCTCAAAACCAAGGGCAATGATTTCATCACCGTGTGCTGTGAAGTTGAATCTCTAAGGAATCATGCCCACCTGTAGTACAGTGGAAAACCTCAATACCAATGACAATATTTTTATCACCGTAGTGCCGTGAAGCTGTAATCTCTAGGGAAACATGCCCCTTGTTACAGTGAAAACCTCATTACCAATGACAATGATTCATCACCGTTTGTGCCCGTGAATTCTGTATCTTTTAGGAATGCTACTGTAAAGTGCAGTGGAAAACTCATACCAATGGGCAATGATCAAATTGATGATATCGACAAGACGTAACATAAAGGTATTTTGAAATATATCCAAAATTCCGGGTTTGTTGTGCCCTTATATGGTTTTTTTTTCCCCAGGCAGAGAAGTCCAGGACCGCTACAGCCATGTGCAGAGTCAGGTTACGGGAAGCGGTCTTTAGACGTGATCCCGCAAATTCCATTCCCGCCTGACGTGCACCCATCCGCCCAGTGGGCAGGTCCAAGACGCCCACGCCCCCTTGACTCCGCCCCAACCTCAGGAAAAGTGGAGTCGGTGGAAGCGAGCCCGCCTCTTGCCTCGCCAGACGATGCACATGTCGCTGCTTCAGTTTTGCTTGTGTTGTCTGTTTTCTGCCAGTTCAAACACTTCTTACTGTTCCTGTACAAAATGTCGCAAAGACGCAAATGTTATGCCTAAAAAATTTTCATTCAAAGGGTGCAGAAAAGGTTGTTGCATTCATTGTTTCTTGTTTCTTTTCAGTTTCCCGTCTCCTCCTTTCTTTTCCCCCCCCCTCCCCCTATTTCTTTTTTCTTTTTGTCGTGCGGCCCAAAAAATTGGGTTGAAAGTGTGTTGCCTTTCAAGAAAATTTTTTTGGATACCTGAACAGCTCTGTGTTGATTAGAACCTGAAAATGTATTCATAGGACTGGGAAATTAAAACCTGGGGTCATTTAAATATTTGGGATTTTTGATGCCCATCTCGTGCATTGTCATTCTGGTGGTACATGGGAAAATGAAATATTTTACAACAAAAGAGGATTGTTTACAACAAAACAAGAAAGGCACAAAATGAAACCTTTAGAACAAAAGGGAAAAACGAAAGACTTAACAACAAAACAAGAATGATTTACAGTGAAACAGGATGATGTGGAACAAAACCAGACAGGAAAAAAAACCAACAACAACAAAGATAATAAGATAAGATAATATTGCTTATAGCCCAGCCGACTGCAAAGGGCCACATCAGGGCTGTCACCACGTTAAAATCAACTCACCAGTCATTTTATAAAAAAAAAAAAAAAAAAAAAAAAAAAAAAAACCCACTTTCACACATCTCATTAAATGACATCGTCTAGAAACGCACCAGAAATTGCATTAAAAATCTTTTCTTCCGTAAAATCTCAAATCAGACGAAAAATGTTAATCTCTCTCAAAAACTCAGGATCACATCAGGATCTTCATGGACTCCGCTGTAAAATGTTTGTGTCTCACATCGTGCAAGTCCCAACACTCTAAAAGAACATGTTTCATTGTGAGTGGCGCATGACAGGGAATACACCACGGAGCTTCTTCACTCTTTAAAAGGTAAGAATGGGTAAAATACGAATGGCCGGTGTGCAGCCGGCACAGAACCGTTTCTTCTTTACGACCTCCCGACGTAGATGGGAGGAAGTCCTTAGGTTTGGACGGATCTGAAAGAGTTTGTTATTCGTCTGTGTGTTCCAATCCTCCTGCCAGAGGTCTCTCACATAATCGTTAATTTGGGGTTTCACATCTGAGCAGGGGATATAAGTGTTGGACAGTTTCTCTCTTGTGGCGTTCTTGGCTAAACGATCAACCATTTCGTTCCCGCCGATGCCAACATGACCAGGCACCCAAGCAAGAGTAATGTTGTAACCGTCCGCCTTCAACTTACTATAAAAAGTTCAAAAAAAAAGTAAAAGTTCTGGATGCTGAAGGTTGCGGCCAGCTATGGCCTCCAAAGCTGACAGCGAATCCGACAGAACCAGAAGTCCCTCTTTGAAGAATGTGAGATTATCTTCAAAGCCAAAACCAGAGCAGTAAGTTCAGCAGAATAGACAGAAGCATCTGAATGAATATGTTCCAACAGTATCTGAGAAGGAGCCCCAGGGCAATAGGCTGCACAGGCCATCCATCTTCAGACTTGGAACCGTCAGTAAAAACTTTTTGACAGGATGGGAATTTCAAACAGAGCTCAGCATACAATGCCTTGTACGCCAGAGAGCTGGTAGACTCTTTGCGAAAAGCTGCAAGATCAAAACGAATTCTCTGGTGTGAAGAAGGTCCACGGTGGTTGATCCGGAAACTTGGAAAAATAGATACTACACCTAGGTCTAGACCTGCATTCTGCACGTGAGGCTGCATACGAAGACCAAACGGTGGAATACATTTAGGGTTGTTTTCAAACTTACTTTGGAACGAAGGGTCAAAGACACAGTCATAGGCAGGGATTTCTGGTTCCGAGAACAGTCTGATGTAATAATTCAAAGACAGTTTCAGCCTGCGGTTGGACAGTGAAGGTTCACGCGCCTCTGCGTACAGGCTGTAGACAGGGGTGGTGCGGAACGCTCCAAGACAGAGACGAAGCCCTTGATGGTGGATAGGGTCCAAGAGTTTGAGGTAAGAAGATCGTGCGGAGCCGTACACAGCACAACCGTAGTCCAGTTTGGAACGGACCAGGGCTCTGTAGAGGTACAACAAAGTTTTCTTATCAGCGCCCCAGTCGGTGTGCGCTACGACCCGCAGAATATCAGTGCTTTCTGGCAAGCAGTTTTGAGGTTTTTAATATGGCTGAGAAAGTTAAGTTTTTGGTCAAAAATGACTCCCAGAAATTTGGCCTCTTTAACAGCTGGAATGGGAGATTTCCCTACTTGAAGTTCAGGATCTGGTAAAAACTGACGGAAATTATGGAAGTGAATACACTGCGTCTTTGTTGGAGAAAAGGTGAAACCGTTTTCATCTGCCCACCGATGGATTTTTATCTACGCAAAGCTGGAGCCTGCGCTGGACACTCGGGTACAGGCTCCAGTTGCGTAGACAGCAAAATCATCCACAAACAATGAGCAGTCTGAACCCTGCTGAACTGATTTCACAATGTTGTTGATTTTAATACTAAAGAGGGCAGGAGACAGTATGCTCCCCTGTGGAACACCCAACTCCTGCTCGTGGACATCAGAGAGAGTGGTGCAACCCGGACCTGAAACTGTCGTTCTGCCAAAAAATTTTGAATAAAAAGCGGAAGATGACCTCGAAAACCCAGATCGTGGAGATCATGAAGTATCCCCGACTTCCAGGTGGTATCGTAGGCCTTCTCCAAGTCGAAGAAAATTGCCACTGCATGCTGTTTGTTCAGAAAAGGCGTTCCGAAGTGTAGATTCCAGACGAATCAAATGGTCAACTGTAGTCCTATGTTTGCGGAAACCACACTGTTCTTTCGCCAAAAGGCCATCGGTTTCGAGTTTCCACATGAGCCTAGCGTTGACCATTTTCTCCATCAATTTGCAGACACAGCTGGTCAAAGCTATGGGATGGTAGTTTGATGGATTAGAAAGATCTTTTCCAGGTTTGGGGATGGGAATATAAGGGCTTTCCGCCAAGAGGGTGAAAAGAAACTGTAGTCCACACATGGTTGTATACTTGTAGCAGTATGTTCAGACCTTCTTGCGGAAGATGTTTCAACAGTTGATAATGAATTTTCATCCATACCTGGAGAAGAATCGCTGCAAGAAAGTAAGGCAGATTTCAGCTCGTTTAACGTGAAAGGAAGATTGTAGTCTTCCATGTTGTCGGACGAAAAGTTGCAGGGTGATTTTTCTTTTAGGGCTTTGTTTTTGACAAAAGTGGCTGATTTTTTGGAAGAGGAGGAATTCTTTTTCAATGGTTTTTGAAGAGAAATTT
>CM031607.1:43173259-43298044 GCA_018398815.1 Conus ventricosus | reverse complement strand
GCTGTATCACACACACTGAAGATCAGAGGGAACTACCGTGAAGAAAAATACTGGTGAAAAACTCAAAAGATCAAAAGCCTTGACATGGCCTTGTTGCCTGTAGTTTTGAACATGCTTCTCTTGAAGAAAAGAGGACTGAGCACCAAGGCATTTCCCATTAATCTGCCGTGAAGTTCAGGGGTCAAAGACTGTAAGGTCCCCTCCCATTTAAGATCTTCCCTAGATGAGGAGGAAAAAAAAAGAAAAAAGAAAAAGAACCTCATCGATTCTTAGTTTTATTTTGAAAATAGATCCTGGGTATAAAAGGCTTTAAAACACATATATACTTTGTTTGCAGGAACCCTTCAGCTGACTGTTGTTCAACTGGGGCACGCCACAAAACAAGCAGTCATCCTTGGTTTCGAAAGCTGCAACTGCAGCACCAGGAAGATGAAGAAAAAGAAATAATTTGTACACATCCGCCTTGGCTTAAGGCTGTGTCAGACCAATTGACATAGGCTAGAACACCAAGGCTACATCAAAATGTTGTTATGCTCTGCATAGTTATGCAGGGATTGTCTTCAGTTGTGACAAGCTCCAAGCATAACATTATCAGTCTCCAAAATCCCCCGAAGTCGGTGTGTGGCTGCCCACGTGGCAGGGTAATCAAAAACGGTCACACATGTAATGTTCTCATCCCCAGCTGATGCATTTGTACCATAGTGTTCAAGTACTTCGCCTGTTCGGATGATCCCTGGAGTCTTAGCCAGGGTACGACAACAATCAACAACATTTGTACACAAACTGTGAACAAACTCTTCAAAAGTGATGTGGTGTAGTGATCACTTCAGTAGATTTCAATGACTGTCAAAGTAATGGTTAGTTCTCCTCAACAAGCTCTAGCCTATGTCAACTGAGCATGTCATGGGCACCTTGACTGGGAAAATGGGACCACGCAACAGAATTTTATCCACTTCATAACATGTATATGCAGATGTAAGCGTTGCTTGAATTGCCTTACCAATACCGAGGTATCTATACTTCAGGCCCAGTTAATGCCGGGCATGTTTTGAAAAAAAAAAGAGAACAGTCTGCCACACAGTCTTGAACTAAGAGTTTTTCTCTTTCCGCCGTCAAGATGCATCTCATGCAGGGAGGAGGAGGCACACCTCAACAGCAAGCCAATTTCGAGGATTGACTGCCAGAACCCAGTATCTCACTTATATATATTCTATAATATAAAAATTGTGTTTGTTGCTGACACTAAAGACTAGCCCGTTTTATACATGTTACTGACATCAAAGACATGTTTCTACTCACACGATATTTAAGGTGCAATGGACTTTCTTGCCAAAAACTTGAATAAACGATTTTCACTTTTGTCTGATCTCGGTCTGTCTGTGTGAAGAAAAAATACTACTGAAATGCTGTGCCTGTCTTATTTTGTTGTCCAGTTGTTAACTCTTTCATTCCTACAACCCTGTTTTTCCCGGTTTGCAGAAATCCTACCCTTCCTTCCTGCAGCCCGGAAAACCGGGCAGCACAAAATTCCTCCTTTCCTTCCCGCAGCCCGGAAAATCAGTTCTTGGGTAAGCGCTTTGAACTCCACGCGAGTAGCGTCATCGGTACACGTCATGACCGGGTCGCTTGCGCGGCAGTGTTTATAAATGGAATAGATGCCAGACGGCCCCTACAGCGTGGGAAAGTGGTCGCCGCTCTATTCTGGCCGGTTTGCTACTGCATACGTGGCAGTTCTCACTTTACACTTCTTTTTTTTTTTTTCTCTATAAACCCAGGAATGAAGGGAGTACTCGTATTATAAGAATCTAGGAACAAGAGGAAGTAATGGTTCATAGCAAAGTAGGAATGAAAGAGTTAATCATTCTGTCTTGTGCCTGCCTTGCTTTGTTCTATAACATTCTGTTTTGTTGTCAATCATTCTGTCTTGTGCCTGCCTTTTTTGTTCTATAACATTCTGTTTTGTTGTCAATCATTCTGTCTTGTGCCTGCCTTATTTTGTTCTATAACATTCTGTTTTGTTGTCAATCATTCTGTCTTGTGCCTGCCTTATTTTGTTCTATAACATTCTGTTTTGTTGTCAATCATTCTGTCTTGTGCCTGCCTTATTTTGTTCTATAACATTCTGTTTTGTTGTCAATCATTCTGTCTTGTGCCTGCCTTATTTTGTTCTATAACATTCTGTTTTGTTGTCAATCATTCTGTCTTGTGCCTGCCTTATTTTGTTCTATAACATTCTGTTTTGTTGTCAATCATTCTGCTTCACTCCATGTCTTTCCATGTGTGCCCGTCTTGTTCTGTTGTAAATCACTGTTTTGGTTTTGGTCATTTTGTTTTGTACCTGTCTAGTGTTGTAAATCACTTTGTTTTGTGCCGGTCTCGTCTTCTTGTGAATCATTCTGCTTTTTGCCTGTCTTATTTTGTTGTAAATCAGTCCGCTTTGTATCTTCTTGTTTTTTGGTGGAAATCATTCTGCCTTGTGCCTTTTTCCTATTTTGCACTTTTGGAGTTTGTTTCTTTGTTGTTGTTTTTTTTCCTGTCTGGTTTTGTTCCACATCATCCTGTTTCACTGTAAATCATTCTGTTTTGTTGTTAAGTCATTTCGTTTTTTCCCTTTTGTTCAAAAGGGTTCATTTTGTGCCTTTCTTGTTTTGTTGTAAACAATCCTCTTTTGTTGTAAAATATTTTATTTTCATGTACCACCAGAATGACAATGCCACGAGATGGGCATCAAAAATACCAAATTTTATTAAATGACCCCAGGGTTTTAACTCGCAGTCCTATGAATACAATGTCAGTGTTCTAATCAACACAGAGCTGTTCAGGTATCCAAAAAACTTCTTGAACAGGCAACACACTTTCAACAAATTTTGCTGACCGCACGACAAAAAAAGAAAAAAAAAAAGGGGGGGGGGGGGGGGGGGAGAAAGAAAGGAGGAGACAGAAACTGAAAAAGAAACAATGAAACAATGAATGCAACAACCTATTCTGCACCCTTTGAAATGAAAATTTTTAGTGCATACATATTTGACGTCTTTGCGACATTTTGTTACAGAACAGTAGAAAGTGATGAAACTGGGCAGAAAAACAGACAACACAAGGAAACTGAAGCAGCGACCATGTGCATCGTCTGGCGAGGCAAGAGGCGGGCTCGCTTCCACCAACTCACTTTTCCTGGAGGTTGGGGCGGAGTCAAGGGAGGCGTGGGCCGTCTTGGACCTGCCCACTGGGCGGATGGGTGACACGCCAGGCGAATGGGATTTGCGGGGACTCACGTCTGGAGACCGCTTCCCGTAACCTGAACTCTGCACATGGCTGTAGCGTCCTTGGACATTTTTCCTGCCTGGAAAAAAAAAAAAAAAACCATATTAAGGTGCACAACAAACACGGAAGTTTGGATATATTTAAAAATACCTTTATGTCTACCCCTTGTCAGATATCATCAATTGAATCATTGTCATTGGTATTGAGGTTTTCCACTGTGCTACAGGTGCATGATTCCTTAGAGATTACAGACTACACAGGCACTACGGTGATGAAATCATTGTCATTGTATTGAGGTTTTCCACTGTACTACAGGGGGCATGATTCCTTAGAGATTACAGACTTCACAGGCACTACGGTGATGAAATCATTGTCATTGGTATTGAGGTTTTCCACTGTACTACAGGGGGGATGATTCCTTAGAGATTACAGACTTCACAGGCACTACGGTGATGAAATCATTGTCATTGTAATGAGGTTTTCCACTGTACTACAGGGGGCATGATTCCTTAGAGATTACAGACTTCACAGGCACTACAGTTCTTTGACATTTGCAATTATTATTATTATTGTTATCATTATCATTATTATTATCATTATTATTAATTATCATATTGTTATTATCATAATCATTGTTTTTGTTGTTGTCAATGATACTATCATTGCTGTTTTCTCTTTCTCTTTGCCAGTCAACAGTATATACCGATTATGTGTATAAATGACAGATACGCCACTGTTGTGTTGAAATCTGTGTACTGTCCTCTTTTAGCGCACTTGTAAACTCTGATCACTTTATCAAAAAAAGGAAGGACAAAAAACATATTAAGCGGGAACATTACAAACATTTTTGTGTCTTTGTTCACCCTATAGCGTCCCTTGTTCTGTGAAGGCAGTGTTTTTCTCTCCTAGTCTTCACTGACACTAACCCTGCTGTAGAATACATAACAGACGTCCAGACACCCCTTGTATTAAGGGCCCCTGGAATAACATCTGGGGCTATAGACAGTGCGATCTACTACAGCACTGCTGCTGCACTGCTCATACAGTATGGCGACACTGAACACGCCATGTTGTGCAATTATGTCTGTCATCATTACTCTTTCCCTTCCCACGTTGTACATATGTTCCCACCTGTTCTACCCAAAAGGAGCATTTATTATTCCAGCATTGTCCTGGTACTTTAGGTGCTGCTTTTACAGCAACACCTGGGATAACCTTGATAGAATCAATGCTGCGTGAAGTCCCTTTCACTCACAACATCTCACTAACACGCAGTGCTGCCAAGGTCTGAGGTATCTGTCTTGTCAATGCTGGCAAGTCTAGACTGCAGAGGAAAGACACTTAGTTCCTTAAATTCATGTTAACGTAAAAGTACCTCTACATACAAAAAAAAAAAGAAAATGAAAGAAGAATTAACAGCCTAAGACATACAGGGAACACTTGATTTGGACTCTTACTTTTGATGTCTATCTCTATGTATGCACGATTACATTGTGAAGTGTGTGTGTATGTGTGTGTGTGGGTATGTGTGTGTGTGTGTGTGTGTGTGGAGAGAGAGAGAGAGAGAGAGAGAGAGAGAGAGAGAGAGAGAGAGAGAGAGAGACAGACAGACAGACAGACAGACAGAGACAGACAGAGAGAGAGAGAGAGAGAAGGTGTGTGTGTGTGTATGTTTACATTTGAGTGTGTTTTAGAGTGCATGTGTCCATGTGTTATACATATATAGGCATCAGGTGTGTACCTTCAGATGTACACACATGAACACACATGAGCCTTGAGCACTGCCTGTGGATCATTAGCAAGAGAAGTACTGAAGACTTACCTCTCTCTTCCACTGTCTTTGGTCTGGAGTTGGGAGTGGAGGATGACTTATCTCCCTTCTTTTTGCTAGACGTGTCAGACCCAGACTGTGACCAATGATAAACAAGAGCCACTGCAGTCATTTGAACACTTCCAGTTTCTCATATCTGATAAGCAGTAAGCATGTCATTTGTTTTTCAAAACAAAAGTCATTCTTGCTAATCATGTTAGTGTTAAAAAGACACATTGCTTTTACACAAAGTTTGTCATGACACATGAGCACAGTCATATAAACTTACACAGTAATTGATGATAATATCTTAAATATGTGTGAAATAATATGCATGAGAATTCATCGGATATAATTTGCAAGCTTTACAGGTAAGTTCTTGTGCAGCATACATTACTGTTATAATCACATATGAAACAAATCATTATACTTCCCTATTGTCTTAAGCAAAGTAACAAACCCAGACAATTCTCATGAGTAATGTTAAAAACAATATATTCTTCCACTAACACAGCACATTTCTGAGAATCTAAATCTAAAACACAAATGAAGATCACATCTACCATGCATGCCTATCATGTAACCGGGAAACTTAACGCAAGGCTTTTTACAAATAATGTTTCACTCAGAACATATTTAACAGCTGATATCATTGCCTTTATCTCTGTCTCTCTTCTGTATTTGTATATCCCTTCTTCAACTTTACAACCACTGCATCAATAACTCTTTTCAAAGCCAAAACACTGTCTTCTCCTCCATGTGTGTATATCAAATGACTATGGATATTTGTGGCTGTTGGAAAGGGCAGAAAAAGAGAAAACAAGGAGGATGCAAAATTTCCAGATGACATCAATTACTATTCATAGCAGCAAAAACATCCCCCAGCATCCAACAAGATCAGATACTATTCTTATAACTAATTAAATGATACATAAAATTCTGTAACAGTACAATGCAAAAGTGTTTTTTTCAGTTCACAGAGAAACAAAGGTACAGTTACCCTTCAAGCCTAAAAATCACTAAGAGAAAATTCACAAAATGGACAAGAATGTGCACCACAACATTTCTCACAGACCTCATGAAATACTACTAACTGGCTGTGGAAATATGCAATTTACATAACATTTCATCAACTCAATCAGACTGGCAAGATATGAAATTCATTACTGTTTTCGTTTCCCAGAATCCACATGACTGTCATTCAGTGAGTCATTCACAAACAGAAACACTTGTTCCATGAAAACAGACTGGACTCAACTCCTTTGCTTCAAATGATTAAGGTCAGTGCCATGAGATTGCACCCCCCCCCCCCCCCCCCCCCCCCCCCCCCTTTAAAAGCTTCCAACTAGTTGCAAAGTTACACACGCCTGAAAGTGAAAGTGTCTATGACTGTGAAGCAAACAAAACTTTCAGCATTTTTGTAAAAAAGAAAAAAGAAAAGTTTAAACCGTATCCCTGAAAATTCTCCTTGGAGCTTTGATTACTCCGAGTTTTCTACAAAAGAATATGAATACACCGAGTTCTGTGATATATCTAAAATACTGAATGTACAGAAATCATCTTCATTTCTAAACACTTCAATCAAAAAGGAAATTCTGTGATCATTCTGACTTATTCCAGTGCAACTTAATTCAATTTTTTTTTCAATCATTAACTTTCCTTTCAGAACATACATGCAATAATCAAAGTCATATTTGAGGATTTAATGTCCTTTTACTCTTCTCTCATTAACAGCCCTTTTCAAAAAACTTTTTTTTTCATGTTTGTCTTAACAATAAGCCCAATCTTTGTCAATATTAATTTTGTTTATTCTGACAGCAAGATCCGGGCATGCAACCACACACAATGAAGAGGATAGGCAATTACATGGCAACTGCTAAAGATTTCATCATAACACTTTCCTTGTGTGTTGTTACAAGTGCTTTAACAAGAGATCAGAAATGCAACATGCATGAGGATAACAACACAGCCTGCACCACTCAAAACACACTATATACATGCACACACACACACACACACACACACACACACACACACACACACACACACACACACACACACACAAACACACACATTCTTTTTAAAGCACACATGAAAAGCTCCCCATAAGCAAACACCACATTCCTATTTCACCTTCCCCAGGCAAGCCACCCATGTTACTTTCAAATATCAACTGTCCATTTCCTAAAACCACTACCCAACAGAATTCACATCCATTACAGCCCAGCTGTCAGACCAGTATGGCTTCCAAGCACAAGATGAACACGCAGTGAGTGCTTCACCTCACCTGGCTGTCAGGAGGTGGCTGAGGAAATAATTAAAACAGAAAAAATTCAGTATATCTCAAATTTCTTTAACTTTGAGTTCTTATTTCGCTGGGGTTTTTCCGCCCTTTTTTTGTGGAGGGGGGGGGGGGGGTGTCAAGAGAAGGGAGGAGGGGGTCTTTTTTTTTTGTGCAGGTTTCCGAAAGAATGAGATACACATACACTGTCTGTCATCACTGTTGATAACAGACGGCCACACTCAGCAGACTCTTTGCCTTCAACCAGCAATTTACTGCTTAATAAGCAGGAGCACAACAGAGGAAGAACTGAGTCAGTCAGGCTTTGTTACCACACCTGCTGTTCTGTTGGAAAATCTGGTCATGCAAGCGTATCTATGTAAACCACAACCACCACAAAAAAATTATTCCCTGTATTATATGTGTACACATACACACCAAATGAACAAAGTTATCAGCAATAAGACACTTTTATCGGCAATAAGACACTTTTATCGGCAATAAGACACTTCAGAAAGACTACATACCCAAGGACACACATACACACCCCTACATTTTCCTGTATATTGTGCATGAAGACAGAGCCTGAGGCCCACATGTTATGTCAAACTAAAAGACTGACATGAGACACAAATAATCAGAGTTTGTTACTTCAACACTGATAAAGGTTACAGGTCTGCAATTCAAACCTAGGCAATAGACCCGAGTTATGGGTGAAGACTGGTCCCTTCCTTTAGGTCAGAATCTGCTGCACTGTGCATTTATGGACGAAAGCGATCAAACATCCTCTTTCATGTGACTGTCCACACCACCAGCTTTTCTGGTGAGGATTCACCCCAAGACACACACAGACAGAGGTCTGTTTGTACAGACATTTACCCGGCATGGTCAGACTTTTCCCTTCCTCCAGTGAGCTGAATACCGACATATATCAAGACAGATGAAAAAAAAAGCTTTTCCATGGGGTTTCCTTGCCCTTCACATTCACTCCACTGTTTTTCACTTTCAGAGTTTTGGTGGTCACAATTCTGATTACATTTTCTTTTTCTATACTTGCAAGGCAGCAACACCAAAGTCACCCATTTATTTTGATGGCAAAATTCCTGATTGTTTGGATCTTGCAATATAGGTGGACAAACGACATTGACAGAGTAGTGCCAGCTTGGTATATTCTTGTGTCAGTCAGCCATTTAAAGTGGATGTGGGCTGTGGGACTCACATTAAATCACTGACGTAAAATGCTCACAGAACTCAGACACACCTCAACAGCTTCTTTTTCCAGTCACTGAAAGGACCTGCCAAGTCTTATCCTACCCTTTTGTTACCAGGACATATGAAGCCAGGTACACATACACAAAAAGAGATGTATGGACCAGACCCTGAACTTCCCCAAACAGAGCAACACTCGCTAATACAGGTCCCCTGTGACAGATCCCCAGGCACACACAAGAACAACAAACTTGTACAGGTAAGACAGGTTTGATCCTGAACACAAGTCTACTGAGCATCAGACATTCATTCATTCAGATTCTCCTTGACTAGTATGGTAAGCACCAGGGTTAGCTAACTGATCCAGGGACAGAGTGAATAATCCTTTTACTTTTATCACCAGCCTTGCAGGAAAATCTCCAACATTTTATCATGCAAGCAAGGATTCTTGAAAACACAGCAGCCATCTCTTGCATAGGAAGAGAAATTTCACACACATACATACATCACCAAAAGACACTGAACTGTCAGTGCACAACAAGGTACATGTGGTTGGAGACCGTACAATGCTTATGTCCAACATGAAAACCTCACTCCTGAGCACATAAAACACACAGCAGCAAGCACAACACAAAAACATTTCTACATCATGAGGGTCGGGTGCTTGACAGGGAAATCAATGTTTAACACAGGGTGCAAAGCATCTGATATTCTCCAACACAACACACATGCAACCATGAACAAGAACACACAGGTTTCACAGTGGGGTGCAAATGCAACACATGCAAAAACTGAAATACTGGGTCACCCAACGAATTTACAGACAATTCACAGAACAGACACACAACGGTTCACCCTTTTGGGTCTTCTTCAGGTGCAACAAATAACACTCAGCACAGGGTTTTTTGCCAATTTTGCACCCAGATGAAAGAGGTAAGTAGCTGTTTGTCTTTTATTTTCACTTGTGCTGAATGTTATTTGCTCTGATTGAAGACCTTACCAATTAAAACGCCTTATGTTTGTTCTGTAATTTCTTTGTTCCTTCGTTTGGCAGCCCAGTAATTCTGTTTTTGCCCAAGAAAAAGGAAGATAGCTACCACCACAACTTCTTGAAACATCAACTGCCTTTACTACTTGGAAGGAGAAAATGGATAGGACTTAATCCAGTAACCATGGGCTTTTTTGTTTTCAAAAGTGCTCTAGAAATGCTTGTCTCCAAGTCTTTGTTCTCAGAGCATTTCCAGCTGTACTTTTTAAGAAAAGCTGAGTCTTGCTTATTGTGGGCAGTACATCAGTTAAGAGTAGGTATTAGTGAAAGCACAAACATTCCTCCCCCCCCCCCCCATTCTCCCACTCCACAAACACACACACACACAAAACGTATACCCATTAACAAAATCATACTCACAAACCCACACAAACACAAGTATCCTAATACACACACACTTATTATACACACACACACATGTGCTGGTAGCAGGCAGATAGTCACTCACAAACCCACACAAACACAAGTAGGCTAATACACACACACTTATTATACACACACACATGTGCTGGTAGCAGGCAGATAGTCAAACGGACAAATTATAATGTGAACTCTGTCCCAAATGAACATCCCACTTTTTGTTTTCATTGATGTTTCACTCTCCTGCAAGTGTGTATATCCCTACATCATAGCACAAGACAGTCCAGTCAGATTGTTGTCTGATCAGGATACCCAAACCCTTGACACCAAAATTCTGCACTTCTATATTGTTGTCTGATCAGGATACCCAAACCCTCGACACCAAAATTCTGCACTTCAATACCTTTTAAATGAAAACAGGGATGGGTGAGGGGATGTGCATGTGAACAGGGTGGACGACTTTCCACACACGTATAGGAACCCACAGCAACACAATACCAGTGTAGCACACACGCAGAATACACACACACACACACACACCACACACAAATATGCATGCATGCACATGCACAATTATACACACCATACACACTCACACACGCACACACACACACACACACACATCCCACACACACACACACACACACTGCACACACACACACACACACACACACACCACATGCAGGCAACACATGCACACCCATACATGCATGCGCGCTCGCACGCATGCACACACACACACACACACACGAGAAACACATGCTGGGCACGGCAGGAACAACAGTGGTGACATGTATGAGTCGCAAGGCCACTTACTGCGCTATACCGTCCTCTTCGGCGCTAGTCACACAGCAGAGCAAAGAGACCGGTTAGAGAAGAACACAGACCAAGACCATTCCCACCTACCACAAGGTCAGCACACGACTAGGAGAAAAGCTAACATATCAAAATAACAGAGGGAGACAGAATAGGAGGGTACAGAGTAAGGGTAAAAACCAACAAAATGGAAAAAGAAAAAAAGAAAAAACAGAGAAAGGAGACATAATGGGTGGGGGGAAGGAGGAAGTAAAAGTAGAAAGCAACCAAGAGGAGAAAAAAAGAAAAAAAAACAGACAAACCAGCCCCAAACCGCCAGCCAATTAACAGTCATGCTGTCGTTGTTATTCCACAAATGAAAAAAAAAGGAAAACCCAACAAGAGAAAAGAAAAATCAAATCATATTCTCAAACACATCTGATATTAAACCGAGTTCATTCAAAAAAAAGATCTGGTAACATGAGGAAGGAAAAGTAGAAGGTCCAAAGGGCAGAAAGAAAGGTGCCGGAATGCTTCTGCTCATAGAACATGACGCTTGTTCTTACCAAAGATGGACACTTTTGCTGATCAGATGTTACAATGTTCTGAAATGTTTTCAGTCCACCCCCAAGTATTAACAAACGTGCAAATTCTAACACTTGACCCCAGTCATATTATTATAACAAACGTGGGCACAAAATATTCTAACACTTGAACCCAAGTCATTGTTATTAACAAACGTGGCACAAAATATTCTAACACTTGAACCCAAGTCATGTTATTAACAAATGTGAGCACAAAATATTCTAACCCTTAACAGAGGTGTAACGCCCTGGGAAAAAAGATACTGTTCACAATAAACACAGCATTACGTGGTGCATGCGTCCATTAAAGTGGAATGGCTTTAGTAGATCTCTGACAGCACAACCCTCTAAAATCAAGACAGTCATGATGAAAGTTTGGCGGTTGGTATGGATGGCATGTTACACCTAGCATGCACCTTCCCCGAAGATGGAGTATGGCTGCCCTAATGGCGAGATAAAAAACGGTCATATACACAAAACTCCACTGCCCGTCTATACAGGCAGTGTCTGCAGGAGTATCAGCCTGTGTACGCAGAAAGAAAGAAAGAAAGTTACCAGCCGCCATCATGCAGGAGTAGTATTACCGACTGCAGATGGAGGCTGCAGTGATGATCACCATGAGAGGAATGCCATTGTGAAGGCAGAGAAGAGGAGACAGTGGGAGGAAAACAAAAACAACAAATTATGAAGTTTGTTTGCAACAGGGACAAAGACTTAAATCCAATCTGCTGACAACAGGAGTTTATTCATTTTTTAACTGACAGCTGTGTGTCTGTTCCCAGGATCAAATGCCCTGCACAACACAGAGAGGCACTACAGTCCATTCAACCACTGTAATGCCATACCTGTGTTCAAGCCAAGCCCAGGTGCCTACTCCTCAGTCCATGCGCACAGGTTTCTTTTTATCATCAATGACTTTTCTAACGTTTTGCCTTTCAATGATGCTGTTGGTGACATTGTCACAATCGTTTTCACATGAAACGGAAATAATCAGCATGTTCTCATTCAAGGATATGACAGGAGTCTTGGATGGAAGGGGGGGGGGGGGGGGGGGGGGGGGGGGGGGGGGGGGGGGGGGGGAACCTTTGGCCTACTGATGCTTCATGTTCCTGGCAGATGCCAGATGTTTTGCAGCAGGACTGGTCAAAGCTGGCCAAGAACACAAAGCTTGCAAACGCCAGTCTAAGAGAATGCACTGCACGTGATCCTTTCACACTTAA
The DNA here is from genome assembly GCA_018398815.1 of Conus ventricosus. Classification (NCBI taxonomy): domain Eukaryota; kingdom Metazoa; phylum Mollusca; class Gastropoda; order Neogastropoda; family Conidae; genus Conus; species Conus ventricosus. The sequence goes on along the minus strand of CM031607.1, from coordinate 43,285,476 downwards.
TCTATGTGTCACTGATAATGCAACACAGAAGTATGGAGGGACAGAGAGAGTGTGTGTGTGTGTGTGTTGTGTGTACAAGTGTGCATACATATGCAAGTGTAGTGCATGTGGGGTTGTTGGGAAAGAGAGAGAGAGAGAGAGAGTGTGTGTGTGTGTGTGTGTGTGTGTGTGTGTGTGTGTGTGTGTGTGTGTGTGTGTGTGTGTGTGTGTGTGTGTGTGTGTGTGTGCGGGTGGAAGAGGAGAATGTGCATGTGTTTGATGAACAGGGAGTGGTATGGGAATGTCATGGTGTCACTGTGTGTGTCTATATTTGTGTGGGTATGGATGTGCGTGGATGTAAGTAGGAGTGGCATTGTGTTGGTGTATGTATGTGTGTGTGTGTGTGTGTGTGTGTGTGTGTGTGTGTGTGTGTGTGTGTGTGTGTGTGTGTGTGTGTGTACATGCATGTGTGTGTGTGTGTGTGTGTGTGTGTGTGTGTGCAAGTGAGTGTGTGTGCATGCGCACGCATGTGCATGTGTATATGCATGCATTGGGGAGGGGGGGGGGTTGAAGGAGAAAAGAGGGGGGAATGTGTGTGGGTGTATGTTTGCTAGGGTGACCATACCAAAACAGCGCAAAAAATATAATAAAATAAAAATGAAATTTAAAAAAAAAAATACCAACCCTTGTCACCCAAACACATCAGCTACATCAACACACGGAACTACCACAGTCAAGTGGAACATCATTCACTGAAGAAAACTGAAGGGTCTTGATTCCAGAGTTTGTCAGCTGTTTTATGATAAGAACTCCAGTCTTTAAGACGACATAACAGTCTACAAGCACAATAAACTTTGAACACTTAAATGAATGAACAAGGAAACTGTGTTAGTGTGTAAGAAAAACGACCACGTCAACAAACACAAAGCGTGATAAAGATGAAGTGAGCGAGAGGCGTGGCAAGCTGTGGAAAGCAAAACCTGGAGATATTGCTCTGGATAATGAAAAGAACTAGAAAAACAATCCTGCACATAAATATACGTAAAAATATACTATTCATGCAATACAAAAGAAAGCTTAGCACAAAATTTTCCCCTCAAAAAGATTCAAAGTCTGCAGGAGTTGTTTGCCACTGAAGCCCCTTCCAGTCAGAGCGGAACAAGACAGGACTTTGGCGTCCAGGGCAACAGTGTTTGCTGTAGGAGAACTTAGTGACAGCTGTTTCTGCTTCATAAACAACTGTGTATCTGTCTCCAGGCTGCCATATATTAGCTGTCACACATATGCACACAACGCACGCATACCCACACATACGTAAATGCACATGCACGTGAGCACACACACACACACACACACACACACACACACACACACACACACACAACACACACACACACACACACACACACAAACAAGCACATACACACAAGTGCATATGCAAACATCAACATACACACACACACACACACACACACACACACACACACCACACACACACACGCACACTTCATGCTTGTTCAAAAGTTCACTTACCACGGCGGTGACAGGCTGATAGAGCTCAGTGTCCTCAGTGTGAGAATTGTCAAAGCCCCCTCTGTCCTGATCCTCAACATGGCCCTGACGGTGCAGACCTGTCACCACACCCTTCTCCTTCAACACTCCCTTCACAACAACCCCTTCTGTTTTTGAAGCAACAGCAATCCACACTCCAACAACATGTTTATCTCTTTTTGTACTTCTTTTTAACTCTCTCGTCACGAACAGACACTGCAGCATGTTCCGATGATGTTATGCTTCCATATGAACGAACACTATCAATGTTTCGGCTTGACAGATTTTTCATGCAGTGATAGCATGATCAGCAGACTACAAACAAGCTATAAATAGTATCGTCAGCATTCCTTTGTTCACCTGCCCAGTGGTTTTTGCGTGGCCCCATCACCCACTTTGCGTCAGTTGATGATTGACTACAACAACCCACATGACTTACTAATCTGCATAGAGTGTGAAAACATGGCGTCTCAATCAAGTTCTTCTGCAAATGTGTTGGAGCAAAGTCGAGGCCCGTCAGCAACGTTTTAGCATTCCTGAAGTTATGAAATACTACAAACGGAAGGTTCATATTATCTTTTGTTTTGTGTCTTTGGTGATTTTTTTACTAACAATAACAAAACAGCCCGTCCACAGGGAAAAACATGGGACAGAACTGTTCGTCTTGAGTGAGTTAAGAGACTTTGTCTCATGAACATAACACCTAAACCTCCTTTTTTTGTAGCAATACTGTATCACAGTCCAAAAACATGCATCTGCATGTGATGTTCTCCTTGTCTATGTCGTATCATACCAACACATACACTTCTACTCAAACCACATGTGCATCTATATGTGATTCTCTCCATGTCTATGTCTTATCATACCAACACATACGCTTCTACTCACAACAACAGTTGCATCTATATGTGCTTTTCTCCATGTCAGTGTCGTAACCTAACAACAGATACACTTCTACTCAAACAACAGTTGCATCTATATGTGGTTTTTCTCCATGTCAGTGTCGTAACATAACAGCACATGTACTTCTTTTCTCAGCATTAACAAATTACATTCCAACACTGCAAGTACCTTTTTTTTGTGATTCTTTCTATATCCATGGTTCATGGCATTCCCTGTCCATATTCTATGCATTCACACATCAGATGTCCACATGAGGCGGTTTAACATGATTCCTAGTGCAATACTGATACTCCAAGCCAGTTAGGTCCAGGTGGAGGAACGCAAGGAAATCAGTTCGTTACAACCAGTGTTCATCCACTTAGCGCCAGAATACTGCCACAAAGGAGTGCCTCAGGCAATAAAAATACTCATTTTGGTACAACAGCCTACTGGTTAAGCCCTATCTTGATACTGAAGGCTTTTGATATATTCCACTTTATCATGACAGGCTTTTGCTTCACCCTACTTTGATATACAGGGTTTTGGTGCTAGCTGCTTTAAAACACCAGACAGTGAGTTTACCACATTTACATACAACAAACTTTTTTGAGCATATCCCGCTAAAATACAATAGGCTTTCACTCACTTTGACAAAACAGACTTTTGGTATGCTTCACTTCGAAACAACAGGCTTTGGTATGCTTCACTTTGATACAACAGACTTTTGGTATGCTTCACTTTTATATAACAGGCTTTTGGTACACCTCACTTTATTACAACAGGCACAGTGCCCCTAACTTTCATTCAACAGACTTCTAGTCATCCCATTTTCATACAAACACGATGTGGTAGATCCCACTGTGATATGACTGGTTTTGATCACAGTCTAAACGTACACCTAATCAAGAAGCAAACTCAGATACTGGCCTGGAGAGCGAGGGCTCTGGGCAGTCTTGTAGTCCGACATCAGCTTGACGTCGTGGTCTTCGGCATCAATGGCCTGCTGCCGTTCCTTGATCTCATCCATCTCCTGCAGCAGCTGACCCACACTGCGATCCGCTGCACAGCGCATTTTTAGTGATCAGTGAAGCAAGAAAGCCGGATCTGAGGTGAAGGACAAGGGTTGAGATTGAGGGGAGGGTGGGGGAATGGGTGGGAACTAGTTTAGTTGTTTTTGTTGTTGTTGCTGTCTTCTATACCCCTCCAGAGATATCACTCCTGCCCTGGGGGCCGGAATAGCTCAGTGGTAGAGGGCCAGACTTGTATCTTGGGGTTGAAGGTTTGAATCTCCACCGGGCCGTTTCAGTACAGGGGGATTTTTCCCTTGGAGTTAACATTGGTTCTGACTCCATTTCCCATACAGTCCTTCAAATGAGACTATAAACTGAGGTTCCGTGTGTGAACGCACACATAACATCTTGCACACATGTAAAATCCCATCACCAACTTCAGAAGAGAAGGCCAGTTTGGCTGTTGGTATGGATGACACGTTACACACAGCATGCACCTTCCCCGAAGATGGAGTATGGCTGCCTTAATGGCGGGATAAAAAAACGGTCATACACATAAAACTCCACTCTCTTTGTTGGGTAGATTGGACTAATCCTTGCCTGTCTATACAGGGAGTGTCCGCAGGAGTATCAGCCTGCGTACGCAAAAAAAAAAAAAAAAAAAAATCACTCCTGCACTGCTCTTTCTGGTCCCCCTCCCCTTTTGCCCAAATACAGCCATACTCAGAAATGTCCAGTTCAAACCCCAGCGCAACAGGTCATCGTCATTATAAGGCAACGCGGATCAGACCATGCACAATTTCAATACCCTCTTCTGGAATCATCTTTGGTCTCTTTGTAAAGCTTGTTCTGTTTACATTGACCTGTTCGTGATTAAAGAAACTACATACATCAGATGCGTGCAGGTTTCTTTGATTGTTTAAAACAAAAACCGCTTTTCATGGCATGCTGTTGACAGCTAACCTATTGTACTTGGTCGTGGACCAGTGATATGTTGTATAGTGACTCTTCACTTTGAGCACATTGTCAGTAAGTAGAAAAAGTGGCGCATGCTGTTCTTCATGTTGCCAGACTGTGTTCAGTCTGGAGTTGTTACAGGTGAACGAAGGCATCAGCAGGCCTAGACTAAGTGTCCATTTCAAACACACACATGCTTGATTTTGTGTGTGTGTGTGTGTGTGTGTGTGTGTGTGTGTGTGTGTGTGTGTGTGTGTGTGTGTGTGTGTGTGCGTGTGTGTTTTCACAAAATTGTGATATTAGACGAGGAGAGAGAGAGAGAGAGAGAGAGAGGAGAGAGAGAGAGAGAGAGAGAGAGAGAGAGTGTATGTAAGGGTATGTGTGTGAAGCAGAGGTGTGTGGAAGTGCACGCAAAATATGGAATATTTACTACTTATAACATTACAGCAAATATCTAACAGGACTACATATTAAACAAGAGGTAACTTTGAAAGTAAAATCAATATCAGAAAAAAACATCAGTCACTGTCATGCCTAATAAACATGGTAAGTATGCCTTAAGAGTCACACAATCAAATAAAACATGGGCTCTCAACACGTTTGCCTTACCACATATGCATTTTGTTCCTGCACTATATTTCGTTCTGAATGCGTCGAGTTTCAGTCTATAAAATACTGAAACAAAGTTTCTGTACTGATACATATCACGAACCTGCAGGTGTTCAATGCCTTCAACCTGATCAAAGCTGAGAACATGGCTATTTCGAGCATTAACCCGCAAATAGGGGATGTTCTGGTTGTTTCTAAAAACGTCCCAAGCCACTTGTTTTAAAACTTGATGACACTCTTGTAAAGTCAAGGGGACAGAAAGTGACTGTGCACTCATTTCAGTTTTGGCTCCCTTTTTGGCAGATCTGTCAGCGAATTCATTGCCCCAAATTCCACAGTGGGAAAGGGACCCAGAAAAAAGTTAAATCGGTCCCTTTGCACATCAAAATATGAATTAAATAACATATTTCCTTTAAAACAAAGTTTTCAGAGTTAGAACTGAAACCTGATAGATTGTAGTACTGACATTGAGTCGACACATAACAATACTTGTAAGATTGATTGCGGTAAATCAATTAAATATGTCAAAGCCATTAGTATAGCTATCATTTCGGCGACTAAGATAGATCGATTTTTTCCTATTGAATACGCTTTATCTATTTTAAGTGATGGAATAACAAAAGCGGATCCAGCGGTGTAGGATAAGATAAGATAATGTTGCTTATAGCCCAGCCGACCGCAAAGGGCCACATCAGGGCTGTCACCACGTTAAAATCAATTCACCAGTCATTTTAAAAAAAAAAATAAAAAAAAAACTTTCACACATCTCGTTAAATGACATCGTCTACAAATGCACCAGAAACTTTGTTAAAAATCTTTCTGCCGTAAAATCTTAAATCAGATGAAAAATGTTAATCTCTCTCAAAAACTCAAGGATCACGTCAGGCGGGACATCCCTGAACAGGATCTTCATGGACTCCGCTGTAAAATGTTTGTGTCTCACATCGTGCAAGTCCCAACACTCTAAAAGAACATGTTTCATTGTGAGTGGCGCATGACATGGAATGCACCACGGAGCTTCTTCACTCTTTAAAAGGTAAGAATGGGTAAAATACGAATGGCCGGTGTGCAGCCGGCACAGAACCGTTTCCTCTTTACGACCACCCGACGTAGATGGGAGGAAGTCCTTAAGATTTGGACGGATCTGAAAGAGTTTGTTATTCGTCTGTGTGTTCCAATCCTCCTGCCAGAGGTCTCTCACATAATCGTTAATTTGGGGTTTCACATCTGAGCAGGGGATATAAGTGTTGGACAGTTTCTCTCTTGTGGCATTCTTGGCTAAACGATCAACCATTTCGCAAATGAAACAAACTGCGGCGTTACTGAAACACGACAAAAAAGCAGAAGAGCACACAAAACAAAGTGTGAAGTAACGACGATTTATTGCACGACACAAAACAGGACAAGAAATTTTCGGCAAAATGCCTTCCTCAGCGACAAACAAAAAAAAAGTACAGACATAAACATGCACAATACTCCCCTTGTGAAGTCAAAGTGGTGAGTGAAGTAGATAGAGGGACAGTGGAAGAGAGGGTGAGTAGAGTTCAAGGAATAGGGCACGAGGAAAGAGGGTAGAGTAAAGTGAGGAGGAGGAAAAGGAGAAAGGGAGAGAGAGAGAGAGAGAGAGAGAGGGGGTCTTTCCTCGTGCCCTATTCCTTGAACTCTACTCACCCTCTCTTCCACTGTCCCTCTATCTACTTCACTCACCACTTTGACTTCACAAGGGGAGTATTGTGCATGTTTATGTCTGTACTTTTTTTTTGTTTGTCGCTGAGGAAGGCATTTTGCCGAAAATTTCTTGTCCTGTTTTGTGTCGTGCAATAAATCGTCGTTACTTCACACTTTGTTTTGTGTGATCAACCATTTCGTTCCCGCCGATGCCAACATGACCAGGAACCCAAGCAAGAGTAATGTTGTAACCGTCCGCCTTCAACTTGCTAAAAAGTTCCAAAAAAAGTAAAACGTTCTGGATGCTGAAGGTTGCGGCCAGCTATGGCCTCCAAAGCTGACAGCGAATCCGACAGAACCAGAAAGTCCCTCTTCGAAGAATGTGAGATTATCTTCAAAGCCATCCAGCGTGTGTGTGTGTGTGTGTGTGTGTGTGTGTGTGTTGTGTGTGTGTGTGGTGTGTGTGTGTGTGTATGTGGTGTGTGTGTGTGTGTGTGTGCATACGTGCATGCGTGCGTGTGAAAATTGTTACATATGGAACTGCTTCCATCATGTCATGTATACTTTTGAGTGAGTGTGTGAGAGTGTGACTTTTGAGCGTGTATACGTGTGTGTGTGGATGAGTGCATGGATGTGGTGAGCATGTTGGTGTGTAAAAACACACATCTATGTGTATACACATATACTTTGACATGATGCCTTTTCTTCTTGTTCTATCAATGACTCACTTGGCTTTCTGGACAGGGGGTCGGAGTCAGTCGCTTGGTCTCTTCCTGAGGCATTCCTGGACTCTGGCCCACCAGGGTCTGTGACATGCCCACCTCTCTCAGCGCTGGTGCAGTTCCTCTATCTCCCGGCTGGTGTTTGTCCCTATGGCACCTGCATTGGACCAAGACAAGTTCATCACATGCAGACCGTTTCACTGACCCTCAGTCATCTACTTTCAGAGAGAGGTGTTGTGTGTGTGTGTGTGTGTGTGTGTGTGTGTGTGTGTGTGTGTGGTGTGTGTGTGTGTGTGTGTGTCTGTCTGTCTGTGTGTCTGTCTGTGTGTCTGTCTGTGTGTCTGTCTGTGTGTCTGTCTCTCTCTGTCTCTCTCTCTCTCTCTCTCTGTCTCTGTCTCTCTGTCTGTCTCTCTGTCTGTCTCTCTGTCTCTGTCTGTCTCTGTCTGTGTCTGTCTGTGTCTGTCTGTGTGTCTGTCTGTCTGTGTGTCTGTCTGTCTGTGTCTGTCTGTCTGTGTAAGTGTGTGTGCTTTCGCAAGATGGAAGAGGGCATAGGCAGACAAGCGCACTAGTGTTCATGTTTGTATATTAACATAAGCATTCCCGCATATGTACTGATTTTAATCAGATTTTAGAATGTGTATCTATCCCTTTGAGCACCACTCTATTTCTCAGCAATTATTTTCAAATGTAAGCATGTGCATGTGTGCATGTGTACGCATCTGTAATGTAATGTAATGTAAAAGGATATTTATAGAGCGCTTTCCCTCGCAAGAGCCCAAAGCGCATATTACAGAAAACATGATGAAATACTAATTCTAACTCAAAACACACACACACACACACACACACACACACACACACACACACAAACACACAATCACACACCCCACACACACACACACACATACACACACACATACACACACACAGACGTGCCCACATGTGTGTGCATGAATGTGTTTGTGCTTATGCTTGTATGCAGATACGATGTTCTCCTGTGCTGTCAAGGCAGACCACCTCACACCCTTGGACAGACCTGCAGTTCCCTGTGTCTTCAGCGTCTCAGGGAGGGTCTGGCCCAGGTTGTCCTGCGTGGTGTCCCGAGACCCTGTGCCCTCCTGACCCGGAGCCTGGGGCGAAGTGGTCGTGTTCAGCGTGGAGTCCAGGGACACTGGAGCAATAACAGCAGACAGATCGTTCCATGTTCTGTAGGTTCCAGCATCCATGGCATAAAAGTGTTACAATTCCACACAGGAACAAAGGACAGAGAACTAATGCATTCTGAAGCAGAAGTACACTTAGGGGAGTGCAGAGCTCTTGCCACGGTTGAACAAATTTGCCCTTTGATCAAGATCTGTGCCAAAAATTAAAATCAGTTCCAAAGTTGATGTTGCTTTAAAAGTAATCTTGCTGACGGATCCGAGATCTGCCCCTTATTCTGGATCTGCAATCTTCTTCTTCTTCTTCTGCTTATGCAGGCTGATACTCCTGCAGACACTCCCTGTATAGACAGGCAAGGATTACCCAAGAAAGAGAGCGGAGATTTGTGTGTATAACCATTTTTTATACCACTATTAAGGCAGCCATACTCCAACTTCGGGAAGGTGCATGCTTTGTGTAACGTGTCATCCATACCACGGCCAAACTGGCCTTCTCTTCCGAAACTTGGTGATGGGATTTTACGTGTGTGCAAGATGTTATGCGTGCGTTCACACACGGAACCTCAGTTTATAGTCTCATTTGAAGGACTGTATGAGAAATGGACTCAGAACCAATGTCAACTCCGAGGAAAAATCCCCCTGTACCAAAACGGCCCGGCAGAGATTCGAACCCACAACCCCAAGATTACAAGTCTGGCGTTCTACCACTGAGCTATTCCGACCCCCTGGATCTGCACTAGAATGTAATGGGTATGTCCTTCAGCTGTATTCCACCCTTCTCCAAAGTTTCATTCAAATCAATTGATCAGTTTTTGTGTAATCTTGCCGACAGACAGATCAATGAACAAATCATCCAATGCAGAAGAAAACATAACTTCCTTGGCTGACTTGGTTATCTGACATGCCAAGTTCTACAACCATGTTGCCCTACAAGAGTTGCCCTTGCCTGTTTCCTGTTTACTGTTCTATGCTTCGTTCAAGACTTCCTTTCATGTGAATCAAACCAAGATTACCTGTATCTGTTTTCAGTCTCCTGTGTGCTCTGTTTGACAATGAGCAAGATTAAAAGGCTGGTACCAGTCTTGACTAAATGTTAATTTGTGCTTGTTTATTTCTTCAGCTGTTGCTGTGTGCATGAGTCAGGAGTGAAGCATACAGACAAGCTCAATACATTCTTGTCTTATGTTGCCTTGTCTGGTCTGTGTGCTTTGTTGTCTGCACTTGTGCAAGACGAACTGGTGCTACAAGTAGCGCTCATTTTAAGTTATGGGCATGTGTTCATCTCATCAAGGGAACAAGAAGTACCCCTTCTTGCTCTATTATCCTACAACTGTATTTCAACAAAACACTAATGAAAGACTGCTGCTGTGGAAATTTGCTTCCTGTTCTCCAACAGATTCCTTTGTACTGAGATGCTTTTGATGTTGAGGTTGTCATGACAATGAAAGAGCTGAGTCTGAATGATAACACACCCACCAGAGATTCCATTCTACCTGAAGTTGTGGATGGTACCTCTCATAGATGTTTTCTTTTTATCTTTTTGGGGGATAATATTTCATTACATGAACAATACTTACTAACTTTTGTCTTTCTAGACAACCATAACCTAACTAGGGGGCTGCTCCAAGTAAATTAGAAAGAAAAAAAAACCACAGCATACATGCTAGGAAAACCATGGTCCTTGAAAATTGTCTGACAAAATGATAAAGATTGGTACCAGTTTTGATGTAAAATATGTCATTACAAGAGGGTTAGTGTGTTAAATGCTTACAACACATTCAATTCCATTTATTCTCATTAAAAAAAAAAGTATCTCCCACATGACCATACAACTAGTGGAAGGATTCAGGTAAATTTGACTTGTGTGTGTCACTAGCCGTGGACATCATGTCCAAGACCTGAGGTGGGGAGGCAGGCAGAGGTGCACTATCCACAAAGCCATTTTTCCACAGTTAACCTACCAGGGACAACAAAACGCTAAAAAAAACATTCAATCAATTGCCTTTTATCATAAGAAGATCTTTCCACATATCGTAAGTCCAAGTTCTCCAATCAAAAGCATACATGAAAAGTACAAGTACACACTGCTCCAAGGGCCAGTCAATTGCCTTTAATCAGAAGAAAAATATCTTTAAATTTCATTTGTCCATGTTCCCTAATCCAAGCGTTCATATAGAAGATTTGTACACATTGCTATGCAATGCACTTACCTTTTGAAAGCATACTGGGTTTCTGGTGCGATGATGTCTGCAAAAGCATCATGCCCGATTTTCATTGTCATGCAATCAATTCCAGGGATATGCGACACAAAAAATTATTTGACTGGAAAAAAAAAAAAAACAAAGGCAAAGACTGAAAGCAAGCATGTCAAAAGAGGGGTGGAACTAGGGTATGCGTGTAGGCATGAGTACCAAAGGTACATGTTCTAACAATCAGCCTGAGGGCCCTGGAATCAGAGTTGAGTAGATTCATAGGTCTAAACATCTGATGCACATACTACTTACAGCACTGTCCTATCTAAGTAACTTCGGTCAAAAAGGAGAAATTTTTTACAGAAGAGAACAGGACAAAGAAGGGAAGGGGCTGTGGGAAAGCAAGGTCTATAGTTTATATTTTCATTATTACAACCCAGCCGACCACACTGGCCTGTTCATGGCTGTCAACAATCATGGGGGGAAAAAGTCACATGGGGCTGGAAAAGAAAAACAAAAGTTACTGAGAGCGACACTGTCATGTGGTTGATCCAGATAATTTTTACATATAATTCTACGTTTACCAATATCTTGCAGAAATCTGAACCAGTAAACACTTTCATTCATTTCACGATTTACACTGTGAAATGTTCTTTGAAACGCTCTTGAATCTGTCCATCATCTACCTTGATAGCCAAGAAAAAAGTCATAGGTCTAAAAATCTTACCCCATTTTACTTCAATTGTTTACCAAACAACTCTCTTATTTCTTTTTCTTTCTGCGTACGCAGGCTGATATTCCTGCGGACACTCCCTGTATAGCCAGGCAGTGGAGTTTTGTGTGTATGACCCTTTTTTATCCCGCCATTAAGGCAGCCATACTCCATCTTCGGGGAAGGTGCATGCTATGTGTCACATGTCATCCATACCAACGGCCAAACTGGCCTTCTCTTCTGAAAGTTGGTGATGGGATTTTACGTGTGTGCAAGATGTTATGCGTGCGTTCACACACGGAACCTCGGTTTATAGTCTCATTCGAAGGACTATATGGGGAATGGAGTCAGAACCAATGTTAACTCCGAGGGAAAAATCCCCCTATACCGAAATTCGAACCCGCAACCCCAGGATCACGAGTCCGGCGTTCTACCAACTGAGCTATCCGGCCCCAACTCTCTTATCAACCCCATATTCCTTACCAAGTAATTACCCTGCTTCTTCGGCATGGAGTTTCTGTCAACAATTGATCTTCTGTCCACCATAAAAACCCCATCTGACCTCTCCCAAACATTAATTTCTCCATTACCCAGAATCTAATCCCACCTCTCTGTCGACGGAATCGTCCAGATCTTCTTCGTAAGGAGCAGAGGCCATGCCAGGACTGCTGTCTGGTGATTGGTCAGAGATTCTCGGTATGTTGCTCATCCCGGTTCCTGGGGAAAACATGGTTCCTGTGGCGCTCAGCTCCCGATTCAGCTGACTGTAGTCCAGTGATTCATTGGCTTTGGACTCCAGGTCCTGTCACCATTTGAAAATGAGTCAACAATTCTTCTAGCTATAATAATGATAATAACATAGCATTCATATAGCGCCTTGCCAAAGGTTCTAGGTGCTGACAATCCACACTCTCTGTATGCAACAGGCTGCCTACCTGGGTAGCACCGACTGAAGAGCTACCTGCCGGAGCTTTATTCAGTCATTTCCTGTGTCATCCAGTCAATATTATTCATATCATTTCCTTACTTCCTTCGTTCTTCCAATTTCTCATGCAGGCTGCATGCTATGTGTAAAGTGTCATCCTTACCTACAGTCAAACTGGCCTTCTGTTCCGAAAGATGGTGATGGAATTTTACGTGTGTACAAGATCTTATGCATGCGTTTGCACACAGAACCTCGGTTTATAGTCTTCTTCTTCTTCCTCGTTCGCTTCCCATTAGATGAGCAGCCCGGTGTCATCGATGAAGGCTGCCGTCCATCGCAGCTCCTCCAGGGTGCCGTACAACTTGGCTTCCACTGCTGTCGGTGTTGGCCAGTACTTCCTTCTGGATGCTGCATGCGTCATACAGTCTTGAAGGATGTGGTCTGTTGTCATTAGTCCCTCACCACAAGGGCACTCTCCACTCTGTCCAATGCCAAATTTTGTGTGCATGTGGTGGTGCAGGCGATTGTGTCCAGTCCTCAGGCGGAAGATCTTGACCTGTTCCCGTCGTCCCAGCAAATGGTATTTGTCTTCTGGGTTGTGTTTGGGGTGCTGAAGGTGCCACTTTATTCCTTGCTGTGCCTTGATGATTGTCTTGATTTCATCATATGACACCAGGTTGTTGGCCTGCTCCTTCTGTGCACCATCTTTTGCCAGAATATCCGCTTTTTCGTTGCCTCTGATACCACAGTGTGCTGGTACCCATTGCATCACCACTTTCTCCACTCTGGCACTCAGGGCAACAAGGGCTGAAGTAAGATGGTTCTGTTCTTTGCAGCGGGAATTCTTGAGGGCTTGGAGTACGGAGAGAGCGTCTGAGAACACCACCACCTGCCCTGTTGTTCTTATGGAGTTCTGCGAGACTGTTGTGGCTGCCTCACAGAGAGCTTCTCGCTCAGCTCGGAAGTTGGTGGAGTATTTTCCTGTTGGGATTGCAATTTCTTCATCTCCGTCTTTGTATCGGAGGAAGATTCCAGCTCCACCATCCCTCGTTGCTTCTGTGGCAGAGCCATCTGTAAAGACATGGGTCCAGTCTTCCTGGGGGTACTGGTTGCAGATGTACTCCATGGCCAGGGCTTTCCTTTGGGTGTCTGACTGTGTTCCTCTCTTCTCCACTCGGGAATGCCGGGTGACGACTGTTGGGAACACCTGCCTCTTCCAAGACGGGTGGGTGACATTTGCCGCGATAGGCTTTGCTTCATGTTCCATCAAGACTGGGATCTGTCTTTCAAGGCGTCTTGACTGGTGGATGAAGCTGCCTCTTTTCAGCCGGCTCTTGGTGGGTCTGCTCATTCTGTTGTTCATTGGATGGTTTTCAAGGCGTTTTGAATTTTGCTGCCTGGATGAGGATCTTTGTGTCCCTTCTGTCCTCCAATGACTGCAGCCCAGTGGTCTCCTCCATCTTCAGAATTGGGGTGGATCTCATGGCGCCAGTTATGACACGCTGGGCTTGGTTCTGTATCTTGTTGAGATGGTCAAGGTTTGACTTTGCAGCTGATGCCCATGCTGATGTCCCGTACTCAACTACAGGTCGGACTCTCCCCGCGTAGAGTCTCTTCAGGATACGTTCGTCAGCCCCCCAGTCCGTTCCTGCAAGTTTCCTCATGATCGCCAGTCTCAGCTTGGCCCTGCTACAGCATCTGGTGATCTGCTGTTTCCAAGTGAGCCTGCGGTCAAAGGTCACTCCCAGGTAGGTAGGTGTGGGTTCCTCTGCAAGTCTTTGGCTGTTCAGAGTCAGCTTCGCCTCTTGCTTCTTGCTGGATAGGCTGAAGACTGTGTAGGTTGTTTTGCTTGTGTTGACAGAGACAAGCCATTCCTTGGTCCAGTCGCTGATCTTATTGAGCGCAGTTTGCAGGCGTACCTGTGCTGTAGTGGTGTACTCTTCGGAGCACCATAGCACCAGGTCATCTGCGTAGATCACTCCTCTGACCCCTCTTGGCAGATCTCTGACAATGTCATCTATAAAGATGAGGAACAGCGTTGGTGAAAGGACTCCTCCTTGTGGTACTCCCTGTCTCAGCACCTTCTTCTTGCTCTTTTGGCCCTGAATCTTTACTCGGGCTTGGCGGTTGTGTAGGTACTGGCTGATCCAGGTGTACATCCTCCAGACACACCACATCGCCGTAGTTTAAGCCTGAGTCCGTCCTTCCAGACTTTGTCGAACGCCTTCTCCATGTCAATCCAGACAGCAAGCGTGTTCTTCTTTTCTTGGAAGGCATCCTCAATGCTTTGCGTGATGAATATGATCTGGTCTTCTGTTGATCTGTGTTGGCGGAAGCCTGCCTGTTCAGGGCTCAGCAGCTGATGCTCCTCAAGGTGCCAGACAAGCCTTGTGTTGACAAGTCTCTCCATCAGCTTTCCTAAGCAGCTTGTAAGGCTGATGGGTCTGTAGCTGTCAGCCTTCGACTTGTCCTTTCCCTTTTTGTGAATGGGGATCATGTCTGCTTCCCTCCAACACTGTGGTACTGATCCTGTCTTCCAGCTGGAGTTAAAAATTGTTAGAAGGACTGCCTTGCTCTTCATCCCAAGATGCAGAATCATTTCATTGGTGATTCCATCTGGCCCAGGTGACTTCTTCAGGTTGAGGCTCTGCAACGCTTCCTCCAGCTCTTTCTCTGTGAAAGCTGTGGTCATGACTTTCTCTTGGGGCTCTTTCTCATGAAGTTCACCTTGGGCCCTGTGCACTGCAGCTCTATGTTCAGGAGGGACTTCCAGATTGCTGATGTTTTCATAGACGTCTATGAAGTGATCTGCTGCTTTCTTTGGTTTATAGTCTCATTTGAAGGACTATTTGGGAAAAGGAGTCAGAACCAATGTTAACTCTGAGGGAAAAATCTCCTGTACCAAAACAGCCTGGCGGAGATTTGAACTCGCAACCCCAGGATCACCAAGATTACGAGTCCGGGGCTCTATCAACTGGGCTATTCCAGCCCCGTGATAGCTGGCAAAGAAAGTAGTGGTTCTCTAATGAAATTCATTCCTAGTTACTTCCCCCGAAGTTGGAGAATGGCTACCTTCATGGTGAGATGAAAAAAACGGTCATACACACAAAAAACTCCACTCCCCTTGTAGGGCAGATGGTATTAATCCTTGCCTGTCTATACAGGGAGAGTCAGCAGGAGTATCAGCCTGCGTACACAAGAAGAAAATAAATTCCTAGTTATGTCAATGATGATGACAATGATAACAATGTAAACCAATCACTGAGCATGACACTAGGTCAGGGTTTTTCAGAGGCTGAATAATCAAAGTAAATCTTGAGGCATACAACTCTTTCATTCTGATCACTACAAAAGCCATAAACATTAACAGCATTTCCTTTCACAAAGTGTAAAATTAGCTTCAGCCATGCAACAAAGGATATCAGTCCTCAGACAATCGAACAGATGTACACTTTTTTCCTTTCTTGTGTTGTTCCAGCATTACCTCTAAAACACAAGACTCGGCATCACTCTGAAATGTTGCATACAGTCACAATCTGATTACATGACTTGCCCTATTCTGAATTTTTTTTTTAACCTGAAATACAAATCATTTTGAACACTTTGTTTATGTATGGGCTTGTCTAGCAATAATTCAAGAAACTCAAAAATGCAACAAAACCTTATCATTCCACTGTGTATTTGCTACTTGTGATGAGATATACAGAAAATGAGAAGAGATTTAGCCTGCATATTGTTACATGCTAATCCAAAATAGTTCTCATCAACAGTCTTGACATCCCGAAAGCCAAAATTTCAAAACTTCTTCACAAAGTAAAAATATTAAAGAATGTGTTCTCTATGGTCATTAAAAAGTATCTAATAACAATGCTGATTTAGATATACTTTCTTCAGTGATTATCTAGCTTACCATTATGTCCAATTACTTCATCAAAATAGCTCAGCTCTCATGTCATCAACCACAAATCCCAGTCACAATGTTCAAGCTGAAACAACTTGCTATGCCCTTGAAAAGGTAAAAAAATCTCTCAAAAAAATAATCAAAGAGTAATTGGTGTTTTCCTTCAATTATTATTAATATTGGGTATTTATATAGCGCCTATCCTCAGTCACAGACAAGCTCTAAGCGCTTTACAATAAACACACTACCTCACTCACTAAACGGCTGCCTACCCAGGTAGAGCCGCCGAAGAGCACCCTACTGGCACTCATTCATTTGTTTCCTGTACCATTCAAATATCAGTCAATCATTTTCATTTATCTCATTTATTCCTCCAGTTTCTCACATAGGATGCATACATGTTTTATACGTGTCCTCCATTTCCACCGTAACACGATGACACACGATAACAGTAAGTGACAATTTTTTGTGGCTTGGTAAGAAATACCAGGCGGCTATCTTCAATCTACATCAATTTTGCCAGGGCAGCGGGGACCCCCTGCTTTTTTCGATTTTCAACTGCCGTGGGTTCTTTAACGTGTGCAGGGGGCCAGGAAGGCACACGGGTCCGACTCGCTTATAGTCCCCATCTGATGGACTTGACGTTCAGTTCGATTTGTCATTCAAACTGGGAAAGAAAGGATGAGAAAGGCAGGGCTCGAACCCACGCACTTCTCACACGTTGGACTGGCAGGGAACGTCTTAACCACTCTGCCACCTTTCTTCCTCTCTGCCACCTTTCTTCCTATGGTTTATTCTTTCAATGGTATCAAGTCCTGTTCATTATCTGCAGAATTCATGACATTGATTTTTTTTCAACAGTACAGTGTTAAGTTCAAACTTTAAACATCGAAATTTGTAACTTTAAGTCATGACTTTTTTTTAGTTATCTTGAAATTCACCATCTTTAGCATCCAAATAAGTCAAGAAATGTTCAACAATGTTGCATGTCGATTGCTTTAGTATCTATGTCACACTTCAGAACCAAAGGTTATGGCTGCACTTGTACACTATCACTTGCATACTATAATGCAGCATGGATGCTCACCAATGCAAAACCAGCTTACCTGGAAAAATTTCTGTTTTTCTGCCAGCTCATCCAGTGTGTCAAAGCCCGGCTTGCCAGGACTTCTGTCACTCTCTCCAAGACTGCCTGCTCCATCTGATGAGTTAATCATGTGTGTAAGATTCCCATCAGCAACAATGGAGAATGGAATGAAATCTACCACTGATATCAGAGCTCACAGATTAAGCCCTGTTTACTATTTGAACATACATGTATGCTCATACAGACACACACTCATATTAACAAACGCGTGCACGCGCACACACACACACATGCACATGCACACACACAACACACACACACACAACACCACACACACACACACACACTTCATCATTCACTAAACATTGTATCATAATACGATCATACAATACAACAGACTTGAAATTGTTAAGTAGCCACAGAACCACCAATTTCCTTGACATGACTCTACTCATTACCATTGATTTTATACAAACTTACCTAAGCTGTCACTTTTAATCCATCAAGACCCATTAACAACAAATAACTGTACATCTAAAAGAAATCAAGTTTAATGATGTATGTGCTGCTGTTACTACTTGTCATTAACAAAAACTTACAATTATGTATCATATCTGTTCTGACCAGTAAATCTTTTCAAATGAAACAGAGCATAAAAATACTATCTACAGAGAAATAATATCTTTCTTTCTATCAAACAGTTGCCAGAATATCGAAAAGGATGCTGGAAAGCATGTTCACGCTGATCAATGTGGCATTGATCCCACATGAGAAGGTCTGAGCACAGTTAACCAGGCTCTCAACTCAGCAACCGTGGTGCTCCGCCAGAGAATGCAACTGGCAGAGAGAGCCCGACTTCATGCATCCTTACAACTGCTCTGCAGGAAACGGATTCTGGCCACTGGCATAAGCCTGGTGCATTACCTGCTTAACGCAGGAACTCACTGGCTGGGGCTTTACAGCAGTGTTTTCCAAGGCTATGCCAAGAAAAAGAGCACTGGGAGCTCGACTTTGTCCTCTGAAGGTACACCTTCAATGCTCTGACAGGACATCTTAACCTGCTCCACTTACAGTCACCTGGACCTGGGCCTGGTCAGGGGCCACTCTTTGGGCTTGCAGTTTGGGGCCAGGGGAGAAGGGCACATGGAGAGGGCGACTGAGCCATCATAGTGCTCACTGTGCACGCTAAAGCCAAGTTCAGTGAAAAGCATGTTTGGGTTCTTCACAGAGCATTCAGCGAGTGCTCAAAATCACCGGAGACAAGATACTCCAGAATCAGCCGGTCTCCACTTGGGCACTTACTGGTTCCAGCAGTCCCTCATGAGCAGTGCGCAACTAAGGGTCTGCTTGAGAGTGGAAAGATCCTTGAAAGAATCTCCTGGCCCTGGTTCTTTCGGAGATGATCATCGAGGTAGACTGAAGACCCTCAACTGGTTCTTTAAACCCACCGCAGAGATGACCATGTCCATCACTCTGACAAAACACAAAAGCTGAGAGACAGACCAAAAAGAAGGGCCTTGAAGGAAAAGAGCTTTCCCTGAAAAGCAAAGTGAAGGGACTTCCGGAATGGCCTTGAACAAGAATTTGGTTCACCCCCAATCGCGGGAAAAGGGAACAAAAAACCCACATAGTGAACTCTGTAAACAAAAATGGATTCACCCGCTAAATCTTTCAAAGGCCTCCACTTATGCTCCCGCAGGTAAAAAGGCAACAATCCTAGAAAAAAAAGGCACCTCGAAACCTATCCTTTGAAAGAGGGAACCACCTTCAAAAGAATGGAAGCTTAACCAATCTGAAGCAATCTTGGTCCACAGGGAGTAGATGTCAGAAGAGGTGGAGGAAAAGAAAAATTAAGCCTTCATCATCACTGTCAGAAGCCAGGGTTCCTGAGGAGTCCCCCCACGGGTAAGAAGGCCGGAGAAAACCCCCTTTTTTTTTTTTCTTTTTTTTTCGTATCGGCTGGTAAAATCCCGGGGACCTCCCCGTATAGCCAGGGAGTGGATTTTGTGTGTATGCCCTTTTTTATCCCGCCATTAAGGCAGCCATACTCCCCTTCGGGGAAGGTGCATCATTGTCCTGTCATCCCTCCCCAAAGGGCCCAAAGGCCTTCTCTTCCGAAAGTTTGGGGTGGGATTTTACGTGTGGCAAGATTTTGTGCGTGCGTTCACCACGGAAAAACCCCGGGTTTTAGTCCATTCGAAGGACGTGTGGGGGTGGAATCGAACCAGTTTAACTCCGGGGAAAAAAACCCCCCCAACCGAATTCGAACCCCAACCCCAGGAACACGATCCCCGGGGTTTCCAACTGAGCTTTCCGGCCCCCCCAAACCCTTTGAATTATATGGGGCAAAGAATACCGAAACGACGGTTTGGTCTTTTTTTTCCCCCACCATCCCAATGACCGGCGGTGTTCACTTCAGACAACACCTGTTGTGACGCTTCTTTGGTGGTTTTTTTATGCTGGGGCCTGGTGGTATGCACTGGAACATTAAAGAATGTGTGCGCCCCATAACTTAACCCTATTAACCAAAACCCCACAACAAACAACAACACACACTCCACCTCCCTTTTCACAAACAGAAATTCCACCTCACATCTCACATTCACACAAACACACAACTGCATGCACACACAACACACACACACACACACAAAACACACACCACACACACACACAAAACACACACACTCCACCTCCCTTTACGCAACAGAATTCCCCTCCCCCATCCACATTCACACAATGCACCATACATGCATTGAAACCACTCACTCACTCACACGACACGAAAGGCACACCCCCCCGAAACCCGCCCCAACACACAAACACACACACACACACACAAACACACACAACCTTTTACCCAAAACTGCTTCTGGTAATTTTCCCCAAAAAAAACACAATTTTTCTAAACCAGTGCGTAAAAAATTTCCAATTTCTGTAAAACGGGAGACAGGGGGAGCCACACATTTTCCCCTGCCATACAGCCGGGTTTCTTCACAGCATTAACCACTTGCATTAACTAGTAAAAAAAGTTCTTTTGATAAAAAATTATTTTCAAACCTGATACATCAGCATACTTGGCACGGCCCATCCCCTTTTTCCCTTTTTTTCCCAAGTGAAAGATATGTCGAAAAAGCAGAAACTGCTAAATGTGATCTTGTGCACCGAAGAGCAAGAGTTATCCCCCTTTGGAAAAACCCCCCCCCCCCCCCCCCCCCCCCCCCCCCCCCCCCCCCCCAATGATTACACATGTAAGTTCAATCCCACTCAAAAAAAATGTCTCCAGAATTTTTTTTAAAGGGGTTGTTTTTTTTTTTATTTTTTTGTTTAGTCGTATTCTTTTTGTCAAATGTGTACAGAATTCAGTAAAATCATATAGTTAAACAAGTCTCTCTGAAAACACACACACACAACACACACTCACTCACTCACTCACTCACTCACACACACACATGCACCATACACACAAGCATGCATACACACTTTTTCACTTCATCTTACACATGCACAACTCCACCTCACATCCACACACACACACAAACACACACACACACCACACACACTCCACCTCACTTTACATATTCACAAATCCACCTTACATCACACACACACGAGATAAGATAATGTTGCTTATAGCCCAGCCGACCGCAGAGGGCCACATCAGGGCTGTCACCACGCTAAAATCAACTCACCAGTCAGTTAAAAAAAAAAAAAAAAAAAAAAAAAAAAAAAAAAACCTTTCACACATCTCACACACACACACACACCACACACACACACACACAACAAGTTTTAAAGAGGCTTTTCACAAACTTTTCAAACAAAAGTTATAACCATAGTTCAAAAAGACTGAAAGAAGGGTTTTCAAATCTGATGGACTTTTTTAAAGGTCTTAATCGTAAAAAGGACTATGTGAATCCTGGTGAAGAACAGCCGTCAATGAAGGAAGTGCTTTTTCTTACTACAACCCATTGTGCCCGTGCAGCTCATGTTCTTCCGATTTCTCTGAAACTGAAATCAAACAAACACTGTCAATGTTTCAAGATAAGACCGGTGTCTGCATCACGCTCTCTAAGCTCATTACAGAAAAGCCATAAACATAGGGGTTTTGGGGGTTTTTTTTTGCTTTTTTAATAAATTCCCATATAAATGGCATTAATGATGTACACGAACATGATATAGGATATAAGGTTATAAAACGCAGGACATAAATTATTGCAACTGCATCGATTCAGCCATAAACATAGTTAACGCCTTTCTCACTGCATCATGTTCACCCTCTCAGAAGTTTTTTTTTTTTTTTTAAAGGAAAATTCTGTATTCTGCAATATCAGTATCTACAGATACTTTTGTTTTTTTAATTAAATATGACTGAGTATATAGAACCACTGGTATTCTAATGATGTTTAATCCTCTTTTCTACTTCAATGTTTACCGAGTCCTTTTCCCCCATCAGAGAAGAAAAGTAAATGCCACAATTTCTCTCTGTTTCTGTCTGTCTGTCTGTCTGTCTGTCTGTCTGTCTGTCTGTCTCTCTCTCTCTCTCTCTCTCTCTCTCTCTCACTCACACACCACACACACACACACACACAACACACACACACACCACACACACACACACACACACAGTGACACACACATACATAAACACAAACAAACACGCACACACGCAAATGGATGCACAGTCTCACATACATGCACAGACTCACTCACACACACAAAAACATGCGCGCGCACACACACACATACACACACACACACACACACACACACACACACACACACACACACACACACACATATATACACAACTGACAGACACACACACCTATATACATACACAAACAAACTCACTTTTTTTCTTATCTATCACCTGATCAAATTTCAAAATCCAATTTGGAAAATAAACTGAATCTTTTTTATACAATAAATTAACACTGCAACAAACATTTCAAAATCAGTAAACAAAATTTTTTATTCAAGTATATGCCAACATGAAGTCATGATTAAAAAAAAAATCGTACATTTTCCCATAGCACACACACACCACACACACACACACACACACACACACACACACACACACACACACAAACACACACACACAGTGAGGCACAAACACATGAACAGACTTTCTAAGAATAAACACAAACCTACCAAAAAAAATCTTTTTTTAATTAAAAGGCACAAACAGAAATGGCTACAATATCATTCAACATGGCAAAACTATGATCAGGTTAGTCCCAACAAAAGCATCTTAAAAACACCAACATAGTTTATAGTGTGTCTACCACAACCATGCCAATTGAGACACTTTTTTTTTTTGGTAAACTCAAATTTTTTTTAAACTCATACTTTTTTTTTGTAAACTCATACACACGCACACGCACACACACACATATACACAAATGGATCAGTATGTACAAAATTCAATCCAAATACCCTGCATTTCCCAACTTTAAAGAATAATACATAACAATGTGTTTGACATAGAGTCCTTACTAGCCAATTAAGGCCTGGAAGGAAATAGGTTGTTGAAATTGTCACATGTGGACGATTTCTTTTGCAAGCCTCTTTCTACTGGATGTATCCAAATATCTAGTGATGTAGTTTTACAGGTGGACAAGTGAATTTTCCTGGCATTTGTATCCATATGACGAATGCTAATCGAAGGTCAATCTTGCTTACTTTCGCTCCGTATAATCACCGATGTTCTTGAGATCACAACAGAAGGTGGAAAAGAAGGATAACAATCCTAAACTCTGAGCACCTGTCTGGCCAGAATAAACCTTTTTAATGTTGACTGGTGAGTTGATTTTAACGTGGTGACAGCCCTGATGTGGCCCTCCTGCGGTCGGCTGGGCTATAAGCAACATTGTCTTGTCTTGTCTTGATGATATTTACTCTTCACAAATCTGAATTCTGTGTTTGACAGAAACCGGTACAAAAAAAGCCAATCTGATGTTAGCGTGACAGGTTATCTGTATACTTACTATCACATTGGTCTTTTTTTTAAATCACTTCAAATACAATGTGTCGATTCATTAAAGGGTATTGCTGCTGAAGTAGGCTTTTCTACCACCTATCAATGAGAAATTCCAATGTTAAAGGTGATCCTGGGCACATGCAGATTCAGATACCTGAATCAAGGTCATCATTCAGACTCCCTTTGTTTTCATACATATCCAAATTAAAAACTGACCTAAATCTCAAATAAAAGATATAACAAAAGATATATGTTTCAATATTTGTTGCAATACTGTCATCTGCACAAGACAGAGACTAAGACAAGAAGCACTTCTCCCCCCCCCCCCCCCCCCCCCTCCTAGCCTAGCAGCCTCAGGGGCAGTGAACTGTCAGAGGTTCACTGTGTCTCAGGATGGCATGATGGATGGTGGGTCCATTCATCTCCTTCAACCTTCTTTAGCCTTCCCTGAACTGAAGCAAGCCACCATTTACTACTGGATGGACAAAAAGGGGTTTCAACCCCCCAAAATCTGATCACACGTGTGGTATAAACTCACGATCATCTGCTTCGCAGGCAAAGGCTCTAACCATTTGAGTGAGGGCCCCTCTCACACATGTAAATGTCTAGAAAATTAACATTTTCATTTTGATTGCAAAATTTCCATTAGCACAACGCAACCTCAGAAACTAAAAGGAACGTCTCAAATCCTGCGCAGTAAAAGTAATTCTGACATGATTTTTATCCTTGAATAAACAGAATGCTAGATGTGGATAGCCCAGATAACGCTGAGAGACCTCTCCTACCCTTATTCCTTCCTCTGCCCTCCCCATCCACAGCCTTTCTTCCCACTCCTCATCCCAACACCCCACCCCATTCTCCTGTTCGCCCCCAACTCTCACCCTCAAAAGAAAAAATGTGGAATGAGCAAACTTGATTTCAAGGCTTGCGAGCTCAAATTTCCTGCTTACAAAATCACTTTTTCTGATCCATTAAAAATGACACATAAGCATATTCAGGTAACTCAAAGTATGATAGTCCCATAATGACCCATAAGTATCTTAATATATTAATACTCTTTCACATCCCTGAAATCTTTTAAAACCTTTGTCTCCGGTTACTCATGATCCAAAATCTTCATTTTCATGCAAATTTCAAATCCTCATCAGCTCCCCTCCAACACTATCACCACACATCAAGACAGGCAGGTTAGATTACGCACACTTGCCCCAAAACCACCAATAATCCACATCATCCCTTTGCTAGCTAACCATATACACCATGCGTAGAAGATTAATGCTTTATATTTCCCCAAAAGCATGACACCACCATCAAAAAGAACTGCCTAAAGTTAGTCACCACAGATGCTTTAAAACCAAGTTCAACCAAATCTCTGCCCTGCACAAAAGCATATATTTCACATCAATACAACAACACAGGAGCATAATTTCACATCCATGCTTCTACAAAGAGCATACCATTGGAAGAGCTTGGTTCTGTATAGATTCAATCAACAGCAAATCAACAAAGCTCTGAAAGTCAAGTTTCTAATTCGCATTTCTTAATCAAATTGTGTACAATGTGGAGACATCAAATTCATTAGTTTTTACAAAAGAAAAAAGGTAGGAGTGGAGGAGGGGGAGCAGATTTAGAGACAAAACACGCACACACAAAAGATTAGCTGAAACTGCCAAACAGATTCAAGAGACATGTAATAAAAAGGAAAACATGTGTCTTTGTGTGTGACATATATACACACACACAATATCAAATAATATCACGGAAACAGATGAGGTGGAACACTTCAGCAGAAACAACTGCAAAGCCTTGTCGACAAAATCAAAGATATCTCAGCACAGCATTCAGCAGTCCTATTATTAATTCCCTAGACTTCACTGCATCACAAAATTCATCACAGAGAATTTCACTGCACTGGCCTGAATGATGCTACTCTGAGATGTCATACAGAGATCTGGATTGAAAGACTGATTTTAGGAATTCAGGCTGGATAGGAGATTTTACTGCATCGCAAACTTCACCATGGATAATCTCTCTGCATTGGCCTGTATGAGGATTCTCTGCACTGGCCAATTTCCACTTTTTCTGCATGTCTGTTGATTCCTCTGTGCATTTTATTATAATTTGTGAATGAGGTGTTCTGTTTCTTTAAAGTTCTGACTCGGGCCTCTCACATTCAAAAGAGCCTTTCCTCCATCAAAATCAGTTTCGACACCTAGCTGAGTCAGTCAGTTTGTACACCATGACCTGAGGTCATGGTTAGGGTCTGTGCCTGCACAGCTAACAGCACCTTTCATCCAACATCCACCATCAGTCTGGCCCAAACACTGCATCAAGTTTCAACTCTTATATACTCAATTATGGTCACATTTACATTCCCAGTTGTTATCAGCTTCAGATACAAAGTGGAGTTTTGTGTGAGGTGACACTAATGTGTCCTATGTTTCAAAGCACTTTATTCATGAATGAAACCAACCTTTTCTTTAAAACCATTTTAAAACACCTTGTACTCCAAAAATCAACGATCGCACAGCTTGGGTAGCTGTACTTACCTCCTTTGTGACTTATGATAGACACTGGTGTGTGTGTGTGTGTGTGTGTGTGTGTGTGTGTGTGTGTGTGTGTGTGTGTGTGTGTGCACGTGTGTGTGTGCGTGTGTGTGTGTGAGAGTGTGAGAGAGAGAGTGTGTGTGTGTGTGTGTGTGTGTGTGTGTGTGTGTGTGTGTGTGTGTGTGTGTGTGTGTGTGTGTGTGTGTGTGCTGGGGTTGGGGAGATGAGGTACTATGTATGTGTGTGCTGGGGTTGGGGAGATGAAGTGCTATGTATAAGTAGCTTTCAAACGTTTTGCAGGATCTCAAAAAGGAAAAAAAGATTCAGCAAAACAACCACACCAGTAAACACACACAGTCATCATACTCACTGTCCTCAAGGCTGTCTTTGCTCATGGATACATCTGAGGGTCCTCTGCCTCGAGTTCCTTTGCCTTTACCTGGTGAACTCTGAAAAATTAATTAATAAATATGTCAAAATTCATGGGTGAACATAGGATCCGAACATTTGGCTTAGGTGATTTACAAGAAAAGAAAAAATAAAGACAATCTTTTTTTTTTCTAATATAGATCTTCTGAGCATCCTCAAAGATAGTTTGCATTGCTGAAACAGAAGATCAGCAGTCAAAAATCATTTGTATTATTTTGCCTGGACATTTTTTTCAGAGCAAGCAGTAATTTAAGAGACATGAATTCATGTAAAGTACATTCAGGGTGATGTTTTTACCAGTGGAGAACCTTCTACACCAAGTACCCACTAAAGACAATTTGCTTCAATCAGTATTAAAAATCACTCACATGCCGCCTATCTTTTCTCATTTGGAGAGTATCTTTGGATTTTGCCCAGTTCATTTGAGTCTTTGACCCAATGAAGATCTGGTCATGTTTGAAAATTTATGATTATCAAAAGAAAATGTAGGAGTGGGAAGGGGGAAGTGCATGCGTCTGTAGAGGAGAGGGGGGAATTGTGGGTACTCGAGGAAGGAAAGGGGGGGGGGGGTGGAATTTGCCACACTTTCTTTCACACAGAATACCAGCCTCAATTTCCATGAATGTGTCTAGATTCATTTACTTCAGGTACACCTACAAAATGCGCAGTTTTTTACACAACAACAAAAACAGAACGACTAAAGGAACAAAAAAAGCAGAAAGATGATTATGATACTTTCAAACTCAGAAAGATAATTAACATGAGAGAACAGAGCAGAATATACATCTCTTCTTACATTTGTTACATGCTTCAAGAAATGAATCACGTTGTTTTTTTAATCCTTTATCGCATTGTTTTGTCCCTTAACATATGTGACCAAAAAAATGTTCATTCAATGTTCTCTCAATGCAGCATAAAATGTTGGCCCTTTGCTTGGTTCAGTGGTAAAACAATGCAATGGAATTTCTTCCCTTGCCTGAATAGACAACTGTAAATGGGTATTACTTGTGACTGTACATGTTCACTGAAACATCATGTGTCAACCTTCAATTTGTTGTAGAACAAAATAAGCGAATTCACAAAATGCACAGCAGGTTATGTCCCCCCCCCCCCCCCCTCCCCCATCCCCTCAATCCAGCAGAACAGAAACATGACACGAAAAAAGAAGCTGCTGTAGAAAGTCTCTCAACCCCCTCCCCCTACCCACCCCCTCCCTCCCCCGCCCAAGAACTCCCTTTAACCCTTTTGGATCTTATACAAAGTTATAAGCTACAATGCACAGAAAATGTGTTTGTAACATAACAAGTACAGTATATCCAAGTCAGAGACTGTTTGTTTGCTTCAACCATTTATATGTTACACCTACGAATATGACTGCCTATGGCAATGCAATGGCTAAATCAGTAAATGCAAACCTCTCTCCTTCCTATGCAATGCAATGGCTAAATGCAAACCTCTCTCCCTCCTATGCACTACAATGGCTGAATGCGAACCTCTCTCCCTCCTATGCAATGCAATGGCTGAATGCAAACCTCTCTCCCTCCTATGCAATACAATGGCTGAATGCAAACCTCTCTCCCTCCTATGCAATACAATGGCTGAATGCAAACCTCTCTCCCTCCAATGCAATACAATGGCTGAATGCAAACCTCTCTCCCTCCTATGCAATACAATGGCTCAATGCAAACCTCTCTCCCTCCAATGCAATACAATCAGGGATGAGAACAGTTTTTTTTTTAAAGAGGAGATTGGCGGGGATCTGGGGTTCACCATGGGCCCCCAGTGGGGTCCATGGGCAACAGCCTGGCGGGGTCAGGGGGCGGCGCCCCCTGAAGCTGAAGCATATTTTGTATTAAATAAGGCATAAAAATCTTTAGAAATCACTTTCTTGCTTCTAAACAACTCATTCTATAAAACAGCTTTCAACACCATGAAGACTGAGACTGATGTGGAAAGAAACTATATCAACTGAGACAAAGCAAACATTTAGTGTGATGAATCCTCAGAACTGTAGCTGTAGAAAATTTGACAAACAGTGCATTCAGGACATAAAGAATAAGACCTGTAGACAAGTAAATCAGAGTGGGAAATCAAACTAAGTAAATGAGATGTATGAAAACGACTGCTGGACTTCAATAAACACAATATGAAAAATGATTACTTTGAAGTCCTTTTTTAAAAAAAAAAAACAACACTCAAGCTTTTGGGCCTTAGACCCTTCGTCAGGAAACACTAAACACAAAAAAGAACAAATGACATCAAAACAAACTGATGTCACAACAGCACACCACACACAACCCCACCCCACCCCCCACTTCCCCCTTACAACTAATCATATCCCCCCCCCCCTCCCTTGACAAGTTTGTGTGTGTGTGTGGGGTGCTTGTGGGGTGGGGTGGGGGGAGGGGTGTTTGTGTGTGTGTGTGAGGTGGGGTAGGGAACGGGGTGGGGGAGGGGGCGAAGTGTGTGGGGTATGTGTGTTGTGGGGTGAGGGTGGGGGTTGGGGGAGAAGAAGGAGGAGTAGAGGAAGTATATAGGTAGTGGGGGGAGTGGGCTGGTGGAAAAGGATTTCATAGGGGGCTGTTAGCGGACACCTAACACATGTAGCAA
Source organism: Conus ventricosus (assembly GCA_018398815.1). NCBI lineage: Eukaryota > Metazoa > Mollusca > Gastropoda > Neogastropoda > Conidae > Conus > Conus ventricosus. Next base: position 43,256,550 of record CM031607.1, on the reverse strand, counting down.
ACGTTTGCATTATACCAGGGAAAAGTGTTACACAATACTGTTGTGACATCAGTTTATTTTGATGTCATTTGTTCTTTTATATTCTTTTTGTCACTTTGACGTTTTTCCCTTGCTTTGAAGACTCTACGAGTGGAAGTACTCAATTCCTCATCTCTCCAGTGGGTTCGAAGTTTTTTTTTCCTCCGTTGTTTTGTTATCCTGTTTTTCCCTTGTGTTTACTGTTTAGTGTTTCCTGATGAAGGGTCTAAGACCCGAAAGCTTGAGTGTTTATCTTCTTTTTTTTGGTGTAAAATCGGACTTCAAAGTACTCACTTTTCATATTAAGTAAATCAGAGTTTGAATCAAAATATCATGGAAATGGAACTTGTAGAAAAATCAGAGTAGGAGTCAAACTATCATTGGAAATGAAACGTAGATTGTTGCATACCCAATGATCTGAAAACATGCTGTAATGGTGTGGGAAACACATTTTCTGTTGGTGACTGGGACGCTCGATGTGATCTCTGATTGCCACAAAGCCACGACTACCGAAGTAGACACGTTTTTGGCAAGGCTCGCAAAACACTTCAAATGCTCCGTCTTTGTCATGTTTTCTTTTTACATCCGCGACTCTGCGGTCACACACGTCCTTCTGCAGCCACTCGGTCTTCTAGTGGTTCACATACTTCTTTCCCTTTTTTTTCGTTTTGTTTGCACTCACTGGCGGCAAACTCTCGCTGTGAATCGACGCCATGATGAGAAATGATACTGGAAGGAAGCAGAATGAGAACTACGCCGTTTGAGAACATTACCGACAGAGAAGAAATTCGCGGTGCAGACAAGTTGAGATCGTTTCTGAGCTTCACTCTTCGAAAAAATTTTCGGCGGAGACTTTTTCTTTCGGCGGAGATGCAAAAAAATAACGGCGGAGACGGCGGAGGAGTTTTCATCCCTGACAATGGCTGAATGCAAACCTCTCTCCCTCCAATGCAATACAATGGCTGAATGCAAACCTCTCTCCCTCCAATGCAATACAATGGCTGAATGCAAACCTCTCTCCCTCCTATGCAATACAATGGCTCAATGCAAACCTCTCTCCCTCCTATGCATACAATGGCTCAATGCAAACTCTCTCCCTCCTATGCAATACAATGGCTGAATGCAAACCTCTCTCCCTCCTATGCAATACATGGTCATTGCAAACTCTCTCTCCTATGCATACAATGGCTCAATGCAAACCTCTCTCCCCCAATGCAACTACAATGGCTCAATGCAAACCCTTCCCTCCAATGCAATACATGGGTGAATCAAACCTCTCTCCCTCTATGCAACAAGGCTCAATGCAACCCTCTCCTCCTATGCACTACAAATGGTCAGATGCAAACTTCTCCACTTGCAAAAACAATGGCTCATGCAAATTTCTCCTCTTGCAATTGGCTCAATGCAAACTCTCTCCTCCATGCATAACAATGTAATGCAAACCTCTCCCTCCTTAGCTCCATGGTCAATGCAACCTCCCCTCAGATGCAATACAATGGTCATGCAAACTTCCTCTCCCTCCTAGCAATACAATGGCTCCAATGCAAACCTCTCTCCCTGATTTGCTTTTGGTCCTGTCTGCTTGCTTTTCTTGACCAAGACGTGCTTTGCCAGCTTCCCACGGGGTGACCTGGAAGATGGACTCTCTGACGCCTTCACTTTGCCTGGGAGGTCTGTGGACACTGGTTTCTTGCTCTTCAGAAAGCTTTTCCCACCCGAACCTGCCGACACACAGCATTTCATAGAGAGGCAAACTGCAGAGTCAAAAGAGGGTGAAGTTACATGTGGAGAACTTTCAGAAAAGTGGGGAGTTATTTTGCATGGGTGGGAGTGAGAAATGTTTATAACACTGAAGAGTTTGCAGCCGGGGTCCTGGGCCCGCTTAAGCCCCCTGGTGGGTGCAGGGGCAACTCCCTGCTGGGGAACTGGGGGAGGAGGTGGGGGGTGAGCCCCCCCCCCCCCCCCCCCCCCAACACTGACAAAAACTTGACATTTAAGGACAGTTTACTACGTTCTCCTTTGATACAAACCATGCATTTCATACTTCTCAGAACTAGACAGTTAGAACTATTTCAGACAAAAGACAACAGAACAGCTACAAACTTCCAACGGAGTCGAGGCGAAAGAGTGAAAAATACAGATCGGAGAACCAGTGCATGCATCCATCGAAGAGCAAGTGGGGGGGAAAAAAAAAAAAATCGCTGAAATGCTAATATGCAAATCTGTATAATGTGGAACTACTCCCACCCATGCATTTGTATTGAAAGAGCTTTTCCCAATCCCTCTGGAAGACAGGCTTAAAAACAAACCTCTCCCATAACAGGCTATAAAATGCTCGCATGGTGATATGTAGAGCATCATGGGTAGGGTTGACAATTTATGATACCGTGTAGATCTCTGAATATGATATCATGTCACTGAACATGAGATTTATGATGGTTGAGAATTATAAAGAATGACAGAAATGAAAACATCACAATATAAAAAAGCAAAGCACCTTTGAAGCAGCTCTAGCAAGAGGCGGTTAATTACACATACCATCAGAAATTGTGATGTAGATAAAAACCATCGATTCAGGGTATGTCCTCTGTGATGTAGATAAAAACCATCGAATCAGGGTATGTCCTCACCTTTCTTTTTGTCCTCGTCATCCATCCACCAGAGTCCGGGATCCTTGGGTTTGGCTTTCTTTGGATTGCGGAGTAGCTCATTGATCTTCTCTGTATCATCTTCTGATGACACTGACTGTTCAAATTCAACATTACACTTTGTTAATACGACTGTTCTATACTTTGAAATAGACCATAGGCATTTTGTTTGAGCTACATAGAAACCATAGGTGCACAGGCTACAGTGCATACAATATATACATTTCTTTTTTCTTTTTAGTTGCTTCAACTAAATATGAAAATGTTATAATTCTAATTTCTGAAAGATACTGAAACATTTCATCTTTAGACTTAAAGGAAATGGGAGCTTCAAAGATAAAGTAAGAAAATCCCAGGGTCCAGGTTCAAGTCTCCACAAAGCACATTCCAGCACACATAAAAAGAAATGTCCATTGACACAATGTCCCATAATCAGAAAAAATCAATCTGGATGGGTCAACAAACACACACTGACAGAAAAAAACAACTAACGAACAAAACATGAAGCTGTTATTTGTTGACAAGCTTTCCCTGGAGAAAGTAGCACAAATTTCTCACAGAGAAATCTGTTGTGTCATGAAGTACATAACAGAAATTAGAATGAACACAGCTTCATAAAGCTGGCAGTCACCAATCTCAGCGTGTGTGAGGTTTACAGTTAATGTCTCTATAGAGCACAGTACTACATCTGCCCGTGTGTGTGTGTGTGTGTGTGTGTGTGTGTGTGTGTGTGTGTGTGTGTGTGTGTGTGAGCGTATCTTCAGTTCATTGTTTGTTCGATGAAGCAGAAATCTATAGAAAATAATAATATAATTATTTATTTTTTAAGATATTTTCTATTTTAAAAAGTGTGTGTAAATGTTGTAGTATTATAACTAAACTATAAATATGTTTGTGAATGTGTGTATGCATGTGTTGTGTGTGTGATATGAGAGACAGAGACTGTGTGTATGTGTTTGTGTGTATCTGTCTCTCTGTGCCAGTGTCTGTCTGTCTGTCTGTCCTGCCTGCCTGCATCAGTGCATGCCTATCTGTATGTACACTTGCATATATATAAAAATGTGTGTGCAGGTGCAATGTACATGTGTAAGTCACTAAGTGTGTGTGTGTTCTGTGAGAGAGAGAGAGAGAGAGAGAGAGAAGAGAGAGAGGGAGAGAGAGAGAGAGAGAGAGAAGAAAGAGAGAGAGAGAGAGAGAGAGAAGAGAGAGAGAGTGGGGTGGATGTGTGTTGTGTGTGTTGGTGTGTGTGTGGTGTGTGTGTTGTGTGCGTGTGCGCGCGCGAGGGTGCAAGTTTTGCTACAACATGACTATTACATCATAGTACTGACCAATCAATAATTCTTCCAAAGACCTTTTATCAAACTGTCAGACTCAAAATTCAAACTAAATCCAATTTGTCCAGCCAACAGACCTTCCAAAGGTCAGATGAGTTGGCTACAGCCACATACCTCTCTATGAAAAGATAATCTACTGACGAAAAGAACCTCAACAAAATAAAGCTTCTATCCACCAACAAACTGTCTTCTCTTACAAGTTACAGAAATAATTGTAGATATAGCCAATACACTTGAAGCATAATCTATTGGAAACTATTCTTATGTATAAACTAAAGTATAAAAAAAATTCATATTATCATGAACATGACTTCAATAAGTTCTCATATAATTTTGCTTACATTTTGCATTTGCAAGACATCGTATACCATACCATGATACTAGTGCTAATTACAGTGTTGGCTTAAATAAATAGAAAAAGAAATACAATATGATAAGAACCAGCCTGGCAACAGTCATAGCAGCAGCAGTTTACTGTTCGCGCGTGTGTGCGCGTGTGTGTGGTGTGTGTGTGTGTGTGTGTGTATGTGTGGTGTGGTGTGTGTGTGTGTGTGTGTGTGGTGTGTGTGTGTGTTGTTATTGTTGTTGTTTTTGTTATATTTTTCTTCAAATGACACCAAATGAAGAAAACTGATGTTTACCGTTTTCAAGAAGGCATCAAAAGTTGCATCCAGATCTTCCTTCGACAGCTTGCGGTAGTTGCGAGCCATCCTGTTTTTCACTGTTCTAAACAATTTTCAAAACCTAAACAACAAGACAATATTCTGGTCTGCAATGGCATGCCACAGCGGTATATTCCACGCCTGGTGGTACTATGACGGTTTTCATACAGACCGAGGCTCGCTCTGCTAGCTACCTCTGCGACAGACCACTAACTCTGGCCAATCTTTTCAAATCATTGGGAGTTTTCCCTCTTACATTGTTCAAAACATCATGCCTAACAAAAACAACTTATTCGTGTTAAAGGAATCGTTCTATGATATTCAAATCATCGAAAACAATTCAATGATTTCCCACTAAAACTCGTTATAACACGTTCGTGCTACTTTCGTTGGTATCCTATCTCGGTGGTGATTTCCCCTTCTCCGATCCTTTCCGGACTCCCGAAAATAAAGATTTCATATGATGCCCTCCCTTGCACACACACACACACACACACACACAATGAAACTACACGGGAAATAAAACGTTAAAAGAGGCAGGGAATATCAAACAATAAATCATGAATGAGTGCTGTTGCTGTGTACGTGTGTCCCTCCTAAGCAGTTCCTTGTGCCTCAACAACCCGACCGACGCATCCGCCGTCCGCCAAGAAGAGCAGACTTTGTAGTAAAAAAAAACCCAGTGGAGAGCTATACACGCAACAACGACAGGCGCTACAAAGTTCCAAACTGCAGCACAGAGCAGTATAAACAATCATTTTTCCAAGAACTGTTGTTAGGTGGAACCAACTGGACTGTACACTCAGGTAGTACTGAGGCCAACCCTAGAATACGCCTGCCAGGTGTGGGATCCCCATCAAGAAGGGGACAAGTTAGCACTTGAAAAGGTTCAACGAAGGGCAGCGCGCTGGGTTGTAAATCGCTACCGTCAGACATCCAGCGTAGATCTAGGTGCTATGTACAAGCAGTTGCACTGGGCTCCTCTAGAACAATGACGTCAGCAAATCAGGCTAGCCACCTTTTACAAGTTTCACCACGGCGATATCAAGATCAACTCTGCGCACATCCCTACGCGTTACATCCATCAGTACAACACCAGGAACTCTCACGAGCAGCAGTACCATGTAGAACCCTGCTGCAGAAACTACAGAAAGAACAGCTTCTTCCCACGTACTGGGAGGGAGTGGAACAATCTTCCAGCTGAGGCGGTGGCATCAGCCTCGCTGGAGGACTTAAGATCCTGGATATAACCCCCCCCTCCCCCACTCCCCTCCCCTCTCTCGCTCCCTTTCCTGGTCCCTTCGCCCCTCCACCACCCCCCCCCCACCCCCCACCCCGCCACCTATCCCTCCCCACCCTCACCTCAGTCCGTCACCCTCCAGTATAAGGCCCACCTATTCATAAGCTGATGATCCAGGCAGCAGCTTTTTGTTCTACCGTTGATCCGGAAACCCCCTACTACTACAGTGTCAGAATCTTCAACTTGATGAAGGCGGACACTTAAAGAAAGAAGAAGAAGAAGGCCTTCAAGCAGGCGGTGGCCAAAGTCCAGCGCCACTAACTTTTTCGCTGCGCACCGCACCCGTTGCGTCGACGCCAGATTCCTGGATGCAGCAACGTAATCCGACAGATACAGATACAGATCAGGCACATGGCTCATGAGCACGCTTGTAACACCTTTTTTTGTGTGGATGCTTCCACTGATGAGATAAACTACATGTCCATAAATCCAAACGATTGTTGCTTACGACACCAAATCGCCTAGCAGAAATACCAGCATAAAGCACACGGAACAAACAAAGAAACATCCTCAAAAAACGATGTTCCAACTTTTTCTCTACCTGACACATGTGCACAGCAAGAGAAATCAACGAACGCAACGTTTATTCAAGATGGCACAGCCTTTTCGATTTTGATTATGGTCAAACAATCACACCGATGAACAGAAACAAACAGGCAACCTTTAGAAAGAGAGGGTGTTAGTTACCGCCAAGGACACAGAGTACAGGACTAGACATAGTGTCTAGTCTTGTACTCTGTCTGTGTTCTTGGCGGTAACTAACCCCCTCTCTTTCTAAATTTTGCTTCATTTTCCGCCCTCAATCACTCCATTTTGAAACTTCACAAGCAACCTGTTTGGATTACAATGAAATGAAATCTTAACGAATAAACAGGGTAACTGTTGTTTCCATGAAGAGGCAAATTACACGCCCATAACTCCAAAACGAGTGCTGCTTACGACACCAAATCGCTCAGCAGATATGCCTAAAAACAGAGCACCCAGAGCAAACAAAGAGACATCCACAAAAAAGGGTGTTACAAGCGTGCTCATGTGTCATGTACCTGACACACGTACACAGCAGAGCAACTAAACATTTAGCATCTCTTAAAGATAAACCATACCCTGGGCGACTCTCTACTCTCAACTTCCAAGCCTGTAGCACAGAAGAAAAAGGGGTGATTTGATAGACTTGTACAAGTTTAGGCCTATACATGGCATTTACCAGATAAGAGTGATAAACCACGGTTTGAATTTTTCACCAACAGGGACAGCGGAGGACACTCCTTGAAACTATCCAAAGTTCATCACAGACTGAAATTTAGGGGAAATTACTTCCCTGTTCGAGTTATTGATGTTTGGAATTATCTTCCTGACTCTGTAAGCCTAGTAACAGCCTCTACAGTCAACATCTTCAAATCACGGTTAGACACTCATTAGCAGGAACTGCCGACAAAATGCAATCCAGAATATTTATCGACCTAGATAGTCTCAGTCTGTGACTCTCTTCCTTCCACGCATGCAGAGGTTTTTTTATCTAGATATTATATATTAGAACGGTGAACAGGCATCTTAAGGCCTCCAACACCTACAAGTTCAAGTTCAAGAGAAATAAACGAACTCAGCTAACACTATTCAAGACTGGCACAAACTTTTCTATCTTTAATACAGTCGAACGAATACACAGATGTACAGAAACAAATGCAGGTCACGTCAGTTTGACTGGTATTGTGTTGAAGTCGCCTCAGAAACTTTAGGTTGGAGACAATGTTCTGCACCGGCCAATATTGGCCAGCGCATTTGATAGTTTTTGTTTTAAAAATGTGTTATCAGAATATTTGATAACAACAACAACAACAAAAACTGTTAAAGACTCCATTATTAAACTGTTAAAGACTCCATTATTAAAGGGAGAGGAACTTTAGGTTGGAGACAATGTTCTGCACCGGCCAATATTGGCCAGCGCATTTGATAGTTTTTGATTTAAAAATGTGTTATCAGAATAAAGATGACAACAACAACAACAAAAACTGTTAAAGACTCCATTATTAAAGGGAGAGGAACTGTCAACTGAACCTAGTTCATGTGTTTGTTTTGGTTGAATGTTGCACATGAATTAATGTGGTGTCCCTGTGTGGGTGCCACATTAATTCATATGCAACATTCAACCAAAACTGATTCTTGAAGGACAGGAGTCAGAAGCAGACATTGATGCGGCTGATGTGTTCAGATAAAAAGCCAGAGCTGTTATGCTCAATGCAGTGAGACTCTTACAGCTCTTTGAAAGGACAACTCGAGATCTAGGTCCAGTTCACAGTACAGTGTGAGTGTGGCGGAGGCAAAGTTACCGAAATTGGAACTAGAGAACAGTAATATGCCGACTCTAGGCCACTTTCGCCCTTAACTAGTTTTCGGGCGAAAGTGCCCTAGAATCAGCATATTACTGTTCTCTGACAAGTAAGACGTCAATAACCAAAAAATAACGATTATCTACAAACAAACATACTGTGCAGGGTTATCCGTTTTTAATACTAATTTACTAAACTTTTCAGATTTCAGTTTTTGCTTAATCCTGTGTTTTTCCTGATCATTTTCAATAACATCATTTTCGCGCAAACATTCTTCAATGAGTCTCTGTCTTTCATTTGAAATAACACTACAGTCTTTAACTGTTCTCTAAAGTCTTTTAAAACCGAGTTATATTTCTGGCATAAAATCCACACACTTATCCCATCATGTCTTCCACTGAAAGCTAGTTTTGACAAAGTGTTTCTCTTTTAACTATATCTTTTTCTGCCGAACAGTCATCTATAATAAAGAGTGTTTGCGTTCCTTCAAACACTTTATAAAAGTATTCTAAACACTCACTCAGTTTAGTGCTAGGATTAACTAAATATACGTCATTGTCTGTCCATATAAACCTTCTATCATGATATGCTTTGTTCCTTTTAAGTGTTGGACAGAAAATCACAATATGATCAAAATTATAACGATAAACTGTTTGTAACAGGTCGAGGATAAATATTGTTTTTCCACAACCAGTCTGCCCACAAATCAATGAGCAATGAGGAGTTTTTGGCATAAAGTTTAACTGCTCCATAGTGTTATAGCAGAATTTAATCTAATCCAGTTATTATTTTTATCATACTCTCTGTCAAAACTTGTTCAGTATAATAAAACCCTACGAGGCCTAAATGTGTAAGATTAATCCAATTCAGTTCTGTAAGATTGTTTCTATTTAAGTCAACATTGATTTTGTTGCTTGTTGTTATGATCTTAATATCCTCGCCATTGTGAAGAACGACGATGGTAACGTTAAGACGTTTAACGTCTAAGTTTTGCCAGCTAATATTAATTCCTTTTATAAGGTCATCACTAACGCCCACAACCCCATCCCGCTCCACATCTTTAAAGACAGAAATTTCAAATATCATTGTGAACGTGTCTCTAATTTTCTGCTTGGAAAGAACTGTAATTTTGTAGAAGCTTTTTTTACAACTGTTTCTTTTCTGTGGAGGATGTACTGTTTTTTCCCATACGGCGTTATTTCAATTTCTTTCCGACTATTGTCGTCCGGCATAAGACTTACATGTAAAGGGCCAGAGTTGAATGCTTTTCTGAAACTTTTTTGACGGCTAAAATATGTAAATGGGCTTATGAATTCAAATTTTATTTCCCATTCTAAATATGGTTCTAAGTGCCATTTGAGGTCAGGTTTTCGAACTATTTTATATTCATACTGACCAACATTATTTGCTTCTAGATTGCGCAGCTGTTCTAGTTTAGGAAACTTTTTACTGTCGCTAACCTCTTTGCGTTTATAATCACCATCTTTAGTGTACTCAAACCCATACAAAGTGCCTATCTCCCCGTTCTGTTAAAAGTCCGCAACGTCTGCAAGGTTTTTTAATTCTAATTTTATAACCTCACAGGCCAAGAAAAACTCCGGTTCTTTGGCCCACGCGACTTTATTTTTAGAAACGTTTATTTATTTCCAAAACATGTGCAGGTTTCACATTTCACGACTTTCCCTGTTTTGTCTTTGATTTTTATAATAAATGACCGACCCCCCCAAAAACTAATCTTTTAAACTGTAAATTAGGGAATTTTTTAAAATTTCATAATCGCAATAGCAGCTTTCCCTACGGAAAGCTTTTAAAAAACATTTTGGGGGGCCTTCCATCTAAAAGTTTTCTCAGTGTTTTGTCGTCCAAATGAACATAGAGTAATGAATTTAATAAAGATCGAGGGGTTTTCTCCTCAAAAGTATTTTTGTCGGGCACACCAAAATCTATGTTGTCATCTGCAAACCCAAAACTTTTTTGGCAGCTCTACATAAAAAAGGTAATGTGTCTTCTTCTTCAGGTTTGAAGTTAACATTTTTTTTTTAGATTTGATTTTAAGTTTGAGGTAATCGAAATTACTATTGTTTTTTTAGCGAAAAAAACCCGAAAAACCCATCAGAGGGTTTAAGGTAATCCCTTTCCCCTTTTTTTTATAACTTTAAACTGCATTATTTTTTTGGTTTCATTTTATTTTAAAACCATACGCTTTGTAAAATTTCAGGGGCGCGACCGTTTTGGCCCCGCAATTTTTATCTACATGTTCAAAACAAGGGCGGTCTGTTTTGTTATTTTTACAAACATTTTTTTAAAAAAAAATTAAAATGAGCGCATTAAAATATACTGGCGCAAAAATTTCTTTTGGGCCGCACACTTTAAAAAAATATAACAACTACACCCTTGACATTGCGGCCCAGCGGGGCCTTTTTCAAAAAAAGGGGTTTTTCCCCTTGAAGAGCTACTTAACCCCCTTTTGAAAAGAGCCATCCAAAAGCGGGGTTGTCACCCGTGCGTTTTATCGAACCATTTAAATTTTGCTGTGTCTGTGCATAACGGTGTGGAGTGTTTATGCTGACATTTTAAATCACCATGTCCTTTGGTGGTCATTCGATTTATTTTTTTACCCTTCGCTATTTTGACAACTGCAAGCACCATTACCGAATGACAATCGTTTAATCCATTTGCAACAAAAATGACATGAAGGTTTTTGAAAGGATCTGTAACAAATTAATTTAACATCAAGACGATTAGACAAAATTTGGATCTTAATCGGCCTAGGCGTCATTTATTTTCAGGGGACGCCAGAAAGTATAACTTTGATGGCGTTCTCCTTTCAAAAATTTTTCAGCCCTGTCCAAGAGCAAGAGCAAAAAAAGCATGGCAACATTTATCTTAGACGCTTTTTAAGGGGCCAACTGAGCGGGAATAGAACGAATAAAAGAACCCCTTTTGTACTTACGTTTGTGTTTTCTAGGGTCCAACACAGGCAAGACAAGCAAAAACTACCTTCTAGGCTTTGACGCGCAAAAAAAAACTTAGCAAATTAAGGACGCCATTATTCTACTTGATTTTCCTTCAAGTATTCAAAGGTACCCAAAATGTTTTTCAATACGCAAGATCGAAAGTAGACTTTGCTGTTGGCACGGTTTATACATGCTGCTTTTGACCTCAGACCCAGATAGGAAAAAAAATAAACTAAATAATGAAAATTTTATAGCAGCAAAGAACCAAAAGGTTTGGGAAAAACGACATAAATTCTGACCCGTAAAATTACAAACAAAAAAGAAAAACCCAAATTTTTAAGTCATCTAATCCCCCAAGTCCCAAAACCCCCCCAAAAAACCCTGAAGACTCAGCAAAGTCGGGCTCGTTTTCCCATGACCATGAATATGAAAAAAACGCGCTTGTTCTTGGGGTTAACTGGGTAGGGTTACTGGTCTTATCTTACTAAATAGAACCCAACTATTACAGAACTAAGTCCCCAAAATGCCGGCCATAAAGCCAAATATTTGTTGCGTAGACAAAACCAGGACAATACCCCCAATATTTCCCGGTAAAACGTCCACGGCTTTAACCCCTAATTTTTTAATAAAATTCGCAAGATGACAACGTTTTTTTAATGTTTACAGGTGGAGGCGATGGTGGGGGGGCACTGAACTTTGACCACCCCCGCCGTAATGCCAAACCAGTGTAAAATGCAAACCCATGGCCTTATAACGCTTATAATGTGCCCTTGCTCTCTAAAAAAGTTTCGGATTCGTTCTGCTAGTCGTGTCTTTATATAAATTTTTTTGGTAGTTTCTCTATTTTATTTACTTGATTCGTAATTTGGGCTCGGTTTAGTTTGCATTCTAGTCTTTTCTGTCTTTTTGTTCAAAGATCTTTTAGTCTTTGGGTTTTTTTTTCTTTTAAAATCATGCCCAAAACGGGGGTCATCAGCCTCAACGAGTTTTTCTTTTTCTCTTCTTATAGCCCTCTAGTTCACCTAGTTTTTTCTAAAGTTTTTAATTCGCCTCTGATGGTTTTTTTAAAGCATGATCAAAGGGCCCCCCTATTTTCGATGGGAGCGGTGAGTGTGTATATCTTTAAAGCTGTTTCTTCTGAAAAACGGTTTTGCTTCATTGTATTTATTAATTTGCCCGCTGTTGATTTAATTCTTTTAAATTCCCTGTTTTTCATTTGGTTATCTGTCGGGAGTTTTTGCGTGTGTTTTGAAGTTTTGCAACGCATCCTATCTAATTTTGGTCTAGCAATCCAAGGCGTTTTGTCTTTCACCCCTGGTCTTTTTATAATTTGTACTTTGGCAAAAAAATTTTATGGGGCGGGGTTTTGTTGTAACCGAAAAGTTGGGCCCCGATCGTTTTTTACAGACAAATGATCATCTTTTAATTCAAAATCATTTGGGTCTATAAATTCGGGAGGTTCTTGGCCTAAACTTTCGTAAAATGATTTAACCTTACTTTCTGTTAATTCATGCCGCATTGAGAGCGTTGAGTGATGCTGTGTCAAAGGGATCATTTCACTCATGTCGTCTCCAGGATCAAAAACATCATAATCTTCTTCAGCTTCAATTCTTGCCATGTTTTTAAATAATTAACTTTTTATTTTGCTTTATAAAAATGTCACAACAAGCACATGGCTCGATTCTTGACCCGCATAGAAGACTGAAAGAACCCAATGGCGTGAAGGGAAATAAGCGGAATATTACTGTTCCAAATAATCCATCTACTATTGATGCAGATCAAATTCTTACCTGTCAAATTTCCAGACCTAGGAGCGGATGAAGTGATTGTGCCAGGCTCTGCACGTCTTACTTTCAAAATAGAACTCGCTTCAACAACGAACCCAAACAGGACAGTTGTACAGAATCTGGGGCGGGCAATCGTTAAGAAAATTTCTATAAAACTTGAGGGGCAAGAAATATTTTCTTTACACAATGCAGGGCATATTTTTAACATATTCTGATCTATGGCTAACCGGGAATGAAAGGGCCGATCTTGCGTTCAAGGAATCGAAAATGAAGAAGCGCTAAAACATAGAATAGGCGCCGAAGATACTAAAGACGGCAAAAAGTATGTTGCTGTAAAGTTTGCGTATGGAAATCGCTTTTCCATTCCCTTAGATTTTGAGTTGTTAAAAGCGCATGCACCATACTTTCAAGGAGCATTAAAAGACAGATTGTCATATGAACTAACTTTTAATGAATACAAACGTGTTATCAGTCATCAGACACCGAAGCAAAGTACAGCATTTCTGACATCTCGTTAGAGTTTGACGTTGTTAGCAACCATGAAATAGCAAGGCTGATTGAGCACCAATATCAGTCAAAATTAGCAATATATTACGAAAGAGTGATTCATCATACAACATATCCCCGAAGCAGGGCAGACACTATATGGAATTTTAGTTTTAGTGTCGCTGCAAGATCGCTTAAAGGTATTTTATTGCTGTGTGAAGATGAAGAACCGTTTAAAAGAGCAAGTGAAAAGTTTTTTAATCCTAAAATAACGAAAGTGCAATGTACAATTGATGGTAGTCCTAACCAAATCTACGCTAGGGGGCTTAGCCCTTATCATCATTTTGACGAAAATAAGAAAATTGTTTGGGGGGTTGGGAGGGGTAGAAGTTAACAGCAGACCTTGTGTCTAAAGATTTACATCTTCAAATGTTAGGCTTGATGATTATTTAACAACAAAATACGGTTTATGGGTTGACCAAAGGTCAACGGAGGATAATCAGTTGTATGAAGCGGGAGAACTGGAGAGAACGAAATAAACATTCAAATTGATAAAGAAGAAGAAGCCGATAAACCGCTTAATGTAAAATTTGTTTTTATTATATGATGCGCAGCTGAATATTAGAGAAAACAGATTAAAAATGTACTATACTAAATTATTTTTATTTTATAAAAAGCATGTTCGTTTCAGGTTTATCCAAATGTGCCTACAGCGCCCGCCAAAAGAAGAGATAGTAGAAACCCTAACATAAAAACCTTCAGATAACCAACATTACGCAAATGCAACAAAAACTAGAGCAGGACCTTTCAAAATACAGCAAAACCAAACGAAGGTATTCTGCTGCCTTTAATGCTGTTACATATGTTAATACTGGAGCATCGACTATAAGCGCTCTATCAGCAGGGAAAGAAATGTTGGTCTCTTAGCAACGGGGAAAGGCGCACCCCAAACTTTAAACCCCTAGGAGGTTTGTCTTTAGCTCTCGGCCTGTGTTCATTAGCTGTAAGTGCTGCTGGCAAAAAAATAAAAACTAAACTCCAAAAGCACACAGCAAAGGTTCAACTAATAACGGCAAACTTAGCTCGTTTAAACTGACAATAAATAAAGCACTAGCTGACTCAAACATCCCCGGATGAAAATTAATCGTTTACAGGCCGATTTTGATGACTACAAAAGACAAAAGTTTGATCTTCAAAGAAAGGCGAGGAAAAGTTTTTCTCAACAGCCAACCCCGAGCAGATAAAAAAGGAATGCTAAAAAAAAGTAAACGAGACATTAAACTCTGTTCTAAACAGCTCACATTAAAAACCCCAAAAAGGGTTTGTTTATACTTTAGTTTATGAGTCCAAGCGCAAAAGACCGTCGATAATTGATTCTGATTAAGCCGTGTATTTTTTTAATTTAAATAAATATGTGGCTTAGAAAAGAAAGACAGCATGGCTAAGATAATGAAGGACAAGACGAATTGTTTGAAGGAATCCCTCGAGAGAGAGCGTTTATAAAGAGCACGGAATGATATTGATTTAGAAGTCATTGCCCCAAAACAAACGTACAGGCAAGTGTTGTTCATGCTATTTCTCAAGTTCCGGGCAAACTAAACAATAGACCCGCAGTTAAAGTAATGTTAGCTGTTTTAATCGACAATGTAAAAAATAAATGAAAGAAAATCTAGAAGCTGGGTCTCGACTAAACAACAGACTATTCTTTCCTCTAATGACTTAACACCTGGTTGGGCAGACGAACTGCTTACACAGTTTGACGCTGCCGCTGAAGAAGCTAAAATGAGGGGCTCGGGTTGGTCAAGGGCGAAGTTTTAGAGATTAGATTAAAACGGGCAAAGTATGCACCGATTGTAGGCAAGGCTTACATTCCGCTACCCCGAGAGTTTGGTTTTAAAGAGAGCAGTTTTAAACATAAAAAATTCAGACAAACAAATGTTTCTGTGGGGGTTTTTCTTGCAAGGCTTGCATCATGCCCGCGAACACGCAGAGAGAGTGACTAACAAATCGCAATACGCCAAGATCTTAACTTCAATGGAAATCCTTTCGTTAGTGTAGACCAAATTGATCATTTGAAGAACAAAACAACCCAATAACTGTTAATGTATACACATGGGATAGGAAACAAATTTGGTGCCAATTAAAGTGTCCAAGAACAGTCCAACAATGGGCGAACCAGCCCAAAATCATGTGGACTTACTCCTAATGTTTTCGCCAGCAAGGCTGCCCCAATACACATTGATACGCACAATGAGCAGATTTTTAGCGCATACTTCAAAACATGAACATAAACAAGAATTTTGTAGAAAATGTATAACAAAATTCCAACCCGCTCAAAACCGCGCTTGAACATATAAAACATTGTAAAAGTTCTGTAGACTGTAAGACAGAACTAACTAAAGCCCCCCAGATCTAAAGTTAGTTTTAAGAACTGGAAACGGATGCCAAATTCTCCATAATGATGTTTACGCAGACTTCGAATCGCTCATTGTTCCTTAAGAAGGGCCAGCGCCACAAAAACTTCGAAAAAAAAGTTTTAATGAGTAATCATCAGAAATTTTTTCATTTGCCTTCATTGTTGTCAGGTTTGATGGCGTTCATTCAGAGCCAGTATTATATAGAGGGCCAAATGCTGCAGAATACTTCTTAGAACGCAAGCAGCAAGTGCGTAATGACTGTTCTAAAAAATCTAAACTTATCTGAATCAAAATGACCCCCTGAAGCCCAACAACAGTATGGACCAGCCACACATTGTTGGATTTGCGGTTTAGGTCTCTCATCAGACGCAGCGAATCCAAAAGTAAGAGACCATGATCACATTAGTGGGGAATTTAGAGGTGCAAGCGCACAGTAAATGCAATCTTTAACTAAAAATTTGAACCAAAGAAAATGGAAGCTGCCTGTATCTTTCACAACTTGCGAGGTTATGACTCCACCTTATAATGCAAACAGTAAACCAGCGCCTTCAGGGTAGCATGCATTGCACAGTCCTCAGAAAAGTACATGTGTTTCACTTAAATAACATGTCTTTCTACGA
This sequence comes from Conus ventricosus, assembly GCA_018398815.1. Lineage (NCBI taxonomy): Eukaryota > Metazoa > Mollusca > Gastropoda > Neogastropoda > Conidae > Conus > Conus ventricosus. Next base: position 43,239,994 of record CM031607.1, on the reverse strand, counting down.
CTCTATGCAGCACATGATGGGTTTTATTAGAGTCACGGGCTATGTCCTTAAAGTCCTCCCCAATAACGGAAAAATATTTTGACTCAACTCTTGTTAGAAAGGGTGTTTACCCTTATAAACATGAACAGTTGGGAAATTTGACGAAGATACACTCCGCCTAAAGGCGCGTTCTTTCTAGTCTTAGGGGAAAAGGGACACACGACTCCGATTACCAGCATGCTCAAGATGCTTGGCAAAAGTTAGTTTAAAACATGGGAGACTATCATGACCCTATTTAATGGCAGAAGTATTTTGGGGGACGTCTTTGAAAATTAAGAAAACCTGCAAAAACATATACCTGGATCCTGGCATTATATTCGCACCGGGGGAGAGCTGGGACCTTTCTTAAATTTTACTGAGTACAGATTGTTTTTATGTCTACCTACCAAGTTCAGATAAATTGAAAACGGATGCGGGAGGAATAGTAGGGCGTCGCATCATTACTGTAAAGCAAACAACAAAAACCTGGACGACTATATCCGAGAAAAGTCAAAAACCATGTATTTTGAGCAAACAATCTGTAAGGGTTGGGCTAGGGACAAAAACTTCCATTAGAAAATTTAAAATGACACAGACGAAAATATTTAAAAGGCATTTAAAAATGGTTGAACAGTTAACGCCTGATCAGCAGCGCGGCTTCATTCAGAATTGAATAAATTTCCTCAAGAACTCCTGACCTGCATAATGCTATCCAATAGCACGAAAGCTAAAGATGGATCCAAGAGAGCCACCAAAAAAAAGTGCCCCCTTTTGGGGCAAAAAAAAAATTAAGTCTGTCCATTACAGCTTTTACAATTTTATTTAAGACATGGTTTAAAGTAACAGCTGTCCACGCATAATTGCTTTTGACAAGAACTTTCATGAAACCAAACACATGAAGAACACGACCTCAGAAAAAAATCCACGATGCTAAAAAAAATTTTTTCAAGTTGATGAAAAACCCAGCTTTTTGGGAAAAGACTAGGGGAGAATCCGCCCAACGAAAAAGAATTAAATTTTGGGTCACCAAAGGGGAAAAAAAGAAAATAAGCAAAATTTTAAAAACCTTTAATTATCAGGATTTTTAAAAAATTTCCCGATCACCCTTTTTTGGCATAATGAAAAAAAAAAAGAAAGTCAAATTAAGAAAAACCCCTGTATTTTTTGGGGTTTTACTGTTTTAAAAAATTATCAAAGTTTTTTGATTTTTTAGATTTTCCCTTTATGACTTTTTTAAAGGGCCCTCGAACCTGAGTCCAGAGTACTTTCCCAACAGATACAGATAGTTTTGTTATAGATTTTCCCTACTGAAGAAAACTAAAAGAAAAGGAAACCCGGGAATTGGCTAAAGGGCATGTAGGATGGTATGATAAAACTGTTTAAACCAAAAGATTCACCTTTGAAATTCAATTACAACAAAATTTTTTTGGGAAAAAGATAAAGGGAAATGAATTTCTGGAAAGGTATCCAAAGGGGTATGGGGTTAAGGTCAAAAAGTACAGTATTTTTGGGCCCGGGAAAAATATTAAAAAGAAAAGGGAATATCTCGCAGCGTTGTCATCAAACATATCACATGACAACTACAAAGAAGCTTTTTTGGGCAAAAAATTTTTTTCATCATACAACGAAAACGCGTCTAATCTACATGAGATCGCACAACTGTTTAACAAAGAATCATTAGATAGAACAAACACAAAAGGGGTTTTTGTTAACCCAGATTTTTCATAGCAATTGGGAGGGAAAACCCGAAATTATTAAAGGGGAACGGGGCTGGAGGAATTATCTGCATTCTTCTTTCACAAAAGATTTTGGGGGGCGGGTTGTTTTGTTGTGGCAGTTTCCGTAAATAATACACGGGCGGTTTATCTTAAATTTCTTTTTTTTTCTTTGGGGTCAACACCCAAACGGGATTTTTCCCCCTAGCGAGTGCCCCCCTTCTGCCCCCCCGGTAAAAAAAAGGTACCTTACTTTAAAAACCAAAGGGAATGTTTCCCGGAGAACCTCTCCTTCAACAAATTTATTGTTTTTTTTTTAATTGCTTGTACTGTTTTAGCCCTTTAAATTCTTCTTATTCATTGCGCGCAAAATGAGGGCAGTCTTTAAACCCTTCTGTGTTGCGAAATTGTCATCCTCCTGTGATACGGGTAAAAAAAAGCTTTGGGCAAAACTGTTTTTTAAAATTTTTTCAATAAAGCCGTGACTTGAACCCCCTAAAATGCCTTTTTTTAAAGGGTAACTCTTTTTTTAAAAACAATAATTTGATTCACTTGGTTTTTAAAATTCTTTCCATCATCGACTTGAATCATGCGGGGGAAAGTTAAGGCCCGTTGGTATATCATTTATAGCAAAGCAACAGCAGAAGATCTTTTTGTTAATGGCTCCGCTCTTTGTATCTTGAAGCCATGTAAATGCTGTGAGTGCGTATTAAAATTTTTTTGTTAATCCTATCGAGGGTAAAAAGAAAAAATCCATTTATGGGGGGTCGTTGGGAGTTGGTTCAAAAAGTGTGGTCTTGTATTCGTCTAGGGGCAGTAAAAAAATTTTCCAAAATTGCTTTTTAGTACCATTCCTTTGCGTTTGTTCACTATCTGCCGCTTGGCTTGCTTTTTATTGCTGTGAAAACCCTTTTCCAATACCCTTTTGGGGCGAATAATAGATTTTGTTCATTTTTTATTCACCAATATTAGGCAACAAAATACAAAAAGGTCAACAACGACAATAAACCCGTTTTCTTGCATCTTTTGTTTTTCTGATGGTTGATAAAAGTCACTGAATTTGGTGGGGGCAATGTCGGACCGGTTTGCCGTTACTAGAAAATATTGTTTTATTGTTTGACAATTTTTTAAAAGTGTAGCTGCATGCCCCTGCCCTTTTCAGTGTTCTTAAATAAAATTAATCTCAAGTCTCTCCCTTTAAGGGCGTCTTGCGCAGCTGCAGTTCCTCCATAGCTTTGTTAGTCTTTTTTCTCTCCCCGGGTCTTTCCCCCCAGTTTACAAAATGCGAAATTACTTCCGCTAAAAGCGAGCGATTCCCCACAGCGCCGCCTATCATTTTGCGATGAACCATTTTTTAAAAATGTATTTTTTTTTTACATATTTTTAACTGTCGGGAATTTATTCCTTGCTTGACTAGAAAATCTTTCGTGAAACCCGAAGCTCAATATACATTATTTTGGGAAAATCCTAAAATCTAGTTTCCCAAAGATCTGCTGTTTAATTTTAACAAGCTTTTACCAACATGAGTACCACACTTTTTCCCCCAAATAACACAAATAGTATACAAGGTTGAACAGTTTTTTGGGTGCTCATTTTTATAAAATAAAAAAAATTAAAATTTATTAAAAAAAGAACATGAGATTACTAAGCACAGGGAACCCCAAAACCTTCCCTAAACTTATAATGACCATTTATGATCAAGTTTATCCCCAAAAAAGGAGAGGTGTATTCTTTGGAGCATGGGGGAAAACAAACATTTCCTCGGAACTGAATTCAGCAAAGAACGATTCAACAGGTCTACACAAGACTTTATAAAGTATCATAACAGGTATGAAGCGCAGCAGGTCTAAATGGTAAAAAGTGGGGGGAAAAGGGTTCTTAGTTTGTACACTAAAAAGTTAGTAGATTTGCCCCTTGATTTAAACAAATCTTCGTATGATTTAACGCAAGATCCAGTTTTAAAAAAGTCATTAAGTCCTGGATGTATCTTACACAGATTTGGAAATTTTTTATCCCATTTAATCAGGGATTAATAATTTTTAAATCATATAGATTTTTTTTCCCTTAAAATGAACGAGCTGGAAAAATCATCAGAACCAAAAACACTGAATCAGGTGGAAAAAGAACCCAAAGCCAAAAAACACAGAAAACGCTGAACAGGGGGAGCCCTTAAAAAATCCTGGGCGTTTTTAAGCAGGAAGAAAATTAGCAGAGTGGAACAAAAAAAAAAAAATTAATGTTCAGAATTAATCAAAATGAAAAAAAAAACGCCAGAACAAGTTGTTTCAATGCCACTATAAAAACCCATGTATAAAAGGGCCCCCAAAGTCTCAGGAATTTTGAATTTAAAAAACTGTTCCCTTTTTTTGGCCCATTGCGTGGGGGGGGCATTTTTTTACGGTTATAAAATATATACACAAGGGCAGCAAAAAACAAAAGCAATCAAAAAATCGAACCACTAAAACAGAAGGCACAGCACCCCAAAAACCGCCAATAAAAAAGCATCATTTTGACCCTTTTATAAGCAATAATATTTTAAATTTTTTTTAAAACAGATCATGGGTATTATAAAATGATAAAGTCAAAAAATAAAGACGGGGATCTATAAAAACATCTCCATAGACCAAAATTGTAATCAAGGGCGGTTGCTTAGGATTAAGAACTTCCTTAAGTCTACAGGAAAACCTGACAAGACCCCTAAACGATGACGCGTTTTTGAGGCGTGTGTTACTATATTAGGCATCGCTATTTAAGATAAAAAATAAATTGATTTTTTGATAATTATAAGAAAACTTGAATACGAAATTGGGTTTTACTTAAAGGAGATTAGTTTTGACTTGAGGTGACTTAATCAAGAATTAAAATTAAAACTTAATCAAGAATTATTAAAAACTTGAAGAACTTAATTAAAAACTTTAATAAGAACTTGGGTGACTTAAATTAAAAAAATTTAATTAAGAACTTTGGGGACTTGGGGGTGGGAATGTGTGTGGTTACACAGGGGGGGGGTGGGGGGGACGGCTGCGGGGGGGGGGTGGGGGGGGGAGTCGTCGTGGGGGTGGGGGGGGGGGACGTCGTGCGGGGGGGGGGGGACGTGCGTGCGTGGGGGGGACAAAACACACACACACACAAACAAACAACAAAAACAAACAAAAACAAACAAACAACAATAGACAGGACGTGCTTGTAAAACTTGGCCAAATTTGCTGTGCTCCCCTTTTCTCAACCAGGCTTTCAACGGGTTTGGCAGAGTTACAGCAGTAATGGTAGCCCAAATTTTATGGCGGCCTAATCGCCAGTAGTATACATCCTCATTGTATATTTGGAGATTTATATAAAATAGTGCTGGGCCCACACTCTCCTCTCCATCTGGTAGATTCTAAGGCCTGCCCAACCCTATCAGTTTTTTTCCAAAACATTCAAAAACGTTATCCATTGCATAAGGGCCACTGCGTTTTTTAAACAATCAAACACCCAAGAGGACAGGCGCAAATGTCATAAGGCAGCAAACCGTAATGCATGATCGGTTCTATTTTAAGCCACGTCATTTACTTTTTTTGAACCGTACAGCAGATCGTTACTATATTTAAGCCCCTCAGTGGGAGGCCTGCAGTGGCCTTACAGCCCCGCGCCTGTTGCTAAAACGCCACACAACCCGCCCCTAAACAAGCCCCCCCCCCCGTTCATGCTTTAACGGGACTAATTTAGAGTCAGTCATACTACACGGGCCGTGCCTTTCGGTCAATCAGGGGAGCTCCCGATTACCCAGTATTGCTTTGGGTGCTTTTAGCCGGATCAAGCTGGGAAAATCCCGGCCAGGGTAGTAAAACCGGGTGGGAAGTGGCTCAATTTCTCCTGCCATCAGGTTCTAACACGCATGTTATCAACCGAATGCTTTAAAGTTGGGGTTGGGTTGTAGTATTTCAGAATGAGTTTTTGTTTTTTGTATAAATTTGAAAGAAATCGCGAGTTGTGAAATTTTTTGGGTAAATAAAAAAAATGACACTTAATTAGTCTTCTTGCACGGAGATTTAAACCCCAAATCTCTTTCAGATAAGACCATTTTTTGTTTTTTTACTGTTTTTTAAAATTTTCCCCTTTCTTTCGAAGCCAAGCCCTAAAAAAAGAGCCCAGAAAGAGATTTTCCCTTTTGTCATCTTTCATGAGTAACAAGCCGGTGTAAAATGGGGGCATTTTTTGAACAGTTTCAAAGGGGTTTTGGTTTCTCAATGGGTCGGAAAAGGGAGCTCACAAAACTGTGTTTTAAAAATTTGTCAAGATCTTCAACTGAGGTTCCGTTTTTTGTTTGGGGAAACAAAAACAAAGCTTCCTTTTTGGGTTTTAAGGGGGAGAACAAGGGTCGCCACTCAAATTTTCTTTGTCAAAAACTTTGCCATGGCCCCATATAAACAATGTTTTTTTTACAAGATCGGGGTTGATCGGAAAATTTCCTTGCAAGATAAAAACACTTTGCCTTTTTAGTAATATTAGTGTCACTTCCAGCACTGACGAAGGCATTGAAACATCACTTCCCTACTCGCCATGTTTTTAAAAACACACAAGTTTCTCTGAAAATCTTTTCGCCCACCGTCGAATTTAAAATGGGGGCGGCTGGTATGGTGGGGGACAACCAAAGTGCACGTGATTTAAACTCGGCACTGATTTGAAAGAGGCTTATCGAAGTAAAATGACTAGAACTGACAAGCCGTCTCGTCATCGGGTGTGCGACGCCGCGTGGTCTCGCAGCAGTTCCCTGCCGCACGAACCACTGTAACCTGATACGCCTGCCACAATCCACGAACCCTGAAATTAGGCCTGTGTGCACAGTGTCCCAGTCAAGCCATACATAATTTCTAGATTTAAGCAGGATTTTTTACTTTATGTTTGTTCAGTATGTTTGTTTGTAGATAATCGTTATTTTTGGTTATTGAAGTCTTACTTGTCAGAAAACAGGAAAAGGCGGCTTTTAGGCCACTTTCGCCCAAAAACTCGGTGGAGGAGCAAGTGGCTTAGAGTCGGCATATTCCTGTTCTCTGAACTGCATACCGTTAGTGGTGATATCAAAGGATGAACATCTATCTGGGAACAGTTCGAAACCGTCGTAGACCGCGGTGAGTTGCCAGACATTACACAGTTTTCCTACTTGCGCTCTCTTCTTTAGGGTGAAGCGAAGTCGGTCATTGTAGGGCTTTCGCCGAATGTTGCTAATTGTAAGAGTGCTTGTTAGCTCCTGAAGCAATGCTATGGTCGCCCTGAACGTAATGTTTTCTCCAACATTCAAGAACTGTTATCCCTGGAGGTGCTATAGAATCCAATGGTCGAAGAACTATGGAACATACACACATTCCAAGTCTTGAAGCACTTAATATTTCTGGTGAGCAATATATGTTATCCACACCCCTTTCTTCTTGTCACGCCTACCCTCGGAGCTTGGCCTCGAATGGGCAAGAGACGGCGAGTCGCACGAGTGAGATTTGCCATCCCGCATGGACTTCCTGAAGAAGGAACTAGAAGGAAGGGAACGCTCGCAGACTTTCGTCAACGATGAGTCCCAGAACTCCGGCAGGTCAACGCCCAATCCTTCGGCTCTGCATATAGCTTCGGACCGGTGAACCTGTGGGCTGTGTGGACGGCAAGGGCTCTCCATGGCTCGCTGCTATGTTCTCACACGGTCCCAACGTGTGACCGCAAAGGAAAACTACAACATGTAGGCCCATGCTTCAAGTGTTTATCCAAACACATGATCATTCTTACAAAAGTGTCAGGCTAAGTGTGCTTGGTGTAAGGGCAAACACCATGCTTTGGTGTGTGCTCCAAAAGATTCCCAGCCACAAAATTCTGGTCAAACAAACAAAGCAGACACACATCAGAACTCTATCATGCCAAACTCAGGTTTGTCTAGTGTCAAAGTTAATGTGTCATGTGTTAAGACGGTCAGTGAAAGTCAAGCCCACGTTCTGTTGCAGACAATGCAGGTTTCTGCCAGAGGAAAGTGTGGGGTCACTCGGGCTGTCATTCTCTTTGACACCTGTTCTGATAAATCTTACAGTTCCAAAGATCTGGTGGACAAAATAGGACCAGAGAGGGCAGAGTCGCAAACTCTCGTCTTTGCAGCCTTTGGTTCCGATCGGGTGAGCAGTGTGGAAAAAAAAACAATGCTTATGATGTTCAGCTGCATGGCAATGGATGTGCTATGATGTTAAAGCTGGCTGAAATTCCCACTGTTTGTGTTCCTATGTTTCAGCCGTCTGTCCCTAGGAGTTTGTTGTGCTGCTTTGGTGGTGATCTTGGAACTGTTTCAGTTCCAGAAGGTGAAGGTGGACACTCTTGTGGGTCTTGATGCATACTATAAGCTGATGACAAGTGAGATGAAATTTCCGTGTCGGAGTTTGGTTGCTCAGAAGTCAGTGTTTGGCTGGGTTTTATCGGGATGTTTGCCGGTTCCAAATACTGTGCCCAGCCAAGGTGTCACGAGTTTGTCACGAGGCCTACGACGTTTGACCCATCTAGGGTGACGGAATTACTCATTTATTTATTGTCGTTGCTGTTGTCGTGTATCCGTCCCTTAATGTGGCTTGTGGTGCGGTTGCACCTTGGTGTAGTTCGCTCAACTTCGGTTTGCTTTCTCTCTCTCTCTCTCTAATTCCACTGCCCGTGCTATTCATCCTGCAGGTTCACGGGTGGCTGGTACCTTTCTCTCGAACTTGCTGTCTATCGGCCTCTCGCCTGTCTTTTTACCTGTCGCACGTGCTTCATTTCTCTTAGCTTGAAGTATGCTCACTCTGTGACGTAGCGTGGCATGTTGGCCGCCATCGCTTAGGGAGGTTTTCACTTCACTCGAGCGGAAGATGTCTCTGGGAGCGCCTGCTCCGGTCTGGGTTCTTCACCTTATCGTCGAAGGTACAGTCGGTATCTTCATTTCCTACAGTCGGCCTGTAGGAGAGGGACATCACTTCTTTTTCCGCATCTGCGCTTCTGTCCTCTCGACTGGACAGAGGGCAGAGAGAGTCGTTTGAACCCCCTCTTCGGGTCACCCACGGTTAGCTGGTAAGCACCCAGTTTCGTGGTTTGTTTGTTTTGGTTGTTGTTGTTAGCCGGCTTATTCTTCTCTTTGCGCAATTTCTTTTGTTTTCAAAATTGTAAAAAGAAATATTGTGTTGAGACCTTTTCTCTGGTTAATTCAATCTTTCAACCTGGCCATTCCCTAAATTTTATCAAATTCTTTCTCCTGTTTATGCATCTCGTGATGCGGTAGTTGGTGGGGATGGAGAGGAACCTGGTGATTCAGGTTGTACTTGCTTGGTCTGGGCCTCGTCGCCCCTGTCACATTCGCCGGACTCTTACCCTTTCGCAGCCACTCTGTTTTGTGTTGCAAGGGGGAAAACGAGTTTTATTTCGCGAGCTGTGCGTACCCCATGTTTGTCGTTCGGTATGCGTGGTTGGAGATTTGTGTTTTTTTTGAATGTGGCTATAAAATGTGATAATTTTGCCATTGATTTATTATTTGCAAATGTGGTGGCAGTATAAAGCGATAGTTGCGTTTGGTTTATTTCCAAAGAAAGGAAAATGTTAAGCATGAGTGAAGAAGGATAAGATGATTCATATTTGTTTTATAGCTGTTTTTTTGCAGCTCTTACCTGCTTTCTGTGTGGAAGACTTTAACGAACATTCCTGTTTGATTGGTTTACTGGTTATGATCAGGTCTGTGTTGAGCGGGGATTTGGTGTATTTAGTAGCCCTTTTCCCTCGCCCATCATGCGGTGGCTGTTAGGATTTAACGCTGGGTCGGACTGTACTGACGGCGGGGTTCCGTACCCTTCTTTCTTCCTTCCCTCCCTTTCTTCTCTCCTCCCAGCTACGTTTTCCCTCTCCCGGGGCTTCACGCGAGTCTGGACTGGTTGTGCCACGCTCTGGTTGGGGCCACGCTCTGGTTGGGACCGCGGACTGGTTGGTGGCCACGTGCTGGTTGGAGGCCGACGCTCTGTTGGGACGCGGACTGGTTGGTGCCACGCGTTGGTTGAGCCACAGCTCTGTCGGACCGCGGGCTGGTAGAAAAGCCCGCCGGTTTTGACTGGCCGGCCTGATCCCAGTCCAGGACCTCCAGTACAAGCCACGTTCCCCCCCCCCCCCCCCCCCCCCCTCCCCCCCCCCCCCCGGGACGCCTCTTCACTGTCTGCTTGTGCGTGTCAAGGGTGTCGGCCTTGATCGATTTCTTTCAAGAACCGACCCGGTTTTGGAGCACCCTAGTGCGACAGGGTGCTCCCAGTAGACTTTGGGAGGCAGGGTGTGGAGGCCACCCCATGGTGTGGGAAGGGATAGATCTGGAAATGTTGTATTGTTTGTTGTTGTGCGTACCCTGGCTAAAAGACCCGGGTTCATCCAAACAGCCAAGGGTACTTGAACACTATGGTACAAATGCACGCTGGGGATGAAAATTACGTGCTGTGACCGGTTTTTGATTCCTCGCCACATGGGCAGCCACACTCCGCTTCGGGGATTTTAGAGACTGATAATGTTATGCTTGGCTTGTCACACTGAAGACAATCCCCGCATAACTGAAGCATAACTCATTTTGATGTAGCCTGGTGTTCTAGCCTTAATGCCCCAATTAGCCTGACACAGCCTTAAGCCAAGGCAGAATGTTTATTTATAATTGTGTATATGTCATATGTGTTGAAATGCTGTGATTGTGATTGTGTACGTCGTATGGTGAAAATGTTTATTTATAATTGTGCATGTTGTGTGTGTTGGAATGCTTAATTGTGTGTATGTCGTGTGTTTGAAATGCTTGATTGTGATTGTGCATGTTGTGTGTGTTGGAATGCTTATTTATGACTGTATGTTGGTGTGAATAAATGGGGGTGTTGTATCGTAATCTTTGTTTGGTCTCTTGCGGGGCGTGTGAGGTCAGTCACTCCTTCACTCCCACCTAGACCGATCCGTCAGGGCAGACCTGGTTTTTTTTTTCCGGTGGTTATTGAGTACAGGGGGTTGTATGGGAAACGTTAGTGTCTTTTTTTTTTTTTCCTCTCTCCGGATTCCGTCTGCCAGTTTGTTTGTTTTTTCCGGCCAGCCCCACCGCACTGTTGCTCGTGCTGTGGAGCGCGGTGTTGCCAGAGTGGAGCAGCCGGAACTTGTCCGCACACACACACACACACACACATACACACATATACACACACCCCTAAAATATTTGTTTTTTCAAGTGGAATTGTCTTCCCCTGTATTTGAGAACCGTAGGTATTGTTGTCATGGCAACGTCCGGTGCTGGTGTATGGCGACGCGTGCGTCGAAGAAGAAAGGTATTCAAAATGTAGTCCCTACTATTAGTACCATTTACTTCGACTACAGTGACTTCTACCTATTCCAGTGCTGTAGCCGATAGTCCCGCAAAGTACTTTCGTTGCTTCTTCGCTGGGGATCTTTCTGCCGAGACCCCACCTGACGCTTCCGCTCGGATGCGTCAGAGTATGGTTAAGCAACTGTGGGCTTTCTGTTGGGTCGCAGAGACCGAAACCTTCTCCTCTCCAGGCTTCCCCTCGTAAGGAGTATGCCCCGGGGACTTTCCTCATGGGAAAGTCGAGACCCAGGGGACGGGTCAAACGGGTCATCCTCCCGTGTCGGAGTGGTGAATCCTGCCCAGGACATCGCCTCCGTCCTTATGTTTTTGGAGCGACAGCGACGAGAGGATGAGGCCCCTGCGTAGGGAAGAGGCTGTCAGGCAGGAGGCCCTCCGTAGGGAAGAGCTAGATAGGCAGGAAGCTCAGCGTAGGGAAGAGCGCAGAGAGGAGGCTGCAGACGGGAGGCTCAGCGTAGGGAAGAGGCTGCCTCCGTAGGGAAGAACTAGACAGGATGGAGGCTCTGCGTAGGGAGGAGATGGAACAACTTCTTTCGCGGTCTCCCGCATCTGTAAATCAGGGGTTAATCACCAGGCAAGTGATAGAGTTAGAGGCCCAAAGTTAAAGCTTCCAGAGTTCAGACCTAGTGAGGACATTGATATGTTCTTGGAGCATTTTGACAAAGTGGCTAGTTCATATCAATTATCTGAGGAACCCAAAAGCATATGCACCTGTTTTCTGGGTTATCTGGTGCTGCAATGGGAGTGTGTGCTCACTCTAAATGAAGGCGCGTCTTATGCAGACATGCAGTTGGCTCTGCGTAAGCGTTTCCACCTTACCCCAGAGACGTACAGGAGGAAGTTCAGGTCCATGAAGAAGAATAACGACGAGACCTTCGTGCAGTTTGGTGATAGGCTGCGCAAAACGCTAGGGTACTGGCGTCAGTTGGCTAAGTTGGAGCTGGAGGATCTGATCCTCATTGAACAGCTCACCAACACTGTGTCCCCAGAGTTGAGGATCCGGATAGGCGAGACAGCACCTCAGGATTTCGCGGCTGCGATTCATACCGCTGAGGTGTTTGCTGAAGCTCGCAGAGCTTATGGGCATCGCCCAGATACGGAGAGGAAGCCCTCCACAGGGTTTAGTGGCAATAAAGCGCTGACAACTGCTAGCGGGGTGAACAAGGCAGGCAGTTCATCGGGGATTTCAGCACCCCGACTGTGTTTTCTTTGTGGTCGTCCTGGCCACATTAGGAAAGATTGTCCTAAAGCCGCTGGTAGTCGTGGGGGTAGTCCTTTCCAACGTCCTCGTACCTCTGCTAACGTGGGTTCCATCCCCGCTTCTGGTGATTCAGAGTGCCCGGTGTTTCTTTCTGTTGTTGGTTCTTCCTTGGTCGACACCATCAGGGATTCGGGAGCATCAACGACCTTTGTGGATAAGGATTTGGTTTCCCCTAAGGCCCGGCGGGGCGCTAGTTATGATGTGTGCGGGTTGGAGGCTGGTTTACCTCCGCCCGTCCTTCTGTACTCGTTCCTATCTCCACCCCCTATTTCTGTGGCGAAGTATGGGCCATCGCGGTGGAGCGACCTCTGTATTCCCTTCTCATAGGGAATACTATCACCTTTGCGGACGGACGCAGTCAGTCCGTGTCTACGGATCTGCCCGTACAGGCGTGTGTGGGAGGGTTTCCCCGCGCGCCAAAGCTAAGAAGCAGGAGCAGGAATTGCGTCCCGTTCTACAGCCCATCTCTGACGAGGTTCTGGCCAGGGTCGACCCTGCTACCATGGTCTGCCTTCAGGCCAGGGACTTGGATGTCCAACGCCTGCGACAACTGGTGGATCGTCCCGCTCAGTCTGCCCGACACGCCAAGGTGAGCTTCAAGCTCCACAAGGGGATCTCTTTAGGGTGTTCACTCGGGCAGATCGGGTAGCCAAGCAACTAGTTGTCCCCCAAAGCTTGAGAGAATCTGTTCTCCGGCAGGCCCATGATTCACCTATGGCAGGTCATATGGGCTCAAAGCGGACTCTCGAAACGAGTAAGACAAGACTTCTTTTGGCCAGGGATGAACTCACAGGTTAGGCAGTACTGCCGCAGTTGCGATACCTGCCAACGGACAACGCCCTAAGGGTCGCTTGAAGCGTGTTTCCCCTAGGGTCAGTGCCACGGGTTGGGGAGCCATTCAGCAAGGTTGGGGTCGACCTGGTGGGACCCATTAATCCACCATCCAATCGCGGTCACCGCTACATTTCGGTAGCGGTAGACTATGCGACTCGATGCCCAGAGGCTGCCCCGCTTAGGACTATCGATACCCCTACTATTGCTGAGGCTCTCCGGCAGATTTGGACACGCACTGGCGTGCCCAAGAAGAAGTACGGCAGAAGTTTGTACTGGAGAGCGATCATCATCCTCTCCAGTGCTTGGACCGGATCCGGCCAGTCAGTCGTCGACTCATGAGTTAGGCAGTGGAACTGCAGAGTCATTTCCGTCATATCAAGGGTTCCAGTAATACGGATGCTGACTATCTTAGCGAGCTCCGTAGTCAAGCACATTGGAAAATCAGTCAGAGGGACACTTCCCCTCAACCAGGGTTATATTCCCTTTTTGTCTCTGTATCAGGAGTAGTGACAGTTTTCACTTCAGTGAGGTTAACGGTAGTGAATCACCCATTGTTCGGATTGTTACTTTCATTGTTGGAAAGTTTGCCTAGTGTTTGATAAATGTAGTATTATGTATTTTCCCTGTGTGATTCTATCGTGGAATGTTTGTATTGGATTCATCGTACTCTGTCGAAACACAGAGAGTTGGGTTCGGTCCCATTGTTGTGAATTTGCACATGCGTCAAGGTTCAAAGGAGCACTGTATCTCAGAGAAACAGATGCTTTTAGAAGGGGGGTTTGTCACGAGTTTGTCACGAGGCCTACGACGTTTGACTCATCTAGGGTGGCGGAATTACTCATTTATTTATTGTCGTTGCTGTTGTCGTGTATCCGTCCCTTAATGTGGCTTGTGGTGCGGTTGCACCTTGGTGTAGTTCAGCTCAAGTTCGGTTTGCTTTCTCTCTCTCTCTCTCTAATTCCACTGCCCGTGCTATTCATCCTGCAGGTTCACGGGTGGCTGGTACCTTTCTCTCGAATTGCTGTCTATCGGCCTCTCGCCTGTCTTTTTACCTGTCGCACGTGCTTCATTCTTTTAGCTTGAAGTATGCTCACTCTGTGACGTAGCGTGGCATGTTGGCCGCCATCGCTTAGGCAGGTTTTCTCTTCACTCGAGCGGAAGATGTCTCTGGGAGCGCCTGCTCCGGTCTTGGTTCTTCACCTATCGTCGAGGGTACAGTCGGTACCTTCATTTCCTACAGTCGGCCTGTAGGAGAGGGACATCACTTCTTCTTTTTCCGCATCTGCGCTTCTGTCCTCTCGACTGGACAGAGGGCAGAGAGAGTCGTTTGACCCGCCTCTTCGGGTCACCCCCGGGTTTGCTGCTACCTTTTCCCTCCTCCGGGGGCTTCACCCGGAGCTTGGACTGGTTGGTGCCACGCGCTGGTTGGGGCCACGCTCTGGTTGGGGCCACGCTCTGGTTGGGACCGCGGACTGGTTGGTGCCACGCGCTGGTTGGGGCCACGCTCTGGTTGGTACCGCGCGCTGGTTGGGATCACGCACTGGTAGAAAAGCCTGTGGGCTTGACTGGCCGGTCCTGATCCCCGTCCAGGACCTCCAGCAACAACGCCACGTTTCCCCCCCAACGTTCCCCCCCCCCCCCCCCCCCCCCCCCCCCCCGGGACGCGCTCTTCACTGTCTGCTTGTGTGTGCCAAGGGTGTCGGTCCTTGAACGACTCTCTTCAAGAACCGACCCGGTTCGGAGCACCTAGTGCGACAGGGTGCTCCCAGTAGACTTGGGAGAGGCAGGGGTGTGGGAAGGGATGCATGCTGGAAATGTTTATTTATAATTGTGTATATGTCATATGTGTTGAAATGATGTGATTGTGATTGTGTATGTCGTGTGTTGAAATGCTTGATTGTGATTGTGCATGTTGTGTGTGTTGGAATGCTTATTTATGACTGTGTGTGTTGGTGTGAATAAATGGGGTGTTGTATCGTAATCTTTATTGTGTGGTCTCTTGCGAGGCGTGTGAGGTCAGTCATTCCCTTCACTCCCATCTAGACCGATCCTGTCCAGGGGTCGGTCGTGTGACAATTGTCTGTTAATTTAATGCAGTCTCTTACCTGCTTCGTGTGAGAAGACTTTAACGAACATTCCTGATTTGATTGGTTTACTGTGTTATGCTCAGGTCTGTGTTGAGCTAGTGTTGTTGGTGTATTTAGTAGACCTCCCCTCGCCCATCATGCGAGTGGCTGTTAGGATTTAACAGCATGGGTCAGACTGTACTGACGGCGGGGTTCCAGTACCCTTCTTTCTTCCTTCCCTCCCTTTCTTCTCTCCTCCCAGCTACCTTTTCCCTCCTCCCGGGGGCTTCACCCGGAGCTTGGACTGGTTGTTGGTGCCACGCTCTGGTTGGGGCCACGCTCTGGTTGGGGCCACGCACTTGGGTTGGGGCCACGCTCTGGACGGGACCGCGGACTGGTTGGTGCCACGCGCTGGTTGGGGCCACGCTCTGGACGGGACCGCGGACTGGTTGGTGCCACGGCTGGTTGGGGCCACGCTCTGGTTGGTACCCGCGCGCTGGTTGGGATCACGCACTGGTAGGAAAGCCTGTGGGCTTGACTGGCCGTCCTGATCCCCGTCCAGGACCTCCAGCAACAACGCCACGTTTCCCCCCCCCCCCCCCCCCCCCCCCCCCCGGGGACGCGCTCTTCACTGTCTGCTTGTGCGTGTCAAGGGTGTCGGCCTTGAACGACTCTCTTCAAGAACCGACCCGGTTTGGAGCACCTAGTGCGACAGGGTGCTCCCAGTAGACTTTGGAGAGGCAGGGGTGTGGAGGCACTCCATGGTGTGGAAAGGGGTGGATGCTGGAAATGTTTCTTTATAATTGTGTATATGTCATATGTGTTGAAATGCTGTGATTGTGATTGTGTACGTCATATAGCGAAATGTTTATTTATAATTGTGCATGTTGTGTGCGTTGGAATGCTTAATTGTGTGTATGTCGTGTGTTGAAATGCTTGATTGTGATTGTGCATGTTGTGTGTGTTGGAATGCTTATTTATGACTGTGTGTTGGTGTGAATAAATGGGGTGTTGTATCGTAATCTTTCTTGTGTGGTCTCTTGCGGGGCGTGTGAGGTCAGTCACTCCCTTCACTCCCACCTAGACCGATCCTGTCAGGGCAGACCTCCTCCTGTCAGGTTTGAAAAACTTCTGGGATTTGGAGTCTGTGGTATTTGTGAGAAACAGCATCCTATGACCGATCCTGTGCTGGATGAGTTCTATAAGCATGTCCAGTTTGTTGAAGGGAGATACATGGTGTCTCTCCCATGGAAGAGTGAAGAGGCAAAGCAAACCCTTCTTGATAATGAGAAATTGGCGAAATCTCGTCTTGACAGTCTGAATCGTCGACTCAGCAAGGATCCAGATTTGGAGGGCAGATATCATAAGGTTTCCTGTGAAATGCTGAAGGAAGGCATTATTGAAGAGCTTCCACCTGAGGAGATGGTTAATTCCCGTCCAGTGGTCACAGAACCCAGACTGACTACCAAAGATGCGTCCTATTTTTTATGCTTTGGCTAAGGGTTACAATGGTGTGTCGTTGAATGATTGTATTGAACATAGGCCCAGTTTCATGCCTGATCTGCCTGGGATTTTGTTATGCTTCAGGCGTTGGAAAGTGGCTTTGATTGCTGATGTCACAAAGGCATTTTTCAGGTTCAGGTGTGTTCTGAGGATCAAAATGTGCTCTCTCCTCTCTGGAATGACCATGGGGATCATCAGAGTGATGAGATTTGTTCGGAACTGAGCAAAAGAAAGGACACTTCACACGTGTTGATAGTCTTGGTGGAAGAAGAAGCTGAAACTCAAACTCGTGCGGTAGTCTTGATAGGAACTGTTTCAGGTTCAGCCATTGGCGTTAAAAGGTGTTGCAGCTTGACAAAGACCATGAGAGTGATGGGCTACGTCATGCGATTTGTTTATAATCTGAGAGTTTCAAGCGATCAAAGGAGACAAGGTGATCTGTATTACAAAGAGCTTTTAGAGGCTAAAGTTCAATTGTTGAAACATGAACAGAGTGTCTATGACAGGGAAGTGAAGGTTTTGTGAAACGGAGAATCAGTTTCCCGCGGCTCTTCTTTTCTTCAAACTCTCCCCATTTCTGGGGCAGGATCGCCTGCTCCATGTTCAGGGAAGGCTTCAGTTTGCGGGTTTACCAAGTGAATCTCAGCATCCGATCATAGTACCGAAAGGTTATATGAGCTTGCTGTTAGCTCGTCATGTTCATGCAACTCTGAAGCATGCTGATGTGGACAGTATGTTGGTGCAGCTCAGGAATCAGTATTGGATTGTGGGTGCTCGACGCAGCTGCAGAAGAGTGAAGAAGAAATGTGTGTCTTGTCAGTGTTTCGATGCTTCTCCTGGTGTTCAAACCATGGCACCCTTCCTGAGCCGAGAATACATTAGGCTCCGCATTTCTCTGTGACAGCATGGGAGTGAGAGTTACCCCCTACTCATTCGTTATCGATTGTTTACTATTCCCTGACTCATGTAAGATTTCTTGTCAAACCAATCAAATCGAGGTTACCTGTATTTGTTTATGTTCGTCGTGTGCTCGTTTGACAAAATTTAAGATCGAAAAGGCTGTTCCAGTCTTGAGCAAATGTTGCTTTGTGTTCGTCCATTTCTCCAGTTGTTGTTCCAGTGTCAGGTAAAGGGAAATGAGCGAACTTTCAACATTGTTTTGTGTTTGTTTGTTTAGGATGTCTCCTTGTTTGTTCTGTGTGCTCTGTGTTGACATTTCTATAACCGATTTGGTGTCGTAAGCAGCAATCGTTTGGAGCTATGGGCGTGTAATTGATCTCATCATGTGTTAGCCTATTTGTTTCTCTTAGACGTTTGCCTAGTTATTTGTCATTTATCTGCATGGAAAAGGTCAATGCGTGCTGACGTAGGGTCAGACACAAAACACATGCATATATCAATGAGTGTCGGTTGTAAAAACTCCTTGCACGTGTAACACGATCCTATAGGTAATTGCATATGAATTTATGGTCTGTATCTTTTCGCTGTCACTACAGCCATGGATCAAGCTTTATTTCCACTTCCCTCACTGAACTCAGAATGCAAGGATAGAAGCTATTATTCCACCTTCACCTGTTTGAAAAGAAGGAGGATTCTCCAATTAGAAAACTTTTGTGTTAGTATGAAATACAAGTTGAACTCAGCCCATGACATTATGTCATTCTTAGTCATCTACTGTCGTCTTCAAAGACCGAATACAGACAGATCTGTCATTCGGGCTGGTTTTCCGTACAAAGGAGGATGACGAAATTTTGCTTACCTCCCGTGTAAATGGCGTGATGAGCCACCTTTGCTTTGTACAGGACTTGTTGAAAATGTGTATTAAATGAATGTTTTTCCTTTTTTCTTCTTCTTTGTATGAGCGCATACTTCTTTATGTTTTGTGAGAACGGTTTGCTGTTTGTTTTTAAGCTTAGCTGACTTTTTTATCTAGATTTTTAAAAGTAGAAATTACATAACTCAGGTGTTTGTTGCGGTGGTCACTTCCATACTCCATAAAACTGTTATTGGTGACATCCACAGGCCTTTTGCCCCTGACCAGCTGGACTCTGTGAACTTCAGAGAGAAAACAGTGTTCCGTGCACTTGGCACGGGGTACTGTGTGTTTGTGGATACGCTAGCTCGCACTGCACGTCCACGTTCTGCCCACCGCCATGTCACAAGGCAGAGACTCGTGCTTCTCTACTTAGTAGCATCCTGCTGTCAAATTCATACTCCCCAGAGCCAAATCCTGGAACCGAGCACCAATGGCTCAGGACAACAGGATTCTCTCCACCCCCAGCCCAACACTCAGTCCCGGTCCAACACCCGGTCCTGGTCTGATTCTCAGTCCCATTCCTCCTGGAGTTGTGGTACATGTGACCTAGCAGTGAGTTGCGGGGACAGAGGCGTGGCCTGCGAACAGTGGGCACAGTGGTTCCATAGCCATTGCCAGAGTATCGACACTGTCTACTACCATGCTCTGGGGGGGGGGGGGGGGGGGGAAGACCCGACACGCCCTGGTACTGTGCTATCTGCGGTAGCCCTAACGGCAAGACTATCTTTGACTTGCATGGAGTGGACTGGACAGACTCGGCGCTCCTTGACTGGTTCCTAAACAGTTCATCCTCCATCTCAGATGACCTCCAATCCCCCCCCCCCCCCCCCCCCCCCACACACACACACCTCTACCCCTACCTGTAGCAGCCAGCAAAATAAGTGGAAGAACCAACCTTTACGGGTTTCGAACATAAAATCTCCAGTCGACCAACGCGAAGAGGGCAGAGATACCAAACCTGCTTGAAAGTTTAAAGCCTGATATCACCATCGGCACAGAAACCTGGCTGGTCTCAAATATCGCCGATGCTGAAATTTTTTCCAGACTTCAACAAGGTCTACAGGGAAGACAGAGACAGATTAGGGGGAGGAGTTCTAATAGCAGTCCATAACAACCTTGACATTTACACAGCTCCTGAACTGGAAGTCGAAGACTGTGAGCTGAAATGGGTGAAAGTGAAGTTGAAGGGGCGACGCACTCTTTACGTGTGTTCGTACTACAGGCCTGATGACGCAGATGAACCTAGCCTGAGAAAACATGAAGTATCACTCCAGAGGGCAACAACTCAGCTCAGAAATGCTTACCTACTTACTGGTGGGGACTTCAACTTTCCGGAGTGGGACTGGCAGACAACATCACTGAAGCCTAAGTGCCCAAGTAGGCAACTCCACAAAGACGTCCTGGACATCATCAACAACAATGGTCTGGAACAAACGGTGCTGGAGCCAACAAGGAAGATAATACCCTGGACCTTTTTCTGACCAATGCCCCACAGCTCATCCCAAGGGTTGAGGTTGTTCTGGGTGTCTCAGACCACAATATTCCCTTCTGCGAGTTCATCGTCAGCACAACAAAGAAGAAACAGGCCCCAAGGATCATTCCAGTATATGCAAAGGCAGAATGGGACAACCTGAAAGAAGTTGCGACTGAACTTAGCAACAAGATGCTGGAGGCACAGGACGGTGCTATAACAGATGACCTGTGGATCACGTTCAGAGACACTCTCAATGAGGGAATTAAAAGTATGTCCCTCATAAAGCAACCAGAGACAAGTACAGCCAACCCTGGGTTACAGAAGAGATCCGAAAACTCATGCACAGAAGGGACAGAGTATTCAAACGAAGGCGTAAAACTGGGTTTGAGGAACTAAAGGCTGAAATGAAGACAATCCGACGCTCTGTACAATGGAAGCTCCTCCATTCCTATTGGAAATATCTGAACGGCATCTTTACGAGGGTGAGACACCTGACCAGGCAGCTAAGAACAAGCGCTTCTGGAGCTACATCAAGTACCAGAAGTCATCAAACATAGGTGTCGCTCCCCTCAAGAGGAACGGCCGAATGACTTCTGATCCAAAGAAACAGGCAGAAGTCCTCAACCAGCAGTTCCAATCAGTGTTCGGGAATGGCAGACAATATACAGAGGAGGAGTTTCAAGACAAGATAGGCATGCCCAATACTGACATACCATCCATGGACATCACTCTCAGTGAAAACGGCGTGATATCCATGCTGAAAAACTTAAACCCCTACAAGGCCTGCGGACCTGATGGAATCTGCTCAAGAGTACTCAGAGAACTGGCAGAGGAGCTCACGCCTGGCCTGACTATCCTATTCCGCTCATCCCTGTCCACAGGCATAGTACCAGCAGACTGGAGGACAGCACATGTAGCACCAATATTCAAGAAAGGGGAACAGTACAACCCAGCCAATTACCGGCCAGTCTCCCTTACCAGCACTGTGTGCAAACTGTTGGAGCACATTATAGTCAGTGCAGTAATGAAACACCTTGAGAGCCACCAGATATTGAGCGAAAACCAACATGGGTTTAGAAAAGGAAGATCGTGTGAGACCCAACTCCTAGAGTTCACTGAAGAGCTTACTGCAAACCTGGAAAGAGGCAAACAGACCGATGTCCTCATCCGAAGTCGGATGTGCTGGTCCTGACTTGTCAGGGGCGTAACGGCAGCACAACGCATCCCCGCTCACATGACAGACAACCTTGGAGAATCTCGATATGGTGCTCGACCGTTGAGGACCCGCCAGGGTGGAAGAGTGAGAAACTCTACGGATCTCTGGAGGACCTCCGCCGGACGGCAGCCTTCATCAGTGCATCTGGGGTTCCTGTCTGAGCGAACGAAGAAGAAGAATAATGGACTTTTCGAAGGCATTTGGCCGGGTCAATCACTCTTTGCTAATTCATAAACTCCAGAGACACGGCGTCAGGGGAACTACGGGAGCATGGATCTCTAGTTTTCTCAGGAATTGGCTGCAGGAAGTAGTGGTGGGTGGATTGTCTTCCTCCTCCGTTAGCGTCAAGTCAGGTGTACCTCAAGGGTCTATGCTAGGTCCATGCTTGTTCCTAACCTACATAAATGACCTTCCTGAGAAGCTCTTAGCAAAAGCACGGATGTTCGCCGATGACACAGCAGTATCCAGGAAGATCACCAATAGCCAAGACCAAGAACAGCTAAAAAAGATCTCCAACGCTTAGCAGATTGGGAGAGGAGCAGGGATATGGAGTTTCATCCTGCAAAGTGCCAAACCCTTCGTGTCACAAGGAGTAGGTCCCCACTTCACCATGACTATTCCCTTCATGGACACATCCTTGACACCATAACATCAGCTAAATACCTTGGTGTGACCATCCACAAAGAAATTAGCTGGGACGAACACAGATAATTTGTGCTTCAAGGCCAATAGAATGCTAAAATTTCTCTGACGGAACCTGAAGATCAGCTCCTCAGCCATCAAAGAACGAGCCTACAAAGCACTCGTTCGCCCCCATCATGCGTCTTCCGTCTGGGATCCACACACAGAGAAAAACATAGCAAAAATAGAGGCTGTTCAAAAACGAGCTGCACGCTTTGTCCTCAACAGATACAGGAACACTTCAAGCGTTAGCAACATGCTGGATACACTGGGCTGGCCCTCATTGGAGAAACGACGGCAAGTAGCAAGACTTTCTATGCTGTATTAAGTGCACCAAGGCCTTGTCCATTGCCCCAGCCTAAAATAAAAACTGGTTCCTCTACCTGACCCTAAGCGACGAGGCCACGACAGACAATTTCACGTCAAGGACCCAATAATGAGCTGCTTCCTTCCTGCCCAGAACTATTAAAAACTGATTTATTAAAAACTGGAACAATCTCCCACAGGGAAGAGTTGAGGGCACAACACTTGACACATTCGTGTCAAGGGCCTCAATGAGCCCTGAATAGACTCCCCTTCCCCTCTCCCTCCTCCTCCCCCCCCTCCCCCCCCCCCCCCCCCCCCCCCCCCCCCCCCCCCCCCCCCCCCCGCCACCCTCTTCCTCGGCCCCCTATCTTCACATGACGTTAACACTAAATGCGCTACAACCCAGATTTATCTGCAGCGAACCTCCCCCCCCCCCCCCCCCCCCCCCCCCCCCCCCCCCCCCCCCCCCCCCATTACAGGTCCAAATAAACAAGTTTATCTGGGCGCCCTCAACCCACTGAAGAAGAAGGAGAAGAAGAAGATTCAATGCCCTGTGATGAGATCATCGATCAGACGGGAGTAGACTGGACACAGGTTCATCGAGTGATAATTCCCGTTAGGGTCCAGTGTTGCATCAGCTTCGTAACGATGTATACTCGTAAACGGGGAGATAGACGAAATGGAGTAGACCAAATGGGATGTTACCGTGGTGCCGAGTATAAGAAGATACGTGGTTGCTCGATCTTCGACTTCATCGTCCTGAATGTTGTTTTCTTTTATCTGAGAAAGTCCTAAGAATTCGAAATGCATCGCGTTTGGTCCTGTAATCTGTTTGTCTGGATTGTCCTGCGGAACCAGTAACTCATTTTTTTAATTTTTATTTTTATATTTTGTTGGTTTCTGGTATTCAGTAGTTATTAATGCCATCGTTTTCTTTTTCTACTTCACAGAAGGGACCGAGTATTCTTTCTACTTCCTTCCGGTACATTGGTCGACCGTAAACAGTAAAACTAAGGAAAATGCAAGCTGTTCAGTCGAAAGAAGAGAAACAGTTGGAGGCGGGACTGGAGGGACTAATTGTGAAGGTGCAAGATTTGAAGAACCAACTCGCTGCCTTCATCACCAAACTTGAGGGGGAATATGAAACGCTCAACTGGCCATCTATGCTGGACAACTTTGCCTTAATATCCGGTCAGTTGAACTCATTGAAGCAGATCCTGCGCGGAGACAAGATGCCTTCCTCCGCAACTATGTGCTCTTCCCCATTCTGGTCTCCAGAATGCAGATCCTCACCTTGAGAGACTGACTGAGGGGCGAGTGATGTCTTGCAACCACGATCTGGTGCCGGGTTATCTACGAACAAAACCAGAACCTAAGGTGGAAGAAAAGATCAGCTTCATCACTCACAAAGCCGCCAACGTTAACCATGAAACGGCAACAAAACAACTCAACTCCCTGAACAAAATTACCAGCAACCTGTTAGACATCATCAACTCTTCAAAAGACGAATGGGAAAGTGATGCAGGCCAGAAAGGCTCCCAGGCACAGACTTCAGTTCCCAAGGACACAACCAATCTAGTGGGGGCTATCACCAAAGGCCTACACCTGCGTCGCCCTGACCCCCAGATGCACCAGCAGCAAATGGCCCCAGGGCAGATGCATCTCATGCAGCAAGCGCCTGGTCCGAAGCCAGGCAGATGGGGTATGGGAAAGATGCCTACCATCAAGACCAACATCAAGGCAGCAAGTTCTTCTTCACATCCCTACCAAAGAAACTGAAATAGTGTGCCCCTAGCCCTTTGCTTCCTTGTAGTTTTTATATGAATATATAGTATAGTTTATATGTTGTATACATTTAGCGGTCGGCTGGGCTATAAGCAACATTATCTTATCTTATCTGTATACATTTATGCCCTGTCGGTTAGATTGAAAATTGTGCATATGTAAAACATACATCTGTAGTCTTCAAATTGATGTCTGTTCACATTATGTGATCTTAGACAAATAAAAAAGGACAAATTAAAAGATGAATGCAGTAACAATTAAAAATAAACCAAGTAACATCAAATACAAAGAAACATCTGCATCTCGTTACATGGAAGTGAAATTCAGACTCTTGAGTTAATGCTGATCTGGTGTCACATACCATTATCAGTGAGGTATTATTTTAAAATTTCTTCCATGGAAGATTCAGACAGGGCAGGCAACGTTTTTTTCAGCTGCTGATATCTTAGAAGTATATGCAAATTTGATTTTTTTTTTTTTAACTACAAATGCATTTTGTGTCATAAGTAAATTTTGTTTTAAAAGCAATGTTTCAAGTCTGTAAATCAAAAAGGTGATTGACTTTACATAATATAGGCCATTTTGAGTTCTTAAAATTGTATCATACCGTGGTGGATGAATTTTTGGGTTGGGCAAAAAGTACCCAGAATCCTCTAAGTTCTTTCTGAAGTGCTTCCAACATGCATTCTGTAATTTAATCAATATCCCCTAGAAGAGGCAGAGGAATATGAAACTACATGCATTGTCAGCATGATTTGATCGACTTTTTGCTTATCACCTCTTTCGTTACAACCAGTCGCCTTAGTGAAGTGGTTACCATCGCGGACTCCTAGCTGGGAGGTCATGGGTTTGATTCCCATCAAAGCCATGTGGGATTTTTCTTCCCCAACCCAGAGTTGAGTTTGCTACAGGCTCAGTTGGGGAGACTTGGACCACACATTTGAGTTTCATCCACTTAATGGATGCATCTGAGAGTGTTGCTCAAATTTTCTGACCAATACTACAGGTGTCTGTATCCCTCGGGCCTGGTTGATGCCAGGCTGTGTTACGAAAGTAAGCATGGAGTAGCCCTGTCTTGTAGTCTCAGACTGGAATGGAAATCCGTAGCATCATCTTTATCATCCTCATTCTTATCGATCAACATGAAAGAAAGTCTCAAATTCTGTGGCCCTTCATGCCCTACTCTCATGGTGACGTCAGTTTTTATGTCCTCTCCACATCTGTGGCCTTGGTATGATTCCTTCGAGATCACTGATATCGACGAGTCCGTGGGAACTGTTGCTGGATGGATGTGGTGGCACCCTCTAGAGGGAGAGCTCACTCACTCCAGATCCATAACCAAGCAATTATTGTCATCAGTAAGGGGCTTAGTAGGTGGTGTCCTGCATATGCTGGATCAGAACAGGCGCCACTGAACACAACTGAAGTGACTGGACACCAGTGTAGTGTCTCCTCTGGTGGGTTTACAGACACTGAGGTGGCACAGAAGATGGGACAGCAAAAAAAAAAAACCAAACCTTTTTCATTACAATGAATTCCACAATTTGAGGGCGCCCAGCCAAATGTTGTACTACCACTCAAAAGTAGGAGATTTGTCAAACATTTGATTTCAAGACTAAGATGTTGTTTGACTGTAATGTTTGATTAACTTTGAACATATAAAACTGATTTTGAATCAATATAGAAAAGAGTTTGAAATGTATGTTTATGGAAACCAAATACATATTACAGGGCCATATAAGAATGGCAGTGAGGTCTGCCGTGAATATGGATTTGTATTTTCAAACATAAAAAGATCTTTTCACTTTTAAAGAAGGAATAGTGAAAGCTACTCCAGCTTACTGGTTGACCTACAGAGAACTGTCTGTGTAAACTTTTCGATGATCAGGGTAATGATTGTTTATATGATCTTTCACTGATGCGCCAAGAATGTTATCATTGTCATTTTTTCGTAAGGAAGGATGATTGAAATAAAAATTAGCCACTTTTAAGTTCCCATGGTGGGCCTGGAAGAAATTTAGTTTCTGACTGTCCATTTTCTTCAAATCCATTTCTGGCTGTTGAATAAATCAGAAGTGTAAGTTCTAGTTGTAGCAAGGGAAGCTATATCTTTTTCCCGTCTTGGGAAACTTTTATCAGATCGTAAGCTAACTTCATTTTCAACACCATGGTTGTTTACTGAGCTATGTAGAACATATTTGCAAGAGCAAGTTATTAATACTCATCCAAAGGTAGAACTCCTACTTTCCTATATGTACCCTTTGTTTATGCATGAAAGGGTACGCCAAGAGTAAGTCAGAATGCCTTACAATTTAAAGTTTGTATTTTTTTTAGATAAATGTTTGGGAGCACTGAAAACAGCTTTTTGCCGTATGTCAGCCTGGAGTGTATAAAACAAAGTGAAATAAGTCAGAATGCCTTACAATTTAAAGTTTGTATTTTTTTTAGATAAATGTTTGGGAGCACTGAAAACGGCTTTTTGCCGTATGTCAGCCTGGAGTGTATAAAACAAAGTGAAAGTTTGAAAAATTATTGATAAAGCTCTGCTGAAAACGTTGACAAACAAATCACAAGACAAAACATGACGCGTTCCGGCCTCTTTGGTCTTCTTCAGGCAAGTTACACAACGCCCATCTTGAACCAAATTGGATAACAATATGTGATCGCTCTTTCATTTTCGTTGTCCCGAGTGTTGCGTTTCTTACCTGAAGAAGACCTAAGAGGTCAAAATGTGTTGTGTTTTGCCTTGTAATTTGTTTGTCAACGTTTATCGGCAGAGCTTTATCAATAATTTTTCAAATTTGTTTAGATTTCTGCCCACAGTTACCTCACTTTGCAACTAGATATAAAAGTGAAAGTTGTGTTTAGTATTTTCACATCTTGGCTCAAATATTCTTTGCTGATCATTTTTCAAGTCAAACTTTTTTTTTCTAGTTTATGTTTGTAAATATTCAGTATGATAATTCCATGTCAGTTTTCATGTAACTTATATGCCCAAACGTTTTACGACATGCTCATAATTTAGAACATCGTCATTGATTCGTAATGTGGGCAGTATGGGTTGGACCGCCCCTTTATTAAAACAATTAACATTAGTCTTCACAGTGGATAAAGATGAGCAGTAGCTGAGCTTATCAAGTTCAAGCTGATATATTTTTCAAATAGAAATTATGCTGTTAGACTTTTTCTTTTACATGTTTACATTCATTCATATGCAGATGTCATCAGTATGGTGTGTAAGGACAGCATTGCTTGATAAACATTTTGTTAGATCGTAAAAACAGACATCTGCAAGTGTACATGTGTCCATGTTTTCAAAGATGCTTGGATACTGTTGATCATAAAAACAGACATCTGCAAGTGTACATGTGTCCATGTTTTCAAAGGTCAAAGGTGCTTGGATACTGTTGATCATAAAAACAGACATCTGCAAGTGTACATGTGTCCACATTTTCAAAGGTCTAAGGTGCTTGGATACTGTCCTGGAACCATTCTGTCAACACTGGCTCCATCTCGGCTGTGGGCTTCAAGCCTGTCCTCACACAGAATGGCTGTGCTGGTCATGTTCATCACTTTCCTCAGTTTGAATTTTGTGACTGTGGTGGAACTTTTTACTGGTTGGATCAGTTTAGAAATCCGACCTGGCTGTACATGTTGATGACCAGGGTGTGCTGTGAGCAGGTCATGGAGGTCAGCTAGGCAGGACAGCCAGGTACTCTGTTGGCGCTGTAAGGTTGTGAACAGCTAGTGTGGTTTGTGTCACCAATTTTGTAGAACTAGTTTGTGACCATGTCAGCAGGTTTGTTCATGATCTGGGTTTGTGCTACTTCTGCGCAAAATTGTGATGTTTCTACACATCATTGTTACTCCATTCTAGTGCAGTGGAAAGTGTACACATGCCCGACATGCTTGAGAGTATACGCTTGCACATGTGCAAGTGCAGGTGTCTTGCTGTCTGATGTGCGTTGCCTTGATTTCTCAGCATATTGTAAACAAGTTGATAGCATGCCAAAGCTGTGACCTCAGTTCATTCCCTCCCATGACCATTGCTTCCAGGGTTCAAAGCGCCCTTGATTGGAGAATCTGTCAAAGAAAAAGCTGGTTTCACTTCTGTTGCATGCCAAACTTTCTTCCTTATATATATACTACTTCATCTTGAGTTGTGATTGTGATTGTTTTGATGTATAGAAACAGACTTAGTTTTAGATATAGTAATTCCAAGACAGCAAAAATCATGACCTGATGTGAAAGGCATGCTGTTTGTGAAAGGAAAAGATGGAAGTGCGAGACTGCCATGAAATGTTTCCTGCTTGTGATTGTCCATTGATTCTTAAAAATCATTTCCATTTTTCTGTCCATTATCTTATCGTGAGTTTTTCAAGGTTTGCATGGGGTGTGCCTGGCTTCACAAACGCATCTGATATGAACCTGATTTGAGGGAATTGTCTGATCTTAAAGTAAAGTTGCTAGCTTTAAAAACACACACAAAAGACTCAGGTGTGTGTGTGTGTGTGTGTGTGTGTGCACGTGCACATGTGTGATACCATTCAACTCTTACTCTTGGTTATTTCTTATTTTTAGCACTGTGGAAAATACATCAACAAATATACAAGTTAATGGCAGGGTATCCCACTTGATCTCACTGATGTTGCACTCTACTGCCGACAAGCAAAGCTGAAGCTTCCTCTAAAATCCATCGTCAAGGAGATAAGATAAGATAATGTTGCTTATAGCCCAGCCGACCGCAAAGGGCCACATCAGGGCTGTCACCACGTTAAAATCAACTCACCAGTCATTTAAAAAAAAAAAAAAAAAAAAAAAAAAAAACCCAACTTTCACACATCTCGTTAAATGACCTCGTCTACAAACGCACCAGAAACTTTGTTAAAAATCTTTCTGCCGTAAAATCTTAAATCAGATGAAAAATGTTAATCTCTCTCAAAAACTCAAGGATCACATCAGGCGGGACATCCCTGAACAGGATCTTCATGGACTCCGCTGTAAAATGTTTGTGTCTCACATCGTGCAAGTCCCAACACTCTAAAAGAACATGTTTCATTGTGAGTGGCGCATGACATGGAATGCACCACGGAGCTTCTTCACTCTTTAAAAGGTAAGCATGGGTAAAATACGAATGGCCGGTGTGCAGCCGGCACAGAACCGTTTCCTCTTTACGACCTCCCGACGTGGATGGGAGGAACTCCTTAAGGTTTGGACGGATCTGAAAGAGTTTGTTACTCGTCTGTGTGTTCCAATCCTCCTGCCAGAGGTCTCTCACATAATCGTTAATTTTGGGTTTCACATCTGAACAGGGGATATAAATGTTGGACAGTTTCTCTCTTGTGGCGTTCTTGGCTAAACGATCAACCATTTCGTTCCCGCCGATGCCAACATGACCAGGAACCCAAACAAGAGTAATGTTGTAACCGTCCGCCTTCAACCCGCCAAAAAGTTCGAAGAAATGTAAAAGTTCCGGATGCCGAAGGCTGCGGCCAGCTATGGACCCCCAAAGCCGACGCGAATCCGACAGAACCAGAAAGTCCCTCCCTG
The DNA here is from genome assembly GCA_018398815.1 of Conus ventricosus. NCBI lineage: Eukaryota > Metazoa > Mollusca > Gastropoda > Neogastropoda > Conidae > Conus > Conus ventricosus. The sequence goes on along the minus strand of CM031607.1, from coordinate 43,210,411 downwards.
AAGAATGTGAGACCATCCTCAAAGCCAGCACCAGAGCAGCAAGTTCAGCAGAATAGACAGAAGCTATCGGAATGGATACGTTCCAACAGCACCCGAGAAGGAGCCCCAGGGCAGTAGGCCGCACAGGCCACTCCATCCTCAGACCCGGAACCGCCAGTGAAAACTCCCTGATAGGACGGGAACTTCGAACAGAGGCCAGCATACAACGCCCTGCACGCCAGAGAGCTGGCAGACTCTTTGCGAAAAGCTGCAAGGTCGAAACGAATCTCTGGCGTGAAAAAGGTCCACGGAGGCTGATCCGGAAACTTGGAAAAATCGGAAACTACTCCCCATCGTCAAGGAATACAAAGTGGGTAAAACAAGGATACTAACCATGCTTGGGGACGCAGAAGACATAGTTGTGAGATCAGCCCAGCCAAGCTAAAGACTGGCAAAAATGGAAAGTTCGGGAGGCAGTGGACGTGGCAAAGAAAAACCTCAAGATCAGGGAAATAGCAGGCCACACACAGGTCAACAGACAGGGGCTGGGATCAACAGAAAAGAAACGGTGGTCAAAGGGAATGCCATGTCTCTCTTAGACATGGTAATAGAGGAGCTGCAGAAAGAAGAGGACTTCAACAGAATTGTGCCTGCAAGGCCAACAAGGACAGTGGACTGTGTTGGAAAAAGCACTGCAAAGAAGTTTAACCTGGAATGACATATATATGACACATGACTTCTCTTAGAGTCAGATTCACCCTCAGATCTGTATATGACCTCCTGCCCTCGAATTCAAACGTGGCCAAATGAGGATGATTCTATGCGTCCACTCTGTCACGGCAAACAGTGGAAGATGTCCCGAGTTCATACAGAGCAGCGATAACCCAGGGAAGGTGCACATGGAGGCACAACCAAGTGTTCAAGGAGATTGCACATGTGGTAAGCATTGCCAGAGGAAGAACTTTGCCACAAGAATCTACAGCAACAAAGTTCTACACGCCAGGAGGCCACAAATCATGATCTAAGGGAAGCAGGGTTTACTGGATGGAGTAGATAACTGTGAATGCACAGTAGACCTTCCAGAATGGAAGAACCATCCAGAGATCATCAGAAAGAATGGCAGTATACCGGATATTGTTCCCCACTGAGGTTCATCAAAATAAATTATTCTGATCAAACTCACTGTGCCATACAAAAGCAGGATGGGGCAAGCTCACATGTACAGGACTGAGAAATACGCTAGTCTGGTCAGCACCTTGAGGGAATCTGGCTTACAGGCCCAGGTTCTCACCGTAGAGGTTGGAGCAAGGGGATTTGTAGGCGAATCAGCCTATGATCTTATGAGACAGCTCAGGATTTCAGGCAAGAAGTGGACCGCACCCCTGAAGGTAATGGCAGAGGCAGTTGAAGAGTTCCAACTGGATCTTGTCGAGGAGGAACAAACTTGAACATACGGCTTCAATTTCCCAACTTACAACAGGTGTTCGTTAGCAATGGGATATGACATCTGTCTAAACAGGCTTGCCTTGAGATGCCCACCCATCCAGAAGTTGCGAGTTCGAATCCGGACTGTGGCAGAAAAATAAATGTTGGCAGTGGAAGGGCATTGGGAGTCTTGACCTGAATCCAGCCTGGCCCCCTTTGAGTGTAAGAAGTTCAAGGCCGAAACATTTGTCTGGGAGGAGGGACGTGAGGGGGGGGGGAGGGGGGGGGGGGGGGGGGGGAGGGTTGCCTTCTCTTAAGACCTGCCATCAAGCTCTCCCTGCAGGGTTTTCTTACTGGAGCATATGAACTTAAAATATCCTTTTCCTTTAAAAAAAATAAAAACACCAAGTCATGTTTTTTTCTTCCCAGCACACTACAGACTGTGCAAATGGCTTATAAATTGAGTTCTTGGGCATATTTGTGAACATTTGATATCTGACATTGACTGAATACAATTCAACCATTGTTGACAGGACACATAGACAATTCATTCTTTCTCTCTCTCTCTCTCTCTCTCTCTCTCTCTCTCTCTCCCATGAACATGCAACATTTCTGGTTTGAGGAGAAATTAAAAAAATTGTCCAGGACACAAAATCTCAGTTGTTTATTCAGCAGATACTTATAATCACAAATATATACAGACTATAGTCAATAGAGATGTCGGAAATTAATATCACAAAGTTTTCAGTGATCATCTCCCAAGAATGTATACATATATATACAGCCTTAACTTTCTGTCTCCAATAATTGAGCAGATACCATCAATCAATCAAAACTCTGCATTGCAATATAACTTATTTACATGTCTTTTTTTATACAAAAAAAAAATATTGGAAAACAAAAATGCACATGCTCCAATCCCACCCCACCCTCCTTTCAAAATCTGCAGATTTGTATCCTGCATATTCATTCTTTCATTTCATGTTCTACATCCTTATTAAACATCAAGGCAAAAAATTGTTTTTTTTTCAAAAATTAAAGCACTGTTCATATGTATCACTTTCACTGTTCTGATCATGTTTCTCCGAGTTAAATGCATATGAGGTAGTTTTTCGTCATAACATCTTTTCTTAATTTAACAAAACATGGAATACTGGAGGACAGAAGGACTAAATCTACATTTTCCTGAAATGTTTACTCCAAGCATGGATGAGAACACTGAATCAATAATTCTTAGTATGCCTGGACAAAATGACTAAAGTGTTGTAGATTTTGTGTAATGTTATCTTCGACATTTTACTGTATCATGTATGAATATGAGCCTCTCTTGTTTTTTGAAACCCATTCCTTATTCAGCTCTTAACTTCACTTAAACTGCATCATCCATTCTGACATCACTGATGCACCAATGATGAAAAAGTGATGAATACTGATAATCCAGTGGAGCATTAGGTCCATTTTAGGAGCAGTACACAATTTGCAGCAAACAGTTCCTGCACAGCTCTCTGCTGGTACATGTGCCTACTATATGTATGCTGGAATGAAAAATTATAAACTCCTGTTAATTAACATTATGCATATAACCATCCTTGACAGGGGGTGCATTTGATTACTGAACACATCCAAACAATGCATCACAAATTGTAATTATGTATTCATCTGCGATTCAAAAAGAAAAAAATAAATCCTGAACTGATGACCAGAACATTGTAAGAGTTGAATGCATAATTATGTATGCATCAGTGATTCAAAAGAAGGCAACAAAAATATTTTATGAGTTGAGGGCAATGACTGAATGTACTTAAGGCAGTCAAACAACTACTGAAATTAATGCAAGTAAGAGGCATAAATTCAGATGTTTCATCTGGCAAGAAACCAGCGCTGTAATTAATGCATACTGTATGCACTCTTATTTCACCAAAAATGTAAATAACTCGTCAGCTTTTTCTGCTGTCTCTCTCTCTCAAATTATAACCACCACCCACCACAATGATATTTAGGTTATTCTGTGGCCAAATCACCCTATGGTGATAAGAGTCTGCTTTGATTGACCATGTGCATTATATCAACTGTGGATCACCATACTGTTGACACATGCAAACACACTGAGTAAGCTGATTATGAGAGTCTTCTAAGGCTTCCGACGAGTCCCCATAAATCAGCAAAGATTTAGTTAATGGAAAGGAATTTAAGACTAAAATCATGATAGATTGGTAGGAGAGGGAGGAAAGTGGGCAGCATTCAAGAATTTCTGCCCTGATATTTTGTGACGATCAATTATGTTTGGGGTACAAACTTCCAAGTCAATAAACCACCAGTTCAAGCCATGATTTCTATGACGGACTGAGTTTCTAATCAGTTAGTTTAAAAGCTCTTGATTTTTTTGTCTGGAAACAACAACAAAATTTATCTTAGTATTTCCAGCGATTTTCAAGATTTTGTGATCTATTTGACAAAACCTGTATATCCATTAAACTAAGCTATATCAATACCAGTCCTGTAAATTGCTCCCTATATCGGCATGCATCTCATTCCTCATTATATCTCTAACAGTAGTCTTCACTAACGCTTCTTTCTATCAGCAACTTTCATTCATGGACTGCATTCCCTTCTTTTCTACATTTCACATGACGGTGCTTCATCAAGTGTCAGGAAAAACAACAGCAACAATAAACACCAACCTTCGTAATTTTGAAATAAATACGTGTGAAAGAAGTTCAATAGTAAATAAGAACATGTCATAGTTGTTCAATATATCTGTGTGTGTGATAGTAACACGTTGACACCCCCCATCCCCATACAACAGTTCTGTTCTCCTCATAGTATAAGCCCGAAGCCATCCTTTTCTATATTACCCAATTCAACAACAAAAAAAGATACATTTATTGTGCCAAGACAACAGCTTTAAACATAATTATGTGAACTCACATGAAGCTGATCTTTTCTCCCGAACACTGTAATCTTCCTGCATAATGTCTTTCAGAAATCACCAAACAACTTGCATGGATCCTTTTTTAAACAATAGTGTGTGTTCATCATGAATATACGGTTTGTTCTCAAACCATGAGGCCTAAAAGCATCTACAAATCAGCTTGAACCTTGACCTCATTTCTTTTCAGCATCTCATTTATTTTGATGAACAATCCCTAATGTTGTCTTGGAAAAATAAAGCAGAAAATCTTTTAAATGCTTTTTAAGTGTGAATAATTGGAGTTGGCCTCTTCTTCTAGCAGAAAAATGTCTCCCTCACGTACGCTCCACAAGAATCCAGCCGTTTACTTTCTCTTCTTCTTTCTTTAAATTTTTCTGTTGGTTTAAATAGATTATTATTCAACTTTTAAGCAGTATTATAATTTTCCCGCCACCAAAGCAGTTTATCACAAACCACTGTCCGAGCAATATTCAAATGAATATCAGAAAAAAAGTAGGATAGCCATTGCTATCATCAGTATCATAAAATGAGCCCAGCACACACACTTCTTCCCAATCTTCTCTTTTTGTTATGCCACCTGATGTCTGGATAAATGTTATGAAAACATTTTATACATGCCAAAACTGGTTGCATGTTGGTTTAATTTCAACCAGGAACGCCAGTCGGGCTGGGGGAAACAATTTTGGTTTGGTCATGGTTCCGGAGGCTGATTAAAGGTCTCCTTCAGAGATTGGCAATTTGTTGAAAAGAAGTCTGCATGTTGTGTGGCTACAGTATGGAATTCCTTTCACGAAACAGCTAGTTTGTTATGGTGTTTAATCAACAAAAACAACAACAAAATGAAACAAACTCTTAACTTTTACTTACCTATTGAAACCATGCGCAAAAGACAGAAAACTGACATCACATCCTGACCTGTCTACAACATTCATCTTAGTCAACAAGGCAAAGTGAAATGAAAGCAAAAACAAGCTGTGATCTCACACGACTTTGAAAGTTGGAAAAATGCCCCTTGACGAGCTGTATACAAATGCAACAGTACATTAGTAGATGGATACACTCTATAGTTTCAAGCTGGATGCCGAAAACTTAATTTAAAAAAAAGAGGAAAAGAAAAGAAGTGGTTTCACTTAAGGTGAACATGCCAGTTTTACTTCATTCAGCAACTGAAACAAGCGATGATTGTGTGTGTGTGTGTGCACAAGCGTTTCTGTGTGTGTACGTTATTTCCAACATTATTACATTGTGTGGGTGTTGTCCTTTGTCTAGTGCTGTTTTGGTTTCTATGGCTGTGTTGAGACGAGTGTTAATCTAACATATAACATGTGTCCTGTCTGGCTTAGTGTCTCTGCCTGACCGTCTTCTTGCTCCTTCTACAAACATGCAGTTTTCATCTGATCTTCTCCGAATCCGACACTGTAAATCGTTAGTACACTGGGAAGATTAAGAATATGTCACTTTTGTGCTAGCCACACTTCAAATGAAAGGTGAAGCCATGTTGTGATTTGAAGCAGGTCAAATAGGCTTTGCTACTGGTTTTCAAATAGATGAACAATGCTCACTTGGGAGAATTTAGACTGAAGATCTAAAGGTATCTGGATCAATCACTGCTGCAAACATCTTTTTTCTTTTTGACTTCTTCTTCCTCTTCCACAAATTCAAAGCCAATCCAAAAAAAAAGGTGGTGGGAGGAAATGGAATGGGAGCAAGGGACGGATGTCTGAGAGGGAAGGCAGTGGGGAAAAGAGTGGAGGCAGGCGGCACAGCAAGAATATAATGGGTTATTTTACGTGGTTTCTTTTGTCTTAATAATACTTTCCCTTTTCTTTTCTTCATTTTTTTAAACCATACTTTAAAATCAATGTTAAGTGTGCATGCTGATGCCATTACGGTTTGGGGGGAAAGGGGGAGAACAGTTACTCTGTTATTAGGTACTTGATTTCACAAACTAGCCAAGAAGAATATTGGTCTGCAATGCAAAGGAGATGCAACATTTTCATGGCATTATATCTTGTTTGCAATGGTGATGTTAATGCATGAGTGCATCTGTGAGTGCACACATGTGTTGTGCCACCATGTGCATGTATTTGTGCATTCCGACATGCAAGTCAGATTATGTGAGTGTTGTACTGTCTTTTGTAAAAAGATCATTACTGTTTTCTTTTCAATTGTTGTGCTCAAATGCCAATAACACAGTGTTAAAGCGAGGCGACCGATAATATAAATTGACTGGATGATTCTGTATAGTTTCTTACTTCTCAATCTGTATTCATTTGTTGTTTTTATTCTGCAATTGCACTCTCACACTAGTGATGTTCAGTCATACACTCTGGCACACATACATCCTTAAACTCCCAAAGCAAGGAATGGTGTCCACAGCTGACATAAGAGCAATTGCTTCATTCTGACCAAGCTAATGAAATGATGGCAGTTAAATCTGAAATTCATAAACTGGCATTAAATTTAATTGTGAGTGGAAATGAATGAAGTTTACTTTCCTGATTAAGTTGATGAGAAAATCGCATGTTGCCTCCAGGAATTTGTCAAGTCGACCAAGTTCCTAAGCAGTTTGGAAATGAATGAAGTTTAGTACCTGACCAAGTTGGTAAGAAGATCACATGTCGTCTCCAATAATTTGTCATCAAGTCAGCCAAGTTCCCATGCACTTTGGACACCTCGGGAGGGCATAAAAATGATGCACATTTTAAAGCGTAATACTTAGAGATAAAATTTAACAAAAATTCTTGAATTTTAATCCACATAGTACATACTATCCATCTTCTTCTGACATGACCATTGTAGTGGTGAAAATTGCCTACATGTAGCAGATATTGAACCATAAACATCTAGTGCTTGTATGCAACTTTTTATGTGACTATCATGTGACATGTAACTTGGAATATCAGTAAAATAAATACACTGACAAAAAAAAAACTTTAGGCAGTTGAGCTATATACATACTTTTGTCGTTTCTGGCAAAAGGAAAGGGCAGATTTCTTTTTTTTCTTTTTTTTTTTTTTTACCTCACCACCACACTAAAGTGGTAATATTTGAAAGTTAATTTTCTTGTGTACACCTGTTATGAACAAATTTTCCTCCATGAACAAACTTTACAAATGACCCACTGACGTAAGTCTGCATATACAACTAGATATTCCACTCTGAAATTTTACTACGTAATATCTACATGTAGAAATGCTTGTTGTGACAATGTGAAGTTATGAACACAAAGGGGATTTCAAATTGTATTTCTAAATTATTTTCATTAAAAGACATTTTTCAATGTATTAAAGCTGGTTACTTGTTTGCTTTTGAAGTGTGATTTGCAAAGAATGAGCAATACTTTTTATCAATGATAGGAAAAATTGTGATGCTTGGAGGAACTTCAGGAAGCAAAGGCTGAAAAGATAAACTCAATTTTCTTCATAGAAACTACCTTTCAATTTCCAATGTTTGTATATCTAGTTATCTGTTCGATAAAAAATGACTTTAAAAAGAAGTATTTGAATACTTAAGCTTAATCTTGTGTTATTAAAAGGAAGAAAATCTTGTGAATTTATGAATTGTTAATATTTTGACATCCCTTTCTTTTCATGTATTTTGCCAACAGAAAATGTGTTCACTGCCAATGTAAAAGAGACAGAAAGCTGTTCACTGACTCATTCAAATAAACCAATAAATGGCTATAATTGGGGAAATTCTTTTCGTGTATATGTGACACTGAGTAAAGTTACACAAATTTCTTCAATTTCTTTCAAATGTTGAAGTAAATACTCACAAAAATGACTGCAAATCATTACACTAGTCCTTGTTTCAGCCTGAAATCTGTGTATCTTTCAACAGAACTCCCTCCCTCCCTCCCATCCCTGCTGAAGAAAAATAGAACTAAGCCAAATTTTATGAAGTCCCTGCCAGTGTGTGTGTGTGTGTGTGTGTGTGTGTGTGTGTGTGTGTGTGTGTGTGTGTGTGTGTGTTTCCCAAAAAAAACATATTCATGTATCTCAACATAGTTTTTTTTCACATCCCTGTAATATGATGACATCATCATTTTCAGTCACAGGATTACAACTAGCAAACGAACCCAGTACTTTTTGTAGACCCTTCACAAGAAGGTGATGAACAAAATCATATGTGACAAAACTGCAGGCAGCCTGAAATTGGAAGAAAATTTTGTTTCTGTCATTACTCGGAGATCAGTCAAGTCCAACCATCTTAATACAGTTCCAAAGCACTTCCTCATTTCATGTGAAGTTGCCACCTGTCATTTAGTTTTGAAGGGCGACTAAGTGTGAAACTTTGGGTTCAGTTAATGCATAACCTTGCACTGTTACTTGAAGGATCACTTGATTTTCATAATGAAGTCATGACAATTAACTGTACTAAAGGAATACTAAATTTTCATAATGAAATCATAACAATTTACTGAGTTAAATACCGTAAAGTTCGGTCTATTGAGCGCACCTGTATATAAGCCGCACCCATTAAATTTTTTGAAAATCTGAACTTATTTCACAAATAAGCCGCACTGGTTTACAAGCCGCAGATATATACAACACAGTTCGATGTGAAGCAGGCGGCAGCTGGCCGAGCATTGAGTTAACATAGTGTCGAAAATCAACACATACAATGTGTTCACTGCATTCATTGGCGTTTAAATAGGTCAGAATACAAGAGCATGTTTCCAGCTTTACTTCAGTCTTTTTTTTTTTTTAGTACGATGTGTTTTAAATCAATTAGAATCGAAGTTTTTATGAGGCTTCTTACTAGTGTTGTCTTTCCAACATCATTGCTTTAAAAAAAAAAAAATACCGAAAAAAAACAACACATTAACGATGCGCTAGAAAGGCAGTTCTCTCCTGCATTCATTGGTGTATCAAGCTAAGCGATTGGTTGAGTACTCAAAAGCGCAAGCCAATGAAAGCGAAGGTATCAAATGCAAACCTTCACTCCCTGTCCACGATTTCAACAATGGCGGAACGAAGCCAAGGTCTGACAATGACCGAGTCGAATGCGCTAATCTTTTTTGAATTGCAAGACGCACTTGGTAAGATAACGCATATAATAACAAACCAGAGCATTAATGAAACAATTCGATTGTTTTATTTCACTTAATACCGTGCCACTGCTTAGTTATTTTGTTCGTAATTCAGCTAGTGTTAGTCAAGATTAAACAGGTCGGAAACGGCCCACACATTGCGCCGTTCGAAGCGATCGTATTTTTGTAGAAGACAAACTGATGAAAAAGATATCAGTAATGGGCTTTACTTATGTCGATTCCTGTATTTCTGAACGGGTTACTGATTCCATTACATGATTACAGAGAAAATCGTAGTTAAAAGCATCATAAAAATTCATGAACAGTAAACACGATATGGGGAGTTACAGAGAAGTTAAGAATAGACGAGGGTGTGATGCTCCTGAAATCGGAAAAATCTGCAAATAAGCAGCATCGTTGTTCAAGCCGCAGGGTTTAAAGCTGGGGAAAAAAGTCGCGGCTTTAGTCTGAACTTTACGGTAAATGTATGTGTGTGTGTGTGTGTGTGTGTGGTCAAAATCTTATATCACTATCATGCTTGTGACCTAGCTTGGTACATCAATTCTTAATCTTTAAAGTCTACCAGGATTTTTCTCCTCAATAACATCAATCAGAAGCAAAATTCCACAAATGGGAAGATGTCCTTATGGTAATCTTGATTTGAAAAGAATTTCTTTTTAAACATAGACTAGATCATTCATCTTGACTTTCCATTGTTACAAATGTGCATTGCAGTTTCAAATCACACTGCTCACTTTGTAATTTGCATCTCATTTGTAATTTGCATCTCAAAAAAAAAAAAGAGTGAAAAGGTTCTATGCAGTTTCAGAATGTGATAACTGATGTTGTAAGCTTTCTTGCTGTTGTTAGTATAAGTTCCGTTTCTCTGCCTGTGTTTTTTTTCAGTGGTTGTCCTTGTTGACTGAATATCAACTGTGTGAATCAACAGTTTCAAGAGGATTGTCTGTAGCAGAAACATTTTGTCATCAGCTACCACTGACCAGATGAGGCAAAAAGCACATGTTTTATTCACATTCATTTACGGTTTTATCACAGCCCAGCCAATCAAACACGACCCTTTTGTGGCTGATCATCCAACCCTCTGAATACAAGCAAGGTACAGGGCTAACAAACATCTCTAAAGGTACACAACAATAAAATCCACAATGAATATCTTTTCCAGAGGGGACAACTTTTGGCCTTTTGAGAACGGCTTATTTACATCAGGTTTGTCATACTGCTCCACAGCCCCCACTCCCACCCCTTTCATCTGCCTCCATTTCTCACTTGCTACCAGCTACATACACAATTCTATTGAACTGGTGAGAAAAACTACAGACAAAAGAATGGTTCATGATTTTTCTTTGTCACACATGATTTTTACCTTCCAACACAAGAGTAAACAACGCTAATAACACAAGATACGACACTAATAACACAAGATGGGATAAGAACACAAAAGTCACATGATCAAACTGTTCTAACGAGATCGTCAAAACAGTGAAGGTACGAGCCCCACACCTTATCCGCTGGGTGTGTGGAGAAAAAGCAGCTGACACTGAGCATAACATTGCCACCTGACTGGGGACTGAGCAAACTAACTGTTGTAAGGATTCAACAAAACAACTTGGGAATCATGTTTGTGGACACAAAAAATGGACTGTTCTTGGGGAAAGTCTCTCAGCGGATGTGGTAAGAAGTGAGATGAATGTCAAGATATCTGCAGGGACATGACGACCTTTTGCTAGAGGTCAAGCAATGGAATGTCTGTGAGGTCAAAGTCATACTCATGACACTGAGAGTCTGTCATGAGACAAGCCACAGAAGTAGTAGGAAGCTGCTGCTGCTGCTGGGACAGATTTGGGATCACCACTGCTATAGGGGTGGTCAGGGATGGAGTAGGGGTTACCACTGCAATGGCTGTATTCATATGCAAAGATGTTTCCTCCACACTGGCAGCCAGTTGACCAATTTCACTGAAGTCCATTTGCAAAGTTACAGGTGGCTGCTGTTCAACTGCGTTTCTTGCTGGCGCAGACACACTGAGAGGAGTGAGAGGAATCTGGGTCGTGGCACAGTCAAGGGACTCGCGCTTTCTTGTAACAGGCGTGGATTCATTGAGTCCTTTTTCTGAAACAGTTCCAGAACAGTTTGGACCTGATGCACGTTTCCTTGTGGATATGGAGGCTGGCTTTGACAAACGGTGATGATCCCGTATAGGTGCCTCACCTTTAGCTCTGGTGGCAGGCTTGCTTGCAGGTGGTGAAAATCGTGGAGTGAAATTCTGCTGGGCAGTTGTCCTGGGGATGGTAAAGGAAGGGAAAGAGTGGGAATTGGTAAAGGCAGGGACTGATCGAGACGAGATCACCTGTGGGGACTGGTGTTCACCATCAGAAAAGGAAACCAAGGCTACAGGTGCAGTTAAGCGACTGACATCAGCAGTGGATGGCACAAAAGTTTCTGCTACAGACATGCGACCGACATCAGTAGATGAAGCCAAGGCGACAGGTGTGGATCTATGACCGACATCAGTTGACGAGGAAGCCAAAGCTGAAGGTGCTGACAGGCGACAGACTTCAGAGAAGGGAGTTGAAGCTGCAGGCGTAGACTGGCGAGTCACACTGGAAGATGATGGCAAGGTCACAGAATCAGACATGTGAGCAACGCTAGCCAGAGCTTGTTTTGGCAAAGACGCTGGGTCACTCATGATGTCCGTCTGCCGTGTGATGTCCCGCATGTTTTCCAGAGTTTCTGAAAGCAGTAAAAAAAACATTCATTTACAACAATGCACGAAGAATCCACATTCTCCAAGAGGATGATGACATTTACACAAAAGTCAGAAAAAACACTAACATTCATATTTCAGGCAAAAGAATCTAAATCCTTGTATCTGTATGCTTGTCAAATGAACTTACTCCGAATCCCTCCTGCATATCATACAAACTGATATATTTATAGTAAGAAAAAACCCTAACATTCATATTTCAGGCCAAAGAATTTAAATCCTTGGATCTGCATGCTTGTTAAATGAACTTACTCACAATCCCTCCTGCATATCATACAAACTGATATATTTATTCATCATGCCTTCAATTGCTTCAGGAAAACATAAGGCACAAGAATCTTGTTTCTCCTTCACTCCACTGAGTTGGAATACCGCAAGAGTTTTGTGGGTACCAGAGGCAAGGAGAAATCACACATGAAGGAATGCTGGTGGTATTGATTTTCTGGACATATTGCCGACATTGAACGTTTTTCAGATCTGAGAGGATGAGACAAAAGATGCGTCTAAATATGGCAAAAGTGGAATGAAAAACTATGTATGCCACAGCATAAAGAGCAATCTAGCAACTAACAGGACTTGTACAGAATTAACTTCACAAAATTCCCAAACCTGGTACCCATTTTCCCAACTGATCAAATCTTACCGCTACATGTAATATTCATAAGAAAATCACCACTTCTCACGGCAGACAATACACAGATATAGTCGCTCTTTGGGCCACAGAACTTAAAAAAAGTAAATTCTCTTCACTGTAAAGAATCTTTGACATACCAGAAATCGCACAACAAACTGAAGATGGCATCACTGAAGTATTCAATTACCATTTCAAAGAGCTTCATATTTACGGCATCATAACAGTCCTTAATATTTTTTGCTGTACATTCACAAACTTGCAGTATCATTTCACAAAATCTTTTTTAAGCTGTTATTTACTGCTGCATGGCCTGGGACTTTTCAGCTAATTCCCTTTCAATGTTGACCATTTCAGTCTTCTTCTCTGATGCTCCACTCCTGAGACCACTTGACTGAGCCAAAAGAGACACAGCCCCCCAGTTCTTCTGCCTTTTCAGCCTTCTCAGCAGATGCAGCCTCCAGCCCAGCAATGTCTTGTTCCAGTATCACTTTTTTTTTTGCCTTGAGCTCCTTTTTTCCTTTCACCTCAGATGCCTGCTTCTCTCTTTCTCCCTGTAGGTATTGTTCATACTGGCGTCTGTCTGAAGATGCATCTCTTGAGACATCTCTATCTGAAGATGCATCTCTTCAGACATCTCTGTCTGAACCAGCATCTCTTTGGTTATCTGAAGATTCTCAGGACCACCTGCTCTTCTGACAGCGTCAACAACCAGACGCCTGGCAACCAGGGACTTCTTATTCAGGTTCACTTCCATGGTCTCTTTGTTGACACTAAAGCTCCTCTCCACAGTTGTCTGACCGTGACTGAGGATGAGCACCTGCTGGGCAACTTCCCATAAACTTCCCATAAAAGAGAATACTCCTTCCGGCCTGACAGGTGCCCATAGAGGAGTTCATCAACTCTGTCTTCACTGGGACTGAAGTTCCGAAACTTCTCATTGCATTCTGAGAGGATAATCTCTCTGAATCAACAGGACTGAGACTTTATCAAGTCGCTGTTGCCCTCCCTCACCCTATCCGCATCACGCAGGATCTTTAGCGTCAGGTGTAATCTGGGATCTATCCATGTCAGGCTGCGGACAAGCGGATACTTGACGAGGGCATTCTCTATCATGTTTGTCACCAGTGCCACAAGAAAATCACAACACTCTCTGCGGAAAGAATGGGGATCCTTATCTGACGCCACATTCTTTACTCAAAGACTCTGGGTTGCTGCAAAGCCAACATCCACCTTGTGGGTTTCCAGATGTGTCGTCAGGTCAGCATAATCAATCCTACACAGGGATAGCACTGACTTGCAACTAGCAAGGACTTCAGGTTTGATAAATCTGGCCATCAAATCTTTCAGCAGGCAAGCAAGGTCTGAAGTTAAGAAGGGCATCATGGGATGATCTGTCTAATACAACTGAAGGAAAGGCTGCGCTTCCCGAGCTATGTAAATGAAAAACTCAAGCTTGGCTTTCAGCAAAGGATTACCCAGTGCAGCTGTGGTTTTTTTTTTTGTTGTTGTTTTTGTTTGCTTGGGTTTTTTTTGTTTCATATCTTTTCATGTTTTGTTCACCTGCCAGTAGAGTGTTATCACCCAATTTAAGATCCCCAAAGTAAAAAAGTTGTTTCTCCCAAACTTTCCCAGCCCAGTGTCATTTTTCCTTGACTTTCCCAACCTGGAAAAATGTCTTCAGTTTTTCCTTACCATTCTCAACCTGTACAAACCCTGACTGACTTTCGTTGGATTAAGGGGTTGGGAGTGGGGTGGGGGAGAAGGTGTATTTACTTTTACTTCATTCTTTTTTCTTCTCCATTCTTTCCCCTTTTTAAAAACAATTTTAAGCAGACAAAGAATAGATCAAAGTTAAACAAAACAGTCGAGAATTCTTTTTTCTTCAAGGAATTTTGATCATAAAGTACAAAAAAAAACAATTTCCGGAACCTTCGTACCTCTGTATTAAAGCTGAGCATTACATTCTCACTTTCTCCAGATGATCTGGTACACTCGTTTTAACTCTTTCATCCCTACAACCCGGTTTTCCGGGTTGCAGAAATTGTATCCTTCCTTCCTGCAGCCCGGAAAACTGGGCGGCACAAAATCCCTCCCTACCTTGCTGCAGCCCGGAAAATTGGTTCTCGCGGTAAGCGCCTTGAACTTCATGCGAGTCGTGTCATCGGCACATGTCATGACCGGGTCGCTTGCGGGGCAGTGTTTATGAATGGAATGGATGCCAGACAGCCCATACAGCGTGGAAAGTGGTCGCCGCTCTATTCTGGCTGGTTTGCTACTGCATACATGGCAGTTCTCACATTACACTTATTTTTTTCTCTAAATCCAGGAATGAAGGGAATACTTGTATTATAAGAATCAAGGAACAAGAGGAAGTAATGGTTCATGGAAAAGTAGGAATGAAAGAGTTAAATGTCCAAAGCTAAAACGAATGCATCCTTCCGTGGCTGGCTCATGCAAATATAAATGCATGTATGCCCATCAGTTCAGGCCATCCAAGGACAAGACAACCTGCACCACACCCATATTTCCATTGTACAGCAGGTGTCAGTGTTCTTGAAAGGTAGCACTGTTCCAGTTTTGTTTTCTCTAGCTTTGCACTTTTTGCTTTTTCAGCTGAACCATTTCTGGACATCTACAAACTAACAAAGGGACATATTAGGGCTGTCGCTACATCAAAGTAAATTCCGGCATCATCATTAGAGGACAGCACGAAGGACTGTCAGAAGAAAAGTTCAGCTGTTTATTAATCATGACAGCAATGCTGATGCAAAGGATGGATGAAAACCCTTCTCTGACAGTGTTTCCAATACCAATATTCCCTATACTGCATGCATACTTTTTGTTCCCATGTCTGGGTCTGTGTATCAGGTTCTTTTCTGAAAAAATGTATGTGACAACATAACTTAATTCATAAACTTGGTATTGGCATCCTGCTATAGCCTAATCAGGAAATTCCATAATTAATGAAAAACTGCTCATCTTGAAATATTTCTTTTGTCACATACAACTTAGTTATTGTAAACATCACTTTCTTTTAAATCTCCCTGAAAAATAAAAAAATGATCAACAACCTTTAATTCCTTGTCTTTCTTTTCTTTTTCAGCAAGCAACCAATTTAGCAGAATACAGAAAGAGAAGCACACCATAATAAGCTTTGACTAATTTCATTCAAAGGCACCAGCTGCCATGCCGAAGTTGACAGCATTGCTGACTAGCAGTCGGGAGGTTTTGAGTTCGATTCCCTTCAGAGTCATATATTTGTGGATTTTTCTGCCCTGAGTCAAGCTTTTTGGCACGCAGTCAGCACAAGGTTAAGGCCTTTGGTGTCCAGTCAGCTTGTCATTGTCTTGGTAAGACATGTCGGTGCCCGGAAGAGGCAAATAATGAACTGACACAGAATGTCACCCTATCATTCATCATCTGTTTTGAGCTGTTTCGAGGCAATTCAAACTGTGCTGAACTGCAACATCCTCTTTGCACAGAGCCGAGCAGAACACCTTTACTACACTATCTACATCAGGTCAGAATCCAGATCCTGGCTGTTATGCACAAACTCTTTTTCAGAACCATGGGCACGTTTCTTCTTTGAACGCTGGTCTGAGGAATGTCCAAGACGGCCATATGTTCTGTGACCATGTCGGTGTTGGGAATCATCCCAGTTGTCTGGGCAAGTGAACAAATGTGAGACTACAATCTTCATTCCCATCCTCAGCCTTTTTTCTTTCTTCTTTTCACCCCATCAACACTTTTATTTCCTACAGTCCCAAGTCCAATTCTATGAATTTATTCAGTTTTGCATTATAATGGATTACCATTGCAAATTCTTCTTAATTTGTATGGTAATCAAGGACTTCCTCATTTCTTCACTTACTCTCTGTATTCTTTCGGTGATCAAGTCAACTCTGTCTTCCAAATTCATAATACTAGGTTGTACAAAAACAAAGCAGAACAATACAAAAACATGAGTGAGAGAACAAAAAAAAACTTTCACTTGTCGTCTACTGTCCATGTGACATTAACGCAATGGAATCCCCTGATTTCACTCTGCATTCTTTAATCCCCCGAAGTCGGAGTGTGGCTGCCCATGTGGCGGGGTAATCAAAGCCAGTCACACACGTCATGTTCTCATCCCCAGCTGATGCATTTTTACCATAGTGTTCAAGTACTTCGGCTGTTCGGATGATCTCTGGAGTATTTTAGCCATGGTACGACAACAACAACAACAACAGCTTTGCATTCTTTTACTCTTAAAACAATAGAAATGTTATCTATTTTGTTCTTTTAAAAAAATTCTTTTGGAAACAGAAACAAACACACACAAAAACTGTAATCTCCCAGAACTTGAGCCCAGTGGAGAACACACGTCATGCGCTCCATCAAAAAAAAAATAACAGAAAGAGGAAAAAATGTTTGTGTGCACTTTGAATTCACTTTGAAAACTCACCTTTACAGGTTGCTTGCTCCTCATTGGTCTTTTTTTTTTTTTTTGAGTAGTGATTTGTGCTCTTGAAAAAAAAAGAGTTTGCCTGGCAGAGGCAGCAGAGAGAGAAAAGAGAGAAAAAAAAGAAGAGGAAAAAAGTTTTCCATTTTTAAGTTTCTTGTTAACTCTAGGGTGAGCATGGGATGTGTGAACATACTTGATAATTCTCAATACAATCTTTTATCGTAGTCTTAAATTGGAAATCATTTTGATCATTATAGGAATTATTTCCAAATTCTACCCTGTTCACACACTCGATAGGTAAGATGTGGATCCTGTGATCGATCAGCTAGTATTTCATTTATTTTACTAATAACGTGTCTTGTCTTTGTAAGGCAAGCACCCTGTATTTGGAACCCTGACATCCCTTTCTCGGGCCTTGGCATGATGTCCGCTGCCAAAGAACACTTTGATTTTCTTTTTTTAAAAATATTGATGACAACAATCCAAAGTATTTTAGTGAATGAGAGCCGGGGTTTGTGAACCCATAGTGATTTGTTTGTGTGGGGCGGGTTCAGCATGTGTGTGACCCAGGAAAAAAAAAAAAGAAGAAAAGTGAAATAAATGTATGTACCGAAAATAACGTTTGATGTGTAATTTTTTTTTGTATGGAATATTGTGGAATGAATCATTTATATTGGCCAAAGAAAAAGAAAAAAAGAAATTGAAATCCCCACGTGCCACAAGAAGTTAAGCGCAGAACGAAAGAAAAAATTGTTTTTTGGGGATGAGGCGGGGGGCTTTAAAATGGTATTCTGATTTATTGAAAGAAAGGGAGTCAGATGTGTGGTTGCATGCAGGGCACATTGATTGTCTTTGCTTGTGAGTGTGTATGTAAAGACTGTTCTGTGGCACCAGCCGCCGTGGCGAAGTGGTTAGCGTCGCGGACTCCCGGCTGGGAGGTCGTGGGTTCGAATCCCATCAGAGTCATGTGGTTTTTCTGCCCGACCGGCTCCTACCCAGAGTTGAGTTTGCTGCAGACTCAGTTGGGAAGACTGGGACCACACAGTCGAGTTTCATCCACTTAATGGATGCGTTTCTGAGAGTGTTGCTCAAATTTCCTGACCAACACTGCAGGTGCCTGTATATCTCGGGCCTGGTTGACGCCGGGATATATTATGAAAGGAAGCGCAGAGTACAGCCCTGTCATGTAGTCTCAGACCGAAATGGAAATCTGTAGCATCATCTTCATCATCCTCATTCTCATCGATCAGCATAAATAAATGTCTCGATTTCTTTGGCCCTTCATGCCCTGCTCTCATGGTGACCTCAGTTTCGATGTCCTCTCCACGTCTGTGGTCTTGGTTTGGTTCTGTCGGGGTCACCGGTATCGGCGAGTCCATGGGGGCTGTCGTTGGACAGACGTGGTGGCGCCCTCCGGAGGGAGAGCTCACTCACGCCGGCTCCGCGACTAAGCAATTATTGTCGTCAGTAGGGGGCTTAGTAGGTGGTGTCCTGCGTATGTTAGATCAGAACAGGCGCCACTGAACACCACCGAAGTGACTCGGCAGCAGTGCAGTGTCTCCTCCGGTGGGTTGCCTCTTGACGACTTGACATTGACTGCTCCCTGTGGATTGCCGGTGCCGGGGCTGCGGCGGGGCCGACCGGGCTGTGGCTGTGGACGGGGTGTCGAATGAGCGGCGTGGGTGCACTGCCTCTAGGTGGCACAGAGGTTGGGACAGCAAAAAAAAAAAAAAAAAAAAAAAGACTGTTCTGTGGCACTACACCTGATACACTTACGATGTCTGAGACTGGACAGGCTCAATCTGTTGCTGGTCCACTCTTCAACAGAGGCCTGAAAGGACTCCAAGCTGTCGGTGGAGACCTCCTCCTTGTAGCTTTCAAATAGGGGCTTAACCATGAAGCCGAACTGCAGGTTGTCAAGGCAAACAATACAATAATATTGCCACCATGTTTTGGATAATTTCTCTACATAGATTGTTGTTGTTGTTGTTTTATAGTCAGGATAAACATGTCTAAAATTTACGGCCTGGAACACAAACAGCTATCGGCTGATTGTTTGATACAATGAAAGTTTCTCCCCACACACCTGTGATCATTGAATACAGACATGGTTACGGAAGATTTTATCAAATATTTCTTGCCCTCTTTCCAAAAATATGATTCACTGCATACTTCAGGGCAGACGTTACTTTGAGGTTTCACCTCCCTTCCTTGATTTTAATCAAAGGGAAAAGCTCAGTGCAGACACGCCTACCCCAAAATGCATTTTTCTGACACTTTTACACTCAAAATCAGTACAATAATGTTCAGAAACATGGCAGATAAAAAACAAATTGCACTAATACACACAAAAATGCAGACATAGACTGAACAGAAAAAGATGCCATCTCCTTTCTTTCCAGATGGAAAAAAGGCCACTTGTCCAAATATTCACTGAATGTTTGCAACTGTCCCAACGTCTTCGTTTTTTTCCCATCAGATGTTCTTTCCCCATCTTTGTCACCATATATTTTTTTTCACTTCTGACTTTAAAAGTAAGCCCCCTTGACCGATTCACACTTTCAGACCTGTTTACCCCTCTATCCCCTTGACCAGTAGATTAGGTGTAGCAAACCAGTAGATTTGGTCTCAAAACAGTAGATATCCCCTCGCACGTTAAAACCAATAACAAATATAATATGACTGTGGAAAACACATTTCTGCGACAGCTTTAGAATATATATCTCACTTACCCTTTGTTGTGTGTGTGCTCAACATGATGAAGAAACACAGGAAAACGTCACTCTGTCATAGAGTTCTGCAGGCAGCACTTTTTATTGTTCAGTTACACCACACAGGGAGAGCAACCAGCACTTTTCCACTAACTTCATACAGTTCTGCATGATGCCTACACACAGGGAGAGCAGCCAGCACAGTTTGTCACTAACTTCATACAGCTCTGCATGATGCCTACACACAGGGAGAGCAGCCAGCACAGTTTGTCACTAACTTCATACAGCTCTGCATGATGCCTACACACAGGGAGAGCAGCCAGCACAGTTTGTCACTAACTTCATACAGCTCTGCATGATGCCTACACACAGGGAGAGCAGCCAGCACAGTTTGTCACTAACTAGATACAGTTCTGCATGGTGACTACACACAGGGAGAGCAAATAGCACTTTTCACTAAATTAAAAATAGTTCTGCATGATGAATATACAGTACATGGCTAGCTGTCTTTTCATTTTAGGTTAGTCTAGTGGTGCTTAAGACTTTGCGTGTAAGCACTTCTTAACCTGCGCATGGATTCAGAGGACATGTCCCTGACAGCCTCGACAGGTTCCCTGGGATCTGATTTGACCACCAGTAAACTCTCCAGGGTAACATCTGAAAGGGAGGCCCGCTGGCTAGTCCCGTTCTTCTTGACACATGAGAAGACACGCTCACAGTGAGCGCTGCCATGAGGAATAGTCAAGATACCTCTCATCACAAGAGACAATTCTGACAGAAGCCCTTCATCCAGTTCCCCAATCTTCTTCCATGTGGAATCAATCCCATCAGCATCCCCTTCAGTCACACATTGCCTTATATCAGTACACTGATATGTGATGAACTGTTCAATGACTGTGTCAGCTGTGACACCCCCAGGCAGCAGACATGGATATCTCTGCAGGAAAAACTTCAGGCTTGTCAGCTTTGACTCTGTTTGTAGGCCAACATCAGCCACCTCAGCATGGAGAAGCAAAGGATCGTTCACTGGAAGCCACTTCTTCAGGTAGTCCATTAAAGAGACGAAGTACTTCTTTGCACTTGTGAAAAACTCCTCCACACGTTTGTCTCGGAGATGATGAACCTCTTTGTCCTGGAGGAACTGACGAGCATCCTCTCCAATGACAAGTTCGCTGTTGACTTTGATGTTGGCAGGCAGTTTGTAGTCAACAGTTTCCGGAGACTTGTACAACATGGCGTTGGGCTTAACGAACCTGGTCAAAATACTTCTCATCAGCTTAAGCATTCCTCTTCTCAGTTTCTGAATCATCGGTTTTTCTGACTGAAAGCCGACCAAGAAGGCATCAAACACTTTTATTTGATGGAGAAGGAAAAGGCAGAAGAGCTTGTTTGTGGGACTTCGAATGAAGTCAAAGATGCTTTCCACTTTAGTGAAGTGAAGTTTGCACTTGGTGCAGAAGGCGAACTCTGCTCCTTTACTTGATGATATAATGTCCGGGAAGTTTGTCTGGTACTGCAGCTTGAACTTTTGAAAATATTTCTTCTTCTTCTTCTTAACCGCATCAATCACACGGGAATCACAGTCTGAGTCGCCGCCGCTTTCATCAGTTTCATGAGCACGCTTCTTCTCAATCGCCGCCATTTTCACTGCGCAGAAGTGGTAGCGTTCAGCTGCATCAACTTCCCGCCCGCGACGACTATGGCGGACGCGTAACTCATCACCGCACAAGCGCGAGAGAACAGGTAACTTGGCCGGGCGCCACCGACAGTGAACTGTATGTTGATAAAATTCTGGATCGGAAATCTGCCGAAGTGGTTTCGGTGAACAACGGGAGAAAGCGGTTTCGCGATCGGGAGATTTGAAGTCGAGCGGGAGACCGTATAACAACGTCTGAACTCGGGAGAATCTCCCGGTGAGGTCGGGAGGTAAACATGTCTGCACTTTGTACGGTGTGGCGCCACACCGGAACATTCCAGGTCAAATTTTCAACTGGGCTGAGCTTGCCAATGAAAGCAGGTGGTTGAGAAACTCTTGGCAAACTCCAGAGACCGAGTTTCAAAACTGTCTTCACTCATCCCCAACCCACCCCTCTTTTCATATTCTCTCACTATCGCTTCTTTTCCTTGGTTTTAATTTTGGTTTTCTGGAACACACAGTTCCTGTCCACATTTCCATAAGACCGTGTTGAAGTCTGCTGTTATTGGGAACAAATATGGTCATGCCATAACAGCAGGCATGTCTGTCAGTGTTGAAGCACAGAACATGCAGGACAAATATAACATTCTCTTCATTGTTCACAAATATACCATATGCGTACCAATGTAAACACAATGCACCAGCACTTTCAAGATTTCTTCACCCAAGTTAAACATATTCACTCACTGCATTTTAAATGCAAACTAGTTTCCAGATTTTGATACATCTCATGCACAAGAATGGACATAATCTCTTACTTTAACCATTGGTTTATGTCCAACTCTGGACCACCCACCATCTGGCATCTTCACAACGATGTCAACTTTCATGATGATTTACTATAATCTGTGTCCTCCTAGTATTTCAAAACTGCAAAAAAAATGCTACCCTTAAACTTACACCAGTTATATCAGCACCCAAAGGCATCCGAAGAGGCTGATATATACACATCTTTACACACATGTTAAAAAAAAGAAAAGAGAAAAAAAGTCAGAAATCAGTGGCAGAGAATGATTACAAAACTCAAATAAAGTATATGCACCATACGACCATCACAGAGGAAAAAAAATCATCACACAAAGTTCACAAAATTAGACTGAAGGTTACTGACCATTCTAAAATGTCTACAGGTTGTACATGCACTTTTTTTTTAATGACTCTGCAGCACAGCTGTCAAAGGATACCAGGTAGAACTTCCAGTTGTCCTTGATGGAACCAGCTACATAGTTCTGGCATATCTTGTCCATGCTGCGTTGGCTCTTCTCCACAGTTTCCTGCTTCAGCCCGGCCGCCGGCAACTGCTCATGGAGCGAGCTGCAAGATTAATCACAATGCTTAAACATCGCTCTTGGCAACTGGCAGATTAAAGTGGAGATTTACGGAGAGAGAAAAAAAAACAACTTCAGTGATTACTATTAGAAAACTACTATATAATGACGTGTAGTAGGCTGGAAGATTTCTTTTCCTTTTTTTTTTTTCTCACCTGTTGATCACATTACAATCAAAGTCAGCGGCAGTCTACCCAAGTTTTGCAGCTGCACTGATCTTGCTTTTCACTTTTCTCTTATGTAACAATTACAGCCTTTGATGGGTTCTCTCTCATCTCAGTATCCTTCTACTGTCAAGGGAAGTAAACACTAAACTGGGACGACGCAGTTCTGTGCTGGGTTCAGTGCTATGAAGGTACTTGGAGAACAGTTTTCTGTAAATTTTGTAATTCAAGGAAAGTCTTGTGTTTATACTGCCATGGCTAGAATCAAAAAGAATAAAATAAATGTTCAACTTACTGAAAGAATGAAACAATCTGCTTTTTAACTTTTCTGTTTCCCCATTCTTTGTTTTCAACAAAAATCTCTGTTAAAAGACCAAAACAGTTTAAACAAACAAACAAAAAAGCCCCAGGCCCATTTCAATGGTCGTTATGTGTGTGCATCTTCATCCATATCCTCTTGTCCACCCCCACCCCCCCCCCCCCCTTTCCAATAGCCCCCTCCCCTTATCCCCCCCCCCCCCCCCCCCCCCCATGGTTTTTAATTCATGTAAGGTGGCACTAGGAAAACACTAGGCAAGCTGGAGGGAAGGATGGAGTTCAGCGAAGGAAAGGAATTGCGGGAGAAAGGAAAAAGAAGTAATATTTGGAAAAATGGAAGGGTTGGGGATGGAAAAGGGGACTAATCAAAAATATGTATTCGTGCTTCTGCTCTTGAAGAGACTGCCCTTTTTCTATCCTAAGGACTACTGTGAAATGGAGATGTTGAAAGCAACACAACAAATTTTCATTTCACAATATCAAATAAATACAGCAGTCGCATGTTATATGTGTGAAAGTCTACACACACACACACAGACAAAAAGAAAAAAGTTAAAACTTCAGACCAATTCATTTGTCTTAAAATTCAAATTGAGATAATCTTGTTTGTTCTCTATCATGATTCCTATTCTAATGAACGTATTTGTCTGTTAACAATACTATTCAGTGTGCACTTTGCATTAACACACCTGCAACAAAAAAGTATGATTAGCAGGGCAAGTAAACTAAAGCGTAAACTGAACGACATACACTAAATAAACATATATAAAACACAAAACGTACCATACAACTGAGAAGCACTTCGATACTAGGAGATGGCCACCAGCAAACTTACTGAATATCACTGCGCAGGGACTCAATTTCCCGGCGGAGGTTTCCAGCTTCCGTTGAGAATCTCTCACAATCCCCCAAAAGGTGCTTCGTGTATTCCGCCGCTAGAGATAGGGAGACATGTCAGATTTTTGGCATATGTGCCCAAAGTAATTAAAGGGCACAGTTAACTAAGGCACACACATTGCTAAGCACCACAATACACTGTGAGTTGCTTATATATAAGAATCTTGTATCATCACAAATTCAGTGATAGGTATGGGGGGGGCAACAGAAACGTATTCAAAAAAAAAGAAAAAAAAAAGAAAAAGAGCAACATTCAATATTATCAGTCTCAATCTGTTTCCCTTGTAAACAAAAGTCTGATTTTTTTTTTTCCCTTTCAAAACAAAACTTAGAAAATTAGAGGATACAACACTAAAACATCACAAGAACATCTCAAACGTTTGTTACGCAAGGGAAACAGTCTGACACTAGCTTACCTGGTCACAATTCTGAAAAGAACAGAAGAAAATTTGAAGGAAAAAAAAAATTCAAGCTCAAACTGGCAACGGTTCTCACCTTTTGACAACACTGTGCACTCGCTCAGTTTCCCTTTGTCTGCCATGGATGGAACTTGGACTTTAACTTCATCCAGTCGAGTCTGCAAGATAAAAAGGAAACCTGTCATTTATTACAGTGTATACATTTCATTCAAACATCAGCCTATCCCTACCCTCCTCCTCCTTAAAAAAAAAAAAAAGCGCTGAGGTACCTTCAATCTCACTAAACTTTTCTACATTGTAAAGGCCTTACTAACCGAAACATCGAACTACAGTGTGCAGAGCAGAAATTACAAAAGGAGAGATGGTCCAGAAACAGAAATCTGACCAATCAAAACAAGGATCCCTTTTTCAAGTTTTTGTTGCACACAAATAATTCAGTGCTCTGTTGTTAATGCAAAAATCTTAGCAACATCTGAGAAAACTGAGCCCTCAAAGGGAAATGTTGACAGCAGTCTGCCAGCTATTGGCGACTTCACTCAAAAAAAAACAAAAATGATGCAGAATTATCCCTCTTTATGACCACATTTCGTTGCAAAATGGGAGATAAGGTTGGCGCAGACAATAGAGCTCTGGCACGTTCAAGTCATGAGGGAAAACACATGTGATGAAGGAATGAGACTGGTGGGTGTTTTCCAGGTCTGACCTGAACAGCACAAAATTTCACAGAGTTGACTGAAATTCCAGTCTGTGCCTGAAAAGTGGCTCCTCTGATCTGTGAGCCACCCTGAAATTTTTGTCTTAGCGGCATGCATTCCTGAAGAGGTATGATTCATATTCAAGATGCCGAGTGGATAAAAAATTTGATGAGTAAACAAAAACTTGCAATCACGAATGGCAAGTGTGCAATAACAATCAATGAATCAATGAAGCTGTCACACCTCTCGCAACAACATCATGAACTTTCTGATCAGATCGCCAAGCCTTACTTATGACTTTAAAGAGAATTTCCTGAATACCAAGTATTACCCATCAACAAACCACTGGAATTTTGTAATGAAGCGCTACAAACAATCGACATCAGACTCAGAAACTTTTAGGGGGAAAAAAATTACTCAAAGTAAGAATATTTTTCAATGTACAGGCAAATGACAATAAATCAGAGAGGGTGAAAATATACAACTTTAATTATGTATCAATGCTAAAAGCCTGCCATTAGAAGATACAACTGATGTTGTAACTAAACGCCTACAAAATCTCTGTTCTACACTAAACACATTTTATAAGTGTTCCGTTTCTTTATCTTTAAAGGCTCATTCTTCTTCACCATTACTATCGTTTTAAACAAAAATGTGTATATCCTAATAATCCAATGGAAAGCATCTTCCTCTCCTGCTTTCATGTTTCACATGAAAATAACAATCGGCCTGTTTTCATTTTCTTTCTTTTTTTTTCTTCTCTTTTCTATATGGCTGTAATACATACAACTCAGGGAACAGGAAACTCTTCAAAAGTTTTAATTTGTAATATGAAAAAAATCCTCTTCCCTCCCCTAGTAGTTGAAAGCATACTTGTCAAAATTTAACACAAATTCAACTGAAACATAATAGATGAAAACCAACATACATCTGATTTACAAGTTTGGCAAAAATACAAAAAAAAACCTTGTGGGTATAGACCAATCCTCTTCTTCCTCAGCTAAGCCGAAAACTTTTATTCTGATGAAAACACACATCCACAAACGAATCAAAGGCATTACAGATTGCTTGCCATCTGATCATACCTGTGAGCCATAAAAACCAGTTGGAAGTAATTTTCCTCTGATCTCCAGTAATCGCCGAATCAGCAGATAATGGTGTCCTTCACTGTAAGACTAGCATAAACTGCGGAACGTGCTATTTCAAACTAAAATTTGGCCAAACAAAGGTAAAGAGCCAAGGAAAAAACATCAACACTGTGCATTAAAATATCTCCTTCTGAAGAAAAGCTAAAATTCAAGGGGCGAGTTTTTCTTCTCTCTTTTTTTTTTTCCAGTGAAAGCCTCCCCAACTCTCACCCCCAACCCTTCTCCCAGAAAACACTTTGAAACTTGTCCACCACACATGCAATCTCACACAAATCCGAGCATCGAGTGCAACATACATTTTTCCATCCAACCACAGATAAGACCATTTGTTTGTGTAGTTTTTGTCCTTTCCTTTCGCTTTTGCAGCGTCTGGCCAACGCACAGCATCCTGCTCACACAAAGTTCTAAGTTAAAAACAGACCTGGTGATGTCAGTGCCGTCTGCTGCTGTGCTATCGCTCTTTTCTTTGGCTCTGAATTCACATGTTCTTTTATTTTTATAGTTCTCTGAATTCCTTCAATTTGCACATAAGTTGAAGCGCCCAGCTCTAAAGAGTGTCAAGCATGTCATCGGAGAAAAAACTTTATCAACTTAAAGACACTATTTTGCAGAAATGGAAGGGTGGAGGAGGGTAGGCACAGGCGGGATGGGGGGCGGCAGGGGGAATGTTACCACAACCATAATTTTCTATGCATAAATTTACTCTATTCTAGGTCTAAGGAACACCCCACACTTTCGACAGAAAAAAAGACACCAAGGACATTACTTTTTAGTCAGTTTAAAGATTTTTTTTTTTACCTGCCATTGCTTATGTTGTTTAGGTTGAAACATTTTACACTGAGCAGATAATCTCTTTTTGCTCACAAGTGACAGGATCATACAAACCACAAAAAGAAAGAAAAAACAAACAAGACAAAACAAAAGACAGAACTACATTAACCGTATGAAAAATGGAAGAAAAGTTTTCGCTATGAATTTCCCCTCCCCTTCCCAACCTTAAAAAAACCCTTTTTCATTTCATCTGATTAGGAACCTACACTGCATTTTTTTCAGCTGGTATCTCACCTTGATCTTGTCTCTGCGCTTCAGTTCAGCACGTCTATGAGATGGTCTCTTGTGTCGTGGGATGGCACCATTCTGCTGGTGATAGCTGCTGTCACTGGATTCTGGTGATGGAGGAGCTGATGGTTTCGTGGTAGTAGCAGGTGGCTCTGCCTTCCTGGCCTTCTTGAGGCTCATCTGATCAGGTGCAGCACTTTGTGGCACAGACGAGCAAAGCAGCGTCTCCAACTGCCAGTCAGTATCCAGGCTGAGGCACGTTTCAAAGCACTGGTCAATCCAGGCGGGTGAAGTTAAGTTGCCATTATTGGTGTCTATCTGTGGACCAGATACTCAAATAGTTGCAAATGTTGCAGCTCTAGTATGAGAATGATTCTGCTATTTCAGGGCAAGTGGTCAGTGTCAACATCACCTTCATCAGTCTGGATCCCATCTTGTTTCTACTCATTCTACTTTGCTCAATTTAATGTTATAAACTCTTCTTTGAACATGCATTCTTTTTTTTGCAAAGATGGTCTTAGTCTTAGTAGGTGTTCTACTGCTTCAGTTGGATGCTGGCATGAATCTTCCCTGCAGCTAACATGGAGATTCCCTGAGATTGTCAGCGCTCATTTTGTTTGTTTGTAATCAAATGGGTGATGGATGTAGCCTTCAGCTCTCAGAAAGTTGGTCCTTCTCCAGGAGAACAGAATAATCAGGTCAGTTTTGGTTCTTCTCTCAAAGGATGCATTGTATGACAGGCTGTGCGCCCCCCCCCCCCCCCCCCCCCCTCAATTATAAATAGATTTCAGCTGGTACGGCATGTGGTCTAGGACCAAGAGCTTTCCTGTTTACAATTTGGTCAATGTCATCTTTACCTCTTTTTTCACCGTTTTTGTATCTTGACAAAATCTTCTGGATTGACTGTAACAAATGAATTATTCCAGACAACTGATCCACAGTATCTGAAGAAAAGTGATAAGCCCAGAAGTTTTATGGGTATGGTGCTGCAGATGGGGTGGGGTGTAGTCATACACAAAAAGTCTTCGGTACTACACTTCTTGCAGTGCCGAGGACTCAGATTTTGTCTCGTTTGTGTATGTAAATGTGTGTGTTAGAGAGATTCCTCTTCACCCTGTTTTGTGTCCCAGACCGACATGATGAAAGCTTTAAAGTGTAACTGAAAGTTGGTAGCTTTAGTGCTTGATCAGTAAGCCACAAGGAGATGGCGGGAAAATACCAGGAAAATTGCTATTCCAGATTATAAAAGCAATAAAGAAAAGCAAAATTTTAACTTGAAACATGTAACTGTTAGTTTCTTTTAACGTATATTTTATAATGACCCTCCTGACGCTAGTGACAGTCAACAGCACTTACAGTAACACACACACACAAATCAGCACAGCATGTAGGCAATGAATAGCATGATAGTCACCTTTTCAGTTTTACAAGAGGCATGAGATATCTCAGATTACACCTTAACCAAAACAATGTTGGAATATGCTTTGTAGGTCGAAACGACAGACCGATTCGGGTCTCGAAACAGTCGTCACGTCTTCCTCCTGTTTTAGGCATGGGGAAATCTTGGATCACTTTAATTTGAGGCGTGGGAAATGATACTGGTGACCTACATGCTTTTGAGTGAACCAGTCTTCTAGGAAGAAGATACACAATTGATAAAATCCGTTAATTCGCATGGATAAATTACGTCTTTATGTTGGGTCAGTATCTTTCAAAGGGAGGTGCAGAATGCTACATATCAGGTCTCTGAGGTGGTGGTGGTACAAATGGGTCGTGTTTTGCGTGTACGTTTTGTGTATGCTGGGGGTGCTGAAAATATCTGGTTTGATCAAAGACATTTTTGTTGCACTTGTGCTTGTGTAACAGCTGCTGCTTTTCGCGTCTTTCATGGCTACTCCCAGGCACCTCGACCTCTCCCTTCCCTTCCTGTCCTCTCAAACTGAGGTGACGTGTGCATGCGCTCAACACCCACAACCCAACTCTGCGATTGGCTGTTCCTAGCTGATCACTCACGACCCTCGTGACGACGCACAGCCACGGCATGAGTGAACGCACGTGATGAACACACACTGAAATTTGATTGGCTTATGAGCCGACGTGACGTCATCAAGTCTATATAAACCAGCGCCCTACTGTATTTGGATTTCGCGGATGTGTCCCCCACGCGAAACGTACCAGATCAGAGGGACGAGCGAAAAAGTGAAGCAATCGGAGGGGGAAAATTCCAAGTGATTGTGATACCGTCCATTAAAGTGTAGGCTACCTCCAAATAAAATCTGCAACAAACTGAATGGAATCTTCAGCGAGTTCAACCTTAAAAGAAGAAAGAAATAAAGCCCAGCCGAAACACTGAATACGGAGGACACGGCTAGATTTCTTTCACTTCTTAAACACTCAAATGTCTTGTTTCGTATAAATCTTACCTCTGTTTGTAAATCCAGATCACAGGGACGTAAAGATTCTGACAACTGTGGAAACAGCCCCGACCCAAGACGAGGTTTCGTCATCCCTTCTGTTGAGCTTTCGGTCTGTAAGAGAAACTTTCCCTGGGAAATCCGCCATGCGACTCCTGTCGCGCGGCGGAACACGCGGCTTTTATACGGTACCCACAATGCATTGCGAGATGTTCCACAGCGATCTTGTAAACGGGTATCTTTTTGTGTAGTTTGAACTGAATAGAGTTTCTTGCACTGTGATTTTAAACAATTTGTTTGAATAAGTGAAAAATTAACTGTTCAGTTTTCAACTGTAATTTTTTTGTTTTTTAGCTAACGGTATTGCGATCTGATTGGTCAAGTGAAAAGTACTATTTTTGGCTTTATGGTTGTGGGCATGAATGTGCCACGCGAAATTCTCTCATATTGTCCAATGCTGTCGCCGGTTTTTTGTTGTTGTTGTTTTTTTCCCATTTAGAAGGATCACCTAGTCCATGTGAATGAAATGGAATTAAATAATTTGCAATCGTTACGACAGTGTGCTTGTGACTTCTGTTTGAACACATGTGGTTACGCTGTACGTAAGTCCATTGTCACAGCCCACGTGCGTGACGGTATCCGTACAATTTTCAGGGGGGGGGGGGGCATTTCAGTTGGTGTGTGATCAGAAAAGATTTCTGAAGCACAACTCGCACATGTCCTCTAGTTTGTACTGCTGCTGAGAATTTACCCCTAGCAGTACTTAATAATAATGAATATGCACTGAAACTGCATTATTGGGATAATGTACTCGCAGCACCATACACACACACACAACACACACACACACACACACACTGATGATAAAGTAAAAGAAAACTTTATCTTCTCTCCCCCTCTCCCTTCCCTTTCTATCCCCCGCCTACACGTAACTCCCCGCACGTCATATTTTTTTCTCCACCGTGTGTGTGTGCGCGCGCGCGCTTTACCAGTGCCATGCGTAATGCCGGAAGAAGATGGGAAGAATATTGAATTTTGTTTTTCATATTCTGCGATATTTAATTAAAGTAAGTGTGCGTCTGTGTGTGTGTGTGTCCTGCTTATATTTTTAGATGTTGAATTGTTAAAACTTGTAAAGCGCCCTGTAGCTTACGTTGTTAGGATGGGCGCTATAGAAATTGTCCACATTTATTATTATTATTATTATTATTATATATTATCACTTCGGCTACGCCGCTCGCTCGGTTCTGTTCCCCTCGTCAGTGGGCCCGGTATCCCTTCGTAGCGGCTCGGCACAAGCAATCCACAACCCATAGGCCTAGTGTCAAATTTTCATGTGATGTGACTGGCCACACGCCACAATTTGGATTTTTGCACTAAAACACGATGTAGGAGTTTTGAGGCCTATCATAAATTTGACCCAGCGTTTAATGTAAAACTGATATTTGATCAAATGAACAACTCCCCACCAATTATTTCCATTGTTTGGAAGGATCTTCACCGATGAAATCGTAAACAATCTTCAAATACATGACCTCCCCCCTAACTGCCACACATG
This sequence comes from Conus ventricosus, assembly GCA_018398815.1. NCBI lineage: Eukaryota > Metazoa > Mollusca > Gastropoda > Neogastropoda > Conidae > Conus > Conus ventricosus. The sequence continues at coordinate 43,178,770 of CM031607.1, read as the reverse complement.
CCTGGCTTTTGCACTCGCCCGTGACTCTATCTTTGTGGCAGCTTCAAGAGCACAAAATAATCCTATTCCTTTGATTTTGATCTGTTTGCTTGGAACCACCTGGCTTGTACCTTGATGGCTGTATGAAAGAATAGGAGGGAATCAACTTTCAGACACAATAAAAAAAAAATTCTCAAAACAATCCAGTTGCGCCAGTCTATAAATACTCAACTCCTTAAGCAAGGCCTTGGGGCATTAATTTGTGGTGTGCAGCCAGTCCTTCAGTCTGACACTGGGCATGATCAACTTCCAGTCAGTGATGTTCATCAATGCTGGTGCTCTTATCCAGTATACACAGGACACTACCTAGGAAGCCCCTTCTCAGGTACGACTATATGACTGGTTGTAGTCGTGCATATTTGCGTAGGTGGGCATCCCGGCCGCCTTCCTGAAGGCATCCATCATGTCCATTATGTCCAACAACAGTCCCCATGATGAACCTGCAGATACCAACGACCTCCACATGCCGGAATAGAACTTATTGCTGTGGAAGGGTACACTGATCCGAGATTCAAAACCAAGGTCACCACAACAGCAGAGAAAGAAAAGCAAGTGACATTATAAGACTTTGTTTTTCTTTCTGTTCTGCTTCTTCCCCCCCCCCCCCCCCCCCCCCCCCCCCCAAATGCTGATTGGACAATGATGACTGACGAGTGATGCCACTTTGGCCGAGTGTTCCATGTCTCGTCAGAGGCTCAGTATACCGACAAGGCTCTGAATTCTTCGCCGGCTTATTTTGATAGCCTAATTCAGGTGTCAGCCAGGCCGGCGAAAGCTGGAAAACAGTCATAAACACTTTCAGAGATGCATCCATTTAATGGATGAAACACAACTGTGCTGTTCCAGTTTTCCCGCTGGAGCCCATTCCGAATTCATTTTGTGGGTAGGAATTCAACGATAAGTCGTGGCCAAAAATCTCTCAAATCATAAAACTGCCACCTCCCAGACTACAATGCGAGCTATTGCCCCACGGCGCAGCTGATCCCGTGAACTTGAAAATACGAATCAACGATAACTGGATGTGTGTCAGTTGACTGGCTCTATGTTTTAATTGTGTGCTGAACATCGATTTTTGTCTCTTTTTTGTTTTTGTCTTTGTGCCATTTCAGTAGCATTGTCCTCATGCCACTTATTCTGCGATTCACAGAATTCCATAAAAAGTTATACATATGTCTAAATCTTGTGGGAAGTATTTGATAAAAACAATAATGTCTAGGAATGTTCATACCTTCTAACGTTGTTTTCTTCCCCACAGATTGCTGTACATAAGGAATTTGTTTGGATGAATGCAATATCTCGATGTATTGTTGGAATGCACTGTACTTGTAGTTAACAGACTGATTGCTTTGTCTTCATTTGTAGTGATTATGCAATGTATTAATAAATGATTGTGCCAAAAATAAATCAAGTTTGTTAGAAGGCGCCAACAAGTGCTTTTGGAGAACGGTTCCATACTTCAATTGGAGTTCGTCAGGGCTACCTTCAGTCACCCTCACTTTTCAACATATTCCGGGAACGCATCATGACTGAATCACTTCAAGATCATGTCAAGACAGTCAGCATGTGAGAGAGAACCATCACAAGCCTTCGATTTGCAGGTGACACACATGGCCTGGTAGGCAGTGAACAAGAACTGGCCAAGCTTGTTAAACTATTGGGTGAAACAACAACTAGACATGGCATCGATATCAGCACTGAAAAACCGATTTAATGGTCAGCCACAACATCACCATCAATACTGGTATAATGGTCCACTTTCAGAAGGTAGAATCTGTTCAACAATTCTCTTATCTGGGATCCACAATAACAATGAGGGGTCCAAGCCAGAACTCCTCTCAAGAGCAGCAAAGCCACCACAGTACTATCAAGATAAAAATCTGTCAGGAATGACAAGAATATCTCCATGAAACGCTGACAAGAGCAGGCTTCTGCCAGCACTAGTATATTCGTATGCGCTTACGAAACATAGACCCTCACAGCGGATCTGGGAAGAAGAATCTAAGCCATGGAAATGAAGTGTTACCGCAAGAGACTAAACATCAGACACATTGATCATATCACCAATTAACAAGTGCATCAAACCATCAGGCCGCACAGAGTACCATAGGATGATCTACTGATATCAGGAAAAGGAAACTATGTTGGCATGGCCATAAAACGAGATCCGATTGTCTCGCTAAAACAATCCTCGGGGGGGGGGGGGGGGGGGGGGGGGGGGGGGGGGGGGGGGGGGGGGGGGGGGGGGGGGGAGACGGAGGGAAGGACAGCAAAAAAAGAAAAAAACAATGGACAACACTGCAGTGTGGACAAGGAAGTCAACTGCACATGCTCAGGCCTTGACACACAACCGACAGAACTGGGGGAACCTGGTGAACTGTTCTTCAGTGTGGTGCCCCAGTGACTCCCCATGGAGTGAAGAGAGAGAGGGCGTGTCTTGAAGTGAACAATTGTGTGTGGGGGGCAGGGGACTGCAGGGTGGAGGAAGGGAGTTGTCCTGTGTATCGCTTATAGTTCATCCCCGTGTTCTGAGGATAGGCTGGATAGCGGCATTGAGCGTCAAGGCATTGCGGGTGTCAATATTCAATGTAACATCATCACGACTGACCTATGATAGGCATGGCAAACCTGTAAGTAAGATACTCTAAAAAGGAACTTGACTTACTTGACTTAGTCCTCTTCGCTCCTTGAGAAGCACAGGGCCTCAACAGCAACCTTCCACCTCCGTCTGTCCCTGGCACAGGTCTTGATTTCCCCACAGGTCAGGCTGGAGGCTCTCAGCTCGTTTAGCAAGCTCCTCCTCCAGGTCTGGTTTGGGCGCCCTTGCTTCCTCTTGCCCTGCGGGTTCCACTCGAACGCCTGCCTGGTGATGTTAGAGGGCTCCTTCCGCAGTGTGTGGCTGACCCATCGCCACTTTCTCTTCCTGACCTTGACGTCCATTGGCTGTTGGTTTGCCCTCGTCCACAGGTCGGTGTTTGGCTCTCTTCGAACCATCGCAGGTGGAGGATCTGCTGGAGACATTTGTTGATGAAGGTTTTGATCTTCGTAGAGTTGTTGATGGTGACTCGCCGCGTCTCTGACTCGTAGAGAAGCACTGATTTTACATTGGAGTTGAATGTTCTCAGCGTTTTATCAATTGAGTTAATTAAACAAGAAGACTGATTTATATTTCCTTGTCTTTTCTTTGCAGGAAACTTCCCACAGGTTAGACAAAGGTCAGATATTTTACTTTCTTTTTTTTTAACTGAGAGGACCACAGAGTGTATTTTGTGATTCGACATGATGTCGCAGTCAGACAGTGAAATACCATGGCTAGCTGAGAGACCAAACCGAAGAACACTGCTTTGTATGTCCATGAGGACAAAGGCATTTTTCGGCACCAAAGGTATTTTCAATGGTAATGCGTGAGGCCAGCTTATCTGAGGAAAAGTAAATGTGAGTTTGTGAGGACTTGGTCAATATACTGTACTGAATCTTTGTTTCTCATTTGGTTTCAAAACGGCCATTTTGCGCCGAATATGAGAAGATAAGTGGTTTCTCGTTCTTCGTTTTCACTGTCCTAAATGTTGTTTGTTTTTGCCTGAAGAAGACCCAAGAGGTCGAAATGCATTGTGCTTTGTCCTGTAATCTATTTGTCAGTGTCCTTGGCGGTAACTAGCCCCTCTTCTTTCAACATTTTGTTCTCATGATAGAAATTGTAAGAAGCTATAGTACAAACTATTATCTCATGCAGATAGTGCATAGACTTTGTTCTTCGAATGGGAGGAAGTTTTTTCTGTTCACATCTGTTTGATTGTGTGTCGACGTTACACGGGCGTGAATCTGACAGACGGTCTGGTAACAATAACCAGAGATGTAGGAGCCCGGAAAGAGTGTGCTGTTTGAAAACTCTCACCCTGATTAGGGTTTTCATGTGGTGGTGTGGGCGATAGAACGTTGAAGTCTCACATCATGCAAGTCCCAAGTCTCAACATATTCTTTCAGAGGGTTACAGCTTGCATGATGTGAAACATAAACATGTTACAGAAGACTCCATGAAAACCTTGTTCAGAGATGTTCCACCTGATGTGATCTTTGAATTTCTGAAAGAGATTAACATTTTTCGTCTGATCTGAGAATTTGACAGTAGGAAGATTTGTTAACAACATTTCCGGTGTGTTATTAGAAGATGTATTTTAAAGGGCTGTGTGAATGAATGACTTTTGAGTTGACTTCAACGTGGTGAAAGCCCTGATATGGCCCTTTGCGGTCGACTGGGCTATAAGCAACATTACGTACTTACTTATCTACGACAACATCAAAAAATGTAAGTTATTCGGAAAGAAGGAATAACGTATTCTGATAATTTGATGTAAACAACTGACATTTTGAGTTCAGAATCACTTTATTTCTTTCATTTGCCTGCTTTATTTCAGATCTCTCTCTCTCTCTCTCTCTCTCTCTTCTCTCTCTCTCTCTCTCTCTCTCTCTCTCTCTCTCTCTCTCTCCTGCACTTCAATTCGATTCATGTTGCTTCTGCCCTGCCGACCACCAAGGGCCATATCAGGGCTGTCACCCGGTTGATGTCGATTCTCATACACTCATTAACCACACACACACACACACACACACCAACACACACACACCAGGGGCGGATCTGAGGGGGGGTTCCAGGGGTTCCGGACCCCCCCCCCCCCCCCCCCTAAAAAAAAACAAAAACTCTCAGCTTTATAATTTCTTTTTTGAAAAAAGAAAAATACCAAATTCATCTCTCAGAAAAAGAAAAGAAATAAATTTGAACATGTTAACACGTTAACACATGTTATTTTCTGCCCTGCATCGTGCGGGATGCTGATTCTTTTGAAAGTATGTGATGGAAAGACGTATCTTTCAACATCGGCAGACTTACTTCCTTGCGCTCTCTTTGTTTACGAGCGCGAATCGCGAAGAGACAGAAGCTGGTGGACTTGTGTAGAACCCGATGGGTAGAAAGGCATCATGCTTTCGAGACATTCGCTGCCATGTCTCAAGTTGTGTTTGATTGCTTGGGTCAGATAACGCAGGAAGACAACTGGGACGGTGACACTGCCTGCAAAGCGCGGGGTCTGCTCCATGCAATCTCCGATAGTGGATTCCTGATTGCATTTGTTGTGACCCGACGGTGCCTCCAGTACCTCCAGCCTCTGAGTGTGAAACTCCAAAAGCGTGCACGAGACATTGCGGATGCCTATTCGGCAATAACCAATATCACTGCCAGCCTCCAGGAACTGAGAACAAATGTCGATGATGTTTTCAGCGCTTCTTGGTTCCTTGAAGCCACTGAGATGGCCCAGAACTTTGACACCACCATCCAAGTCCCCCGGCTAAATGCTAGGCAGCTCCTGAGGGAAAACCATCCTGCTGATACAGCCATGGATTATTTCCGGACATCAGTTGCTGTGCCATTCTTGGACTATCTGGTCACTCAGATGAACGATCGCTTCAAGAATGCAGAGC
>CM031607.1:43143259-43168259 GCA_018398815.1 Conus ventricosus | reverse complement strand
ATTCTTCTACCTGCTGTTGTTCTACCAGCTGCACTGAACTACATTTACCTGACAAATTTCCACAAAGCACTAAGCTGAGTAATTATAGCTCAGCTAGTTCAAATCAATCAGCAGTTCTGTGAAGTTGTCAAAAAAAAAAAAAAACATCACACACACACACACACACACACACACACCAAAGAGAGAGAGATGAGAGAGAGGAGAGAGGAGAGAGCTGAGAGCTGGAAATGAGGAGAAGAGAAGACCTGAAAATTGCTCTGAAATAAACAAAGAAAAATGGCGTACTTGACACCAGCCCTTCGATAAGAAGGATGAATGACAGGAATTAGCCTGAACCGCCCATCCCATCACTACCAGCTATCGACTGCATCAAAAGCATCGAAAAGACAACACTAACAATTAACGACAATGCAAATCTTGTCAGCACCTTTCTTCATCTCACTGCACTGAACTACTTGACCGACAAATTATCAAAACAAATTGGGGCATCAAATTCTTGTCACCCCCTTTCCTCCAGTCATTCTGACTGCATCAACTCGCTCGGACAGACAATCATTTTACAAATAATATTGTGGCCATGGCAAATTCTGTCACGCCCTTTCCCTCAGTCATTCTGACTGCATCAAACTCGCTCGACAGTCAACATTATACAAATAATATTGTGGCATGCAAATTCTTGTCCGCCCTTTCCCTCCAGTCCATTCTGACTGCATCAAACTCGCTCGACAGCAACATATACAAATAATATTGTGCCATGCTAAATTCTTGTCACGCCCTGTCTCCAGTCATTCTGACTGCATCAATCTCGCTCGACAGACACTTATACAAATAATATGGTGGCCATGCAAATTTCTTGTCACGCTTGGCCGTAAATTTGTTGCTGACTTTTATTAAATTTTGTTGTGGTATTTTGTAAATGAATGGGGGCGGCGGTTTTGTCTGTTTGTACAACTGTTCGCGACCTTTAATTTGTTTGTGTTGTGATGCTGTTATTTGTTTGAATGATTTAATTTCAATTGGCGCACAGGTTTTTGAAAGAAATGTTTTTTGCGACAAATCAGCGCGGAAAAGGACATAGTGAGAAGGGGATAAGTCCATATGCTGAACGTTTGATCTCATCCCACCTAGAACACAGTGGCGTAGCAAGAAAGATTTACCCAGATGAACAAATGATATAAACCAAACACATACAATTAAGTCCTACAGACATACACACATACCACAAATACATACTTCATCATTCATACATGCATGCGTGATGCAGGCGTGCATGCATGCATGCACACATAAATACTTACATAAAAACAATATAACTAAATAATTTCAGACGGATGGTTGGCGTGCAAATAATAACGGCAAAGCACTCCACTTGGGGTATTGGGTGCGTAAGTCGGACGACAGTGCGGGTGGGTGTTCAAATGCAGGTCTACAGGTCTAATGTAAAACAGTGTTCATTCATTCCTGATCCCTTGGTGAATAGCATTCTGCAGGTGATACCTGTTGTAGCTTGGCACTTAGGATACAAAGTACTGGGGCGATTCAGTGTGCTCGGGCGGGAGGGCGGGCGGGCAGCGCGCGACGGAGAGAGCGAGCCTGCGGGGAGCGCGGGGCGTCCTCGCGCGCTCTACTAGTGCTGAGGACTACAGTTGCGGTTAGCCTAATCTAAACCTGCTGTCAATATGAAATCTCTTAGAGGAGGAACTGTGTTTATCAACAATGTCAATGGCCAGGGTCGATAGGAGAAAACGCTCAGAAGAAACTGGCAAAAACCACTTCAAAATCACTGTGGAGTACGACCCATTTATCCCGACTTGTGGTTTAAGCTGGACACTTCATGTCAGTCAACAGAACACTTGAAATTGTATGAGATGGGTTGGAGAGAAAAAAAAAAAAACTATTTTGTTCAGTCAGTTTTACATATGTGTTGACCAGGTTTCTGCAAATGAAGAACGAAGTTGGCTTTCCACAATGTTTCAGGTGTTTACAACATCATCTTGTTTGTCAACAAAAAAATTCACCTCAGATCCTTGGAAAGGAAGACCCATGCAGTTTTTTCTGATGAATTTGTTTGAAATAGAAATATCAAAAAGGAAACATTTTAGTGGTTTCCTTACCTCCGACACCCCTGCGGCTGGGGCTACATGTGCCGTAATATAACATCTGATATATTGACATACGTCGCTGACCTTAAAATATAAGTCCCGTACTGTCCTAACCGATATCATAACTAAGCATGCATGCATACAAAAACACTAAAAAAAAAACGATCGCCCCCACGTATAACTAAAGACCCAATATCATCAACAGATAACACAATGAATGTAGTCCACTATTATATCACAGATGCTATCCTACACTTTACCACCTATCTGCCTTTACTTATCCACCCTAGGGCTCACATTTCACTAATCCCCGCCCTCTCGCCTTCCAGCCCCCTATCCTCCCGCGCGCCGGTACCTTGATCACAGGACGGCGGATTAGAGGCTGGCCAGTGGTTGATTGTGTTAAGTTCGGTTTCTGTGGTAAGGATGGTGAAGGGGGTCAGATGCCCATCTCGGTATGCGTTGTATTGAAATTGCTCCACTGAGGTACTTGAAGTTGGGTGGTTTTTTACCTTATTACGACTGCCCGGGGCCTGCTGTGGAGAGAACTTCTGCAGTTTAATTATGGCTGTCCTTTTACTCTGTCTTTCACGGTAAGGATGGTAGATGTCACAGAGTGCAGCATTATGGGGAGGGCGGCGTTGTCAGGGGACAGGCATCATCTCCAGGGCTGGCGGGTTCGCGCTGTTTCGGAGGGGCTAAGGTCAGGTCTGCAGGTACGGTCAAAAAATATTGAACAACAGGGGCGTGGTCCCAGGGTTGTTTGGACTGAAGCTCTGAACTCAAATTTTAGCAAGCGCGCGCCACGTAGAATGGGCCATGGTTCGGATCAAGTCCTATGGTTGTAGCTGGCTCGTGGATGATGAGGGAGCTCAAGAGTCGGTCTGTCGGCAGACGGACTAAGCAGCTTTGACCGACGCCTCGATTTTCTATCTCTTACTCATACCCCCCCCAGCTATCCCATATAACAACTAGCGCCTGGCTCAAGCCTCATTCTCGCCAATTTGTGGAACCAGCGCCATTTGTTAGTCGGACGTCGCAGGTTAAAGCAGGAAAGGGAGAGGGAGAAGGTAGTGTTGGTTGGGGGTGAAATTAGCTAATCAATTAAATGACCAATTGACACCACAGAGAGTAAGGCGTGTAGGCGTGGACTGTCATGATTTTGAATATCCAATGGAATTAGAGGGAGATAACTTCGGGTATAGGCGCGTTAAAAATACTGACCAATTGGTACTGGCCTTGGACACGGAGTGAGGGCTAAGTAATGCGTGAGTGAGGAGAGAGGGGAGAACGAAGAAAACGAACAGACAGAGAGAGTGAGGAAGAAGAAGAAGTTCGGGGGAGTAGGCTCTCGCCTACAGGAAGGCAGGGAGATGGGAAACGAACAGAGAGACAGAGAGAGAGAGAGTTCTGGGGTTGTTGTCTCTGCAGCGAGAAGGCAGAGAGATGAGAGGAGTGAAGTTTAAGCATTTGCACCAGATAGTTGCACAGAAACGACAGAGAGAAGACAGAGGAAGAGGCTCTGTGTAAGCTCTGACGAGAGAGAAGCGAGAGATGGGGGAAGAACGAACAGAGAGGGAGAGAGAGGTTTCTGGGGTTTGAAGACTCTGCAGGAGAAAGGCAGAGCGATGGAGGAGTGAAGTTTGAGCATTAGCACCAGATATAGTCTGCAAAGGGAGGACTAAAGAGAGATGTGGGAAGAGAGTGTTGCTAACTAATGAAGAGAAAAAGAGAAAGAAAAGAAAAGGAAAGAAAAGCAACCATGTATTTATAATAGAGCAGACTGGAGAGAGAGAGAGAGTGCAATGCGTTAATGCAGGAAGAAAGAAGGGAGAACAGATCGATGTTGATAGTCATGTTCATCTGAACGGGGTTCGAACCTCAACTTGGCAGGGCCACTTTATCGGCAGTTCCAACCTGACCAACGCTGCAGTCCAGCTGACCGGTGCCAGCAGTCCAGCTTGACGGTGCAAGCAGACCAACACCAGTGCCAGAGTTGTGTGTGTTGTTGAAAGTGACAGTGAACAGAAAAAAAAAGGGGAAAAGAAAAAGACAGTGATTCGTAATAGTTAAGTTCACCTGACAGGTAAAGTAGAAATCTATTTATACGGGTTAGTTAATGATGTTTTAGATAATTATTTTGTGTAGTTCAGGAAAGATGAGAATGTTTTATTTCATTTGATTCCATATTGCATTGATGTTTCGTTTCTATGATCATGATGTAGTCAAGTTATTGACTTTACTAGTGAGTTGTTGTGAGAATGCATGATATTATGAATGAGATTGTAAGCAAGCTGTGAGTGTGTTTGGCGTGTGCGCTATCTTCCTCCACTGACATCACCCGAGGTTGACATTTTATTGGCGAGCTTGCAGGTTATTCTGGCCATTTATTATAATTGTTCACCTTCTCAGAGAGGAAGCTGGGTGGATTCAAGTATGTAATCCTAAGACAAGGGGTTGTCTTACTGTTTGTTCCCAAGATAGTTAAATACTAGGCTGGCATTGCTTCCAAGATAGTTATACTAGGCTTGGCATTTCAGCCCATGAGAGTATCATTTAGCACAGATTGCCTATAAATACGCTCTCATTGTGGGTCAGGCGCTAGGGCGTCTTATAAAAAACTAAATTACGTTGTCCCAAGTACTATTATCATTCATAGATTGTGCTTTACGTCACTCGTGTCGGAAACCACCAGTTTGGCTGATGTGTAATAAAAATCTTGTTCAAAAAAAAAAAAAGAGATATAAATGGCGGAAGAGAAAAAGAACACCCCTATTGAACAACACTTAGAGTTGAGTGGTAGAAGAAGGAGTTCGTGAATTGAAGAGCTGGTTATGAAAGAACAGATTTGTCAGGTTGCGGCCCTGAGTTAACATAAACATTGAAGAGAGTGCAGCCAGAGACAGGGAGAGTTGTTGAAGTTCGCAGAGGTGTATAGAGAGGCACGTTTGGGCACTAAGGTGCAGGAGGAAACAGGTGCTTAGGACAGGTGGACGAAGAGTGCAAGGAGTCTGGGGGAGTTTCCTGCAAGTCTGCAAAACCCAGTGGTGGGGCAGAAGGAAGGGCAAAGGGACCAATTAGGTGTTTATTTGTCACAAGAAGGGGGACATGTGGGAGGGATTGTCGCATGAGGTTCCAGAAGCAGCTGCTTGCAAGAGGTTGGATAAGGGTCGTCAAGGGGAAACGACCTGCAGTGGAACCAAAAGGGATTAGTCTGAGAGGGTTGGAGTGCAGCCTATGGCTAGCACTGGACAGCAGTCCAGGGTCAGGGATGGAGGGCACTAGGCTGAGTGGTTCGTTTTACCGTGGAAGAAGGGTGGATTGGCCATCAGGAGGTGAAAGTGTTACGAGACACTGGGTTGTTCATGCGGTGTAAGTACGAACAACGCTGAGGTCGATAAAGGGGTTTTTGACAGGGCAATCCAGACCTGTACTCTAATCGATGGCACTGTGAGGGAGTTTCAGTTGCTAGATAGAAGTAAGTACGTACCCCTTACTTCTCAGGGCGAGTTGTCTGCGTTGGCGTGGTGTAACCCCTTCACGATTTGATCATTGGAAATATTCCAGGTGCTAGGGATCCAGGGGATCCTGTGTTGTTGATGCTTCAGGGGAGCAGTTCCAACACGGAGCAAGAAGGAGGGAAAGGTTGATAAACCGTTAGTCGTTCCGGCAAGGAAGTCAGGCATACGATGTGTCGCCCTGATGAGTTTAGGGCAGGCAGGAACAAGCCCTTCGCTCGTGAAGTCTCTTGGGAGTTGCAAGAGTGGAGAGAAAACAGGTAGGTTTAGAGGAGGTGAGACAGAATTTCTTGTTGAAAGGGTGGCGGTTGTACCGAGTGTTCACAAGGGGAAGACAGGTAAGGTGCCATCAGGTAAAGGTAACAGCAGGTTATCGCTGACACTGTCATGTCAGTGGGTCACGATGTTGATCATGGCGGGTCCATCTCGGCACCAGCTAAAACGGCTGACCGAATCTTTGTTGGCTTTCATTGGCCAGGAAGCAATGGCCAGACATCAAAGCGTTTCTGTATGTCATGTGAGTGTGTCAAAGGTCAGCCACAAGAGCGGGTGAAGAGGGAAGGCACTCTTAAAACATCCCCTCTAATTGACACACCGTACAGGAGAGTGGCGTTTGATCTGTGGGCCCCAAATTTCGCCCTGGATTCAAAGGTGGGCCACAGGTTATGAGACATGTGAGGTGGCAAAGAAAGTTTTTGCAGGAGGCTTGGTCGTTCCAGAGAAGCAATATGACAGGAGGGCGAGGAAGCAATCCTCAAGTCGGGAGATCAAGTTATGGTTACTGCTTCCCACGGGTCACATCAAGTGCTGAGCATTGGAAAGGGTCCATTCTCCATCTCTGAATGGTCGGGCGGGATACCGAATTGTATGTGAATGGGAAACCAAAACTTTTCATGCAAAATTTCCTCGCAAATATATTCAGCGTGGACTCTGCACATAGGCGCGCAGCAATCATTGATGAGGTGAAGGAGACCCAGCAGAAGAACGGGAGATTTGTTGCCTAAGTTTCTCCAGAAGAGTCATACAGGGGTGTGTCACTGTATGAAGGGCCTAGGACAGTAGGAGTTCCTAGGTTTGTTGTCGGAAGTGCGGCACAAAGCAGCCGGAAAGAGAAAGGTGGAGAAGATGGTGCATTCAGAGAGACCAAGACCAAAACAGAAGTCAGGAGTTGTGGTTTTTTTGGGTTCGATAGGGAGTTATTGTTCCAAATTTTCGCAGGCAATCACGAAGTCTCTCAGTGATTTGGTCAAGGCTAGGGAAACGCAGTGGTCGAGTGGTCTGATGCTGCGAGCAAGCATGCAGACGGTTGCTGGAAAGACTAGGTTCCGTCCATCTTGAAGCTACCAGATATGTCAAACATTTTTGTTGAGGACAGAGCTCAGGTGGTGGGGATTGGTGCAGTATTGTTGAAGGAAGCATGAAGGAGTCGAGTTCACTGTGGGTTGCTAGCAGGAAGTTGACAAAGTGTGAAGCAGGGTACGCAAACGGTGGAGGAAGGAGTGTTTAGCTGTGTGTGGGCCGTTGCAGAAGTTCCACAAATACTTGTATGGGAATGAGTTCGTGATAGAGACAGATCACCACCACTCAAATTCTGCAGGAGGCACGCTGAAAAAAAACAGCAGGGTTCTGTGTTAGGGCTATGGACATTGCCGCCCTACAGGTACCGAGTTGCAGTACATTCAAGGTCGACAGAATGTCGGAGCTGACTATTTTTGTCGCGTATAGTCTAGCATGTGCAACTCTGCAGGAAGTCAGTCATATCGGGGTGCCTTTGTTGATAATATGTGTTGATTACAGTTATGTTGATTGGATATGGGGTTCATTCCCGTTGGCTATGGTTCATATTTTTTTGTGTGAGACTTGTTCTATTTTCTTTGTGGAGACTTGTTCATGTGATTGTAGTTATGCTGGGTGCATACAGCGCTTGTGTAGTGATGCAGTATTTGCAGTAAAGTGAGGATGGAGATTCCTCATTGAGTGTCATGGATCGTGATCATATTATATTGTGCTTTTCTTAAGAAATTGTGGAAGAGGAGATATGGCCAATCCGCAGGTAGGGGGATTGCTAGGTGCGCACAGAGGTGTTATAAAATGAATTGATATTAACGCAAGAGCGACGTCAATGATTAAAACTCATTGGAGAGGTATTCACTAATGAGATATTTTTTAATTTTTGTAAAGTTGGTTGTAAAGTATTTTTTTCAAACTTTGCACGTGTGTAGCTGTGTATATGTCAGCAAATTCGGTTGTTGTTTTTGTTTGTACCGTGGTTTTGCGACGATGCGGTGTATGTCTTTTGCAAGGGGGAAATTGTCACGGTCAAAAATAGAACAACCAAGTCGTGTGGTCCAGGTTGTTTGGATCATAAGCTCTAACTCAATATCTGGGGCCACGGTAGACGGGCCCATGGTTCGGATCTTCCAATACGCATAGGGGAGAGGCTCCACAGAGACGGGTCTTGTCGGCCAGACGGACTAAGCAGCTTTGGACCGACGCCTCGATGTCTAGCGAGACGAGATCGCATAGCGCCTGGCTCAGGCTCATCTAGCAATTTGTTGAACCACCCATTGTTAGTCGGACGTCGCAGGTTAAAGCAGGAAAGGGAGTGGGAGAAAGAAGGTAGTGGTTGTGGTTGGGGTGATGAATTCTAGAATAATTACATGACCAATTGACCAACACAGCAGAGTGTAAGGCGTGTAGCGTGACTTGTATGATTTGAATTTCCACTGGAATTAGAGTGAGATAACTTGGGTATCAGGCGGTGAAAATACTGACCAATGGTATGGCCCTTGGACACGGAAGTAAAGAGAGGGCTTAAAGTAATGCGTGAGTGAAGAGAGAGGGAGAACGAAGAAAAAACGAACAGTCAGAGAGAGAGAGGGAAGAAGTTCGGGGGAAGTAGGCTTCGCTACATGGAAGGCAGGGAGATGGGAACGAACAGAGAGACAGAGAGAAGAGAGGAGTTTTGGGGTGTAGTCTCTGCAGGAGAAAGGGCAGAGAGATGAGAGGAGTGAAGTTTAAGCACTTAGCAACAGATAGTCTGCACAGAACGAACAGAGAGAGACAGAGGGAAGGAGGCTCTGTGTAAGCTTGACGAGAGAGAAGCAAGAGAGGATGAGGGGTGAACGAACAGAGAGGGCGAGAGAGGTTCTGGGGTGTAGACTCTGCAGGAGAAGGCAGAGAGATGAGAGGTGTGAAGTTTTGAGCATTAGCACCAGATATAGTCTGCAAAGGAGAAGGATAATAGAGGATGTGGAAAAGAGAGAGTTGCTAACTAATGAGAGAAAAAGAAAAGAAAAGAAAAGGAAAAGAAAAGCAACATGTCCATTTAATGAGCAGACTAGGAGAGAGAGATGAGAGTGCAATGCGTTAATGCAGGAAGAAAGAAAGGAGAACAGATCGATGTTGATAGTCACTGTTCCATCTGATGAACCGGGCGTTCGACTCCATAACTTGGCCAGCGCCACTTCAGCGGCTAGTCCAAAACCTCATGACCATACGCAGGCAGTCCATGCTGACCGGTGCCAGCAGTCCAGCTTGACGCGTTGCATGCAGACCAACACCAGTGCCAGCAGTTTGTGTCGTGTGTGAAAGTGACAGTGAAAAGAAAAAAAAAGGAAAGAAAAAAGACAGTGATTCGTGGATAGTTAAGGATCACCTGGCCAGGTAAGTAGAAATCTATTTATACCCGGGTTAGGTTATATGATGTTTTAGATAAAATGATTTTGTGAAGTTCAGTGAGAGGAGAATGTTTTATTCATTTGATTCCATTTCATTGATGTTTCGTTCTATGATCATGGTAGTATAGTTATAGACTTTACTAGTGGTTGATGTGACGGAATGGCCTGATATAGAAAATGAGATTCGTAAGCAAGCTGTGAGTGTGTTTGGGTTGTGCGTTGTCCTTCCTCCACTGACATCACCCGTAGGTTGATCAGTCTCTAAGGATGGCGACCAGCCAGAGGGGGAAAACCGTTCCTCAAACAGGGACCGCAGGTGCAGGGCAGTCCAGGGCCGTCTGGGTGCACCTCGTTTTGACTTCTCAAAATCTGGGCAGGATGAACCTGGATGTGGTACGTAGTGATGTGAAAACAACACTGCCTTCTCTTACTTGTCTAACACGATGGGTCTCCCTCTCTCAGTGGAATCAGGCTTGCCCCACCACGTGCGTTTGGTCCAAGGCTAAGGAGTGGGTAAGGTTGTGGACAGAATGGGAAAGTTGTTCTGGAACAGTGACCTGCTTGAGCAACAAAATGTTGGACCGAAGTTAGAGAGCGCAATAGTAATACAGGAGAGAATTCAAAGTGGACGTGGGAAAAAAATTAGTTCGTTCGCAGCACCAGTATGAGACTGCAAAATACGGACCCAGATAAGGGTTAGGGGATGAATGGTGCGAGCTGACACGGAACCGTTTCTGCTCACAATGCCAGGTGTGATAGACTGATGGTAGACGACAGTGGCAGAGACGCAGGAAAGACTGTAGATGAAGGGATGAAAGGGGGTTTATATGAGGTACTGAGAGAGGCGGTTGATGATGGATCCATCAGTGTGCAAGAAGATACGCGAGTACAGCGGTTAGTTGCGCGATTTGTTTTATTGCAACATCAAAAAACACAAGTGAAAGACTATGAGAAGGCAGTGCTGTAAAGACACGAAACAAAATATCATGAATATGCGTTTAAGAAAAAGAATATCTGTACACAGCATAGATTATTGATTTAGGACGGAAGTAAGAGCCTCCTCTGTGTTGTGCTAGGCTATTCAGTTACGAATAAAGCCTGGCTGTGGCGCCGGCTTTGTGTCTATCTTGTAACCGAGAATGCACGGCCTCGGTTTGCTGCGTAGCGGGAAGCAGCTGACTGGTAATGACAGATGGGGCATCTGTCTGCCTGATGACATAGCGTAGCTAATGGACGGCGCACTCTGTTACACACACACGCACGCACCGACGCACACACACACCGCACTCCACTTTCACCACACGGAAAACATACCTATCCAAAACCAGTCAAAACACTTAGCGCGTTCGCGCGCGCGCACGCACACACACACTCGCGCAGCGAGCGCTCGCGCGCACACCACCACACACACACACCGTCGAATACGCACGCTCGCACATGTGTGTGTGTGTGTTATGTGTGTGGCTTGTTGTGTGTGTGTGTGGTGTGTGTGTTGTGTTTGTGTGTGTGTGTGTGTGTGTTGTTCGTATGTGTGTTCATAGGCAGTGTTACACGCTTGTCAACAATAAAAACAAAAATACAAAACAAAGCAGAACAAAAAAACAAAACAAACAACAACAACAACAACAATAAAACACCAAAGCACAAAAATAAAGAATTCCACATCCAGATTCAATATACAACTATTCTGACTGATGACAGAAAGTTAGTATGTGGTCACAGTTGTTTATAACAACCGGTCACTGCTATGTATGTCGGACCCACATCAAATGGAACTTGACCACTGGCCTTGTTATTTTCCGCTTATCTCTGCATTGAAGCCTATAATTATCCCGTCAGCTCTCAGTTTATACACGCAGATTTCCGTGTGTGTTGGGAGGACTGTTGATCTGTGTGTTTAAGTTAGCTGGATAAATGTCTGTCCTTAAACTTAACTCTTTTTTTTTCAGTTCAAGTGTTTAGTAAGGCTGTCTGTGTCGAGCCATCGACCTAAATAGTAAATTGACCACTGGTTAAGCTCCCAAAATGTCAGTCGTTACTGTAATACAACAGACATCGTTCAGAGATCCCGCGGTTTCTTTAGATCTCAAAACAGACTCCGTGGATAAGACACCCCCCCCCCCTTCCTCTTCTCTCTCTCTCACACACCACACACAACACTCCTCGCTAAACAAATACTCGCCGCGAACATCTCTCTCTCTCTCTCCCTTCTCTCTCCTCTCTCTCTCTTCTCTCTCTCTATCACACACACACCACACACACACACACACAACCACATACACACCTCACACACTTATCGTGTATGTGTAAACGCACTATTATTGCAATGATGTATATATTTTTTTTAATTAATAATGAAGTGAAGAGAAGAGAAACAAAGGAAAAGAAACTGAGCGAGACGGTGGAAACTTCACCTTGACTGACATGACCTTTACGTGACACAGCAAAACAGTAAACAAGTGGGGTATGTTTTGCTCCCATAAGGAAACCTAACACAGAGTAACTGTTATTCAAGACAGGCACATGCCTTATTAAAACTTGAATAAAGTCAGGACAATTACACAGACGAACAATCTAATAGTGGGGGAAGAAAAACAAGCGAGGCCCAACACTGAACTGTCTTCATAGTAATGACTGGCAAACGATTTGGGGAGGGAGGGGGGTGGGGGGGGGGGGAGTTTGAAGATGGAGAATGGGAACATGAAATTAAATAAAAAAAAAGTTACAGATATGAAAACTGTTACTAGTGCTTATGGGAACCATCGCACAAATCCTTTTGAGGGCAGAATATTTGTATTGCCTGCTCCGAGCCTTTCGTCCCGCGGGGTCGTCGACCATCAGGGAGGGACACGGCTGGTTGTTGTCTGCGCTCCCTGTGTCCAAATAGAGCACACACCACAGTCCCACTAATACTGTGGGTGTTCTCACCACAAGGGTGCAAAAGAGAATCCAATGGCACCCCAAAAAGCAGCAGCGAAGAGTAGTATATGGTGACACAGAAGTTTAGAATTCGTTTCCTTCTCCCCTTTCACCCTCCCCTACCTTTCCCTAACCGCTGTCTCCCCCCTCCCCCCCCCCCCCCTTACACTACACACACACACCCTCACACCACACACACACGAAGGTAGGCTACTATGGAACTAATCGAACGCAGCGCACACAGTGTGCGACGTGATAGTTGTGTATGCTGGTTGTTCCCGTACACGGTCTAATTGATCTGACTGCAGCGCAGGACATTCCACACGACGCGACAGTAGTGCGCAGTATTGTTGTTTCCAGCAGATCAGTCGTTTAGCAACCGTGTCCACATGGCCTGACTGAGTAGAGAGAGAGAGCGATGAGAGAGAGAGTGAGAGGAAAAGGTGATAATTTTGTCCACCAATCAGAGTGTACGTTACAATGCTTGCAAATAATTGCGGCACTTTTATTTTTGAGAATAGATTTTTTTTCTTCTGACTTTTCAAAAGGAAAGGACGCTGAATTTGGGGGTTTGTTTTACTTTTGTCTTCTTCTCCCCCGCCCCCCCCCCCCCCCCGGGGTGGGGGTGGGGGGGGGGGGTGGGGAACCTCCGCCGAAGTCTCAGCTGTAAACTTCATTGCTATTTTATTAGTTGTTCTGTCTCTCTTGATCTCCTTCACAGAGGGCCCGCCAAACTGGCTTGGCCGGTTCGGTTTCCAGAATGCATCTGACCGATGGAAACAGTCCGGGCCCTGACCTCATATACTATTAATAGCCCCCCTTAAGGTTGTTGGGTTGGGTTTTTTTTAACCCTTAGTACAACAACTGTTTTTTTCGACTCAATTCGGCATTTTTTTTCTTTTCCCCTTTTTCATCTTGCAACAAACGCATCTTAGCGTACATGCTACAGCCAGTAACGTTTCTCTCTCTCTCTCTCTCTCTCCTCTCTCTCTCGTACGTTGTTAGGGATCCCTCCGGACTTCTCCGTCAGTCTTGATTAAACAGGGACAAGGGTCAGGTCGGATCATTGCAGGGGGACGGTTAGACATGGAGGGAGGGCGCCTAGTGGGGTGGGGGTGAGGGGGCAGTCTGTGTTTGAAGTGTGGTGTAGGCAAATGTCTGTGGTAGAAACATGGGCTCTGACCACGTGACCGGGTGAGGGGGGGGGGGGGGGGGGGGAGTGAAAGCAACAGGCTGATTAGTGAAATTTACGTGCCTTACGTCTGCAGCCGTTAGCCAGTGTACACTAGGCGGCAAAGTTTCGTACTCAAGTACACGAAAAAGGACTTGTCCGATTCCATCTTTATCTCGTTTCTCAGCACTTGTTGGTCACACCGGCCTGACCGCGTCAGGCGGAATTCGCCAGAAAGGAGGAATGCAATGGATGGGCATATGACTCGGACAAAAGACTCATTCTCACTT
This sequence comes from Conus ventricosus, assembly GCA_018398815.1. Taxonomy (NCBI): domain Eukaryota; kingdom Metazoa; phylum Mollusca; class Gastropoda; order Neogastropoda; family Conidae; genus Conus; species Conus ventricosus. The sequence continues at coordinate 43,154,579 of CM031607.1, read as the reverse complement.
TGGCGGTTCATTCCGTGTCGTTCCTTTCGGATAAGTACGACATTTCAAATAGCATCATGGTGAACGAAAGACAACAGTAGTAGGAGAACGTGCATGTTCACTGCACAATCAGGTATATTCAGAAAACAGCCTTGAGTGGCGTGCATGAGGAAAAACTATTCTCAGAACTTCAACTTCCAGACGGTTTAAATCTGTCAGCGTAATATCAACATGCTCAAGAGGTCCTGGTGTGCCGTTCTTGGTTGGGTTGCACAACTCAGAAATCGGCAACTAATTACGAGCCTCTGTTTCCATAAAATACCAAACAGAGGAAGAAATGATGAAAGGACAGATGCGCTGATACTAAAGATAGATCTCCCCCTCTGACTTCTAAACGATTTAAACTTTGTCTCACCTCCCCCCCCCCCCCTCACCCCCAATGCGAATAGACTCTTCACACTGATCAATCAGTCGGAACTTCGCTTTGAGTAAAAATAAAATGTTTTTAACATTTGCTATCAAAATCACAATAAGCTCAATATAGATTTAAGAAAACGATTTCAGCCGATCTTGCAGATCAGTGGCATCGCGACCTGTTCAACCCAAGTCAAGGAACGATTTGTTTGTATTATTTTACACATTCTTGTTTAAAATACTATTTTAGATAATGCCCACAGTTGCTTCAGTCTTCTTATAATTTTACCTAACGTTGCCAACAATAACAGACAAAATGACACATTAGCTTGGATACCATCCACCAATATTTTATCAGTAGACTTGTTTAAAAAAAAAAAAAAAATCTTATAATTCGCAAAAGTTCCGTAAGACAAGCCATACACTTCATACTGTGAACTTCGTAACCTAGTTTCCACAATACCTGTCGGAACGTATTGCAAGTTCACAATAGGCCAAGTGATGCATGCTTATTTCAGTTGGCTATCCACCTTTTACGATCCTAGTTAAACACAGGAAGGTTTGAAAGCAAGAACAAATTATCCATCAATTTCGGAGAAGAGAACAAACACAAAAGAAAAACCAACCCCAGAGAAGATGGTGGGTTGCAGAGCGCAGGATTTTTACCATTGCTCCAATTGACTGATCGCCTTCGTTGCATAAGTGTTTTATCTGAAAAGCTTAACTGGTTCATACAATCTTGAAGCCCCCGTCAAACTAAAAGGCTAATCTTTCGCTCAATGAAAGAAAATTTTCATATTTTGGTTTAAGGTAGCTTTTTTCCACACCCTGGCTATTCTGTCGCCATACCGAGCAGCAACAGGAAATCAGACCGTAAATTAATCGTTCACGTGAACGGATGTGGATATCATTCCTCACCACGACTGTTGTTCATTCAATGCATGTTGAGGCTTTCTGAATTGGTTAGTTTCAGTGAGAAGCACGATCAAATTTACGAGTAGAATCATATTTGGCACAGATATGAAACAAGAACTTTTTTTCTCATCTGAACGAAGAAGAGCTACATAAACAAACTGAAACATCGTGTCCACAGGAGATGGTGGTTTGCTGAGCACATCACCATTACGTACTTTGCTTTTATTAGCTGATCCTTTCACCATGGCAATATCAATGCCGTGCAATATCCTGACCACTCCTGCTGCTACTACTGTTACTACTACTACTACCACTACTACTACTACTACTACTACTACTACTACTACTACTACTTCTGCTACAGTACTACTACTACTAACTAGTAGAAATATTGTTGGTCATTGTGCCAAATCAGATAGTGGCAATGAATTTGACTAGGCAATGAATTTGACTGGAGCAACGATTTGACCGCGACCGTCGCGGTCAAATTCGTTGCTCCAGTCAAATTCGTTGCCGTGCAATATTATGACCCACTCCTGATCCGGCAAAATGACCAACAATATTTCTGTAGTAGTAGTAGTAGCAGTAGTAACAGTAGTAGCAGCAGGAGTGGTGAGGATATTGCACGGCAACGAATTTGACTGGATCAACGAATTTGACCACAGTATCAGTCAAATTCATTGCCTGGTCAAATTCATTGCCACTACTGATTTGGCACAATGACCAACAATATTCTACTAGTAGTAGTAGTAGTAGTGGTAGTAGTAGTAGTAAGTAGTAGCAGCAGGAGTGGTCAGGATATTGCACGGCAACGATTTGACCGGAGCAACGAATTTGACAGCGACCGTCGCGGTCTAATTCGTTGCTCCTGTCAAATACGTTGCCCGTGTTGCAATATCCTCAACCACTCCTGAAATCCAGCACAATGACACATCAATTTTTCTGGTGGTAGTTGTAGTGTTGTTGCTTGTAGTAGTAGTAGTGGGTAGTAGTTCGTTACTGTAGTAGCAGGAGGAGTGGTCCGGATATTGCACGGCAACGATTTGTCCGAAGCAACGTAATTTGACCGCGACTGTCGCGGTCAAATACGTTGCTCCAGTCAAATTCGTTGCCGTGCAATATTATGACCACTCTGATACGGCACAATGCCAACAATTTTTCTGGTAGTAGAGTTGTAGCAGATAGTAACAGTTGTAGCTGCAGGAGTGGTCAGGATATTGCTCGGTAACGAATTTGACTGGAACAACGATATATTGGACCGCAGTTATCAGTCCTCAATTCATTGGCTCGGTCAAATTCATTGCCAATTCTGATTTGGCACATTGGACCAACAAGATTCTGCAAATGAAATCAAAATGCGGCGTTACTTAAAAACCACGACAAAAAAGCAGTAGAGCACACAAAACAAGTGTGAAGTAACTTCGATTTAAATGCACGACCCCACAAAATCAGGACATGAAATTTTGGCATAATGCCTTCCTCCAGCGGACAATAAAAAATTTAACAGACTAAACATGCACAAATACTCCCTTGTGAAGCCAAGTGGTGAATGAAGTAGACAGAGGGACAGTGGAAGTGAGGGTGAGTAGAGTTCGAGGAATAGGGCACGAGGAAAGTGGGTAGAGTAAAGAGAGGAGGAGAAAAAGGTGAGAGGGAGAGAGAGAGGAGAGGAGAGAGAGAGAGAGAGAGAGAGTGGAGAGAGAGCAGAGGGGGTGGGGAGAAAGTGCGGGGAGAGACAGAGAGAGATGGAAGTAGAGGAAGAGTGGAGTATGAGAGAGAGAGAGGAGGGGAAGGAGAGTGAGTGGAGGGGAGGGTGTGATGGTATTGTAGTGGGTGTGTTGCTTATGAATGAAATGAACAGAGGAATGCACAATAAATAAGATTCAATATACTCGAAAAAAGCTCTTTAAATGAAAGGGGAGGGGGGGGGGGGGGGGGGAGGGCAGGGGGGAGGGGGAGAGAGAAGGGGGTCAGCGCCTAAGGCATCCCAAGGGTAGGTTGCCCTACCCAAGCACCAAGGGGTGAGTGGAAAACGGGAGAATACCCCGAGAAAACCCCCGCTTGGTCTGACCCATTGGGTTGGTGCACAGTAAACAGTAGTAGCAGCAGGGAGTGCGTCAGGATATTGCTCGGCAACGAATTTGACTGCGACACGAATTGATCGCAGTATCAGTCAATTTCATTGCCTGGTCAATTCCAATGCCACTAATGATTTGCACAATGACGTACAATATGCTTGTAGTCAGTAGTCAGTAAAAAAAAAAAATTAGTTGTAGTAGTAGTATCTGCGTAGTTGCGCAGGAGTGGTCAGGATATTGCACGGCAAAACGAATTTGGCTGGAGAACGATATTTGACCGCGTTTGTCGCGGTCAAATTCGTTGCTCCAGTCAAATTATTGCCTGGTCAAATTCATTGCCATTACTGATTTGGCACATTGACCAAACAATATTCTACTACCTAGTAGTTGTAGTACTGTAGGTGTAGTTGTTAGTAGTGGTAAGTAGTGTATAGTAGTAGCTGCACAGGTGTGGTCACGGATTATTGCACGGCCAACGAATTTGACTGGAGCAACGAATTTGCCACGACCGTCCGCGGTCACATTCGTTGTTCCAGTCATATTCGTTGCCGTGCATTATTATGTACCACTCTGATCCGGCACAATGAACAACATTATTTCTGGTAGCAGTAGTTGTAGTAGTGTAACAGTTGCTTGCTGCAGGAGTGGGTCAGGATATTGTATGGCAACGAATTTGATGGTGCATCGTGTTTGGACGTGACCGTCGCGGTCCAAAATTCGTTGGTCCAGTAAATTCGTTGCCGTGCAATATTTTGACCCTTCCTGATCACGGCTCCAATGACCAACAATATTTCTAAGTTGTAGTTGTAGTAGTAGTTGTAGTAATTATGACAGTTAGTGGCAGCAGGGAGTGGTCAGGATATTGCTCGGCAACGAATTTGGACTGGAACATCGATTTTGTCCGCGACGCGTGTCGACGGTCAACATTTCGTTGCTCCTGTCACAATTCATTGTTGGTCTAATTCATTGGCCCTATGGTTTGGCACATTGCCCAACAATATTCTACTTGTAGTAGTAGGTAGCAATGTAGTAGTTGTAGGTAGTAGCTGGTAGTAAGTTGTAAGTAACAGTAGTTGCAGCAGGAGTGGTGCTCTGGTGATTGCACGGCATCGAATTGCCGGTGCAACGAATTTGACCGCGAATCCTTCGCGGTCAAATTACTGTTGCTACAGTCAAAGTCGTGCCGTGCAATATTATGGACCACTACTGACCGGCACATTGACCAACAATTTTTTGCTAGGAGTTGGAGTAGGCTGTTTGTTACAGTAGTTGCATGCAGGCAGTAGTCAGGTGATTGCCGGCAACCAAATTTGACTGGAATTTCGATTTGACCGCTGGATCAGTCAAATTCTTTGACTGGTCAAAATGTCATGGCCTTACTGATTTGGACACAAGGACTACCTATTCTAGTTGTAGTAGTAGTAGTAGTAGTTGTAGGTAACAACAGTAGTAGCAGCAGGCAGTGGTCAGGATTATTGCACCGGCAACGAATTTGACTGGAGCAACGATTTTTGCCGCGAACTGTCGCGGTCAAATTCGTTTTTGCTCAGTCAATTTCATTATTGGTCATATTCATTGCCTTACTGATTTGGCTCTATGACCTACAGGTTTCTTGTAGTAGTTGTAGTAGTAGTAGTTGTATTAACAGTCAGTTAGGCAGCAGGAGTGGTCTGGATATTGACGGCATCGAATTTGACTGGAGCACATCGATATTGACCTCGCTCCATGCGGTCAAATTTTCGTTGATCCTAGTCTCACAATTTTGTTGAGTGGATCTGCACAATTTAGTATGGAACACTCCTGTTCCGGCACAATGACCACAATATTTCTGGTAGTTGTAGTAGTAGTAGTAGTAGTTGTCGTTGTTGTAGTAACAGTAGTTGCAGCAGGAGTGGGTAGGATATTGCACGGCAACGAATTTGACTGGAACAACGAATTTGACCACAGTATCAGTCAAATTCATTGCCTGGTCAAATTTTCATTGCCACTACTGTTTTTGGCTCTTTGTAACCGACATTATTCTTGATAGTAGTACGGAGTTGTTGTAGTAGTAGTTGTAACAGTAGTAGCACCAGGAGTGGGTCATGGATATTGCACTGGCAACAGAATTTGACATTGGAGCCAACGAAAATTTGACCGACGAACCGTCGCAGAGTCAAATTCGTTTCTCCAGTCAATATTCGTTTGCAGTTGCCATTATTTTGACCACTCCTTGATCCGGCTCAATAACCAATACAATATTTTGGTAGTACGTCAGTAGTAGTAGTTGTAACAGTAGTGCAGCAGGAGTGGTCAGGATATTGCCCGGTAACGAAATGTGACTGGAACAACGCTATTTGACCCGCAGTTCAGCAAATTCATTGCCTGGTCGAATTCATTTGCCTTACTGATTGGCACAATGTCCTACAATATTCTATGTAGTAGTTGTCGTAGGAGTAGGTGTGTTGGTAACTGTGCGCACGCAGGTGTGGTCTGGATTTTGCACGGCAACGAATTTGACTGGTGGACGTATTTGTCCGAGACTGTCGCGGTCAATATTTAGTTGCACAGTATATTTCGTTGGCGTTGCTTTATTATGTCCACTCTGATCCGGCACAATGACCTACAATAGTTCTGATAGTAGTTGTAGTAGTAGTTAGGAGTAGTAGTAGTTACAGTAGTAGCAGCACGGATGGTCTGGATATTGCACGGCAACGAATTTGACTGGAGCAACGATATTTGACCGTTGCACAGTCAAATTAATTGCATGGTCATAATACTACCAATACTGTCAAAAAATCGAGTAGTAGTAGTGGTTGTCTTTTTTTAAATGTGGAGTTTTGGCCGTTGCCATTAGCAAAATATCGTTATGACGTCATTCTTGGTTATGGTCGTTACCAGCAACCTAAGTGGTTACCAGCAACGAATTTGACTGGAGCAACGAATTTGACCGCGACAAAAGCCAGCCATTATTTTGTTTTATGTTCAAATCACGTTAGCGAGATGCTTGCCCTTATCGCATGCCGTCTCTCCAACCAAAGGTATGGAATCTCTCTCCTTCTATTTTTCCTCTCTTCTCTGGCTTTTGGCAACAACTGATGCCACCCAAAGACCTTGGATTGGTGCAGTCAGTTGAAGCACCAACTCGTGGTATGGCTTTTCCTGGATTTATTTTTTACCAATTGTCCAGGCGCTTTTGGAATTCAGGAAAATACGTTGCAGGCCTTCTTCTTCTTCTTCTTCTTCTCCTAAATTACTGGTTCACTCATATAACGTGTAGGTCACCGCGCGCATGTTTATAAAGTAAAAATAAAATAACATAAAATATGTGCGACTCTGGGGACTGTTGGCCACCTGGAAGCAAATTTGGCAACCCACCAGGGGTGCACTCGATATTCAAGAAGTAATTAGCAATGGCCAATTGAGGCCTGTGAACAGTAAAAATATCTGGGCGAAAGTAAAAATAGAAATACAATTAATAGGCAGATCTCAAAACTGATGTATCAATTTGTTTTTTTAGTTAAAAGAGATTGCATTTGTGGCAATCTTGATGGCAACCGGCAGTGTGGTTCACAGCCGTAACAAACTGGGGTAAAAAGATTGTAAGTGGCTGTCAATATTTGATGCAGGTATGGTATAACACGACGCACTCTGGTGCGACTTTGATTTCTATACTAGTTGTTCCTATTGGAATATCAATTACTTTAGCTCTGCTTGAAAAAGGTTTTAGTTTAATATATAGCTCTTCTCTCTTCTAAGGGTCTTCCATTCTACTATTTCCTCATGTTCGTCTAGTAGTCCCCTTTTCTCTGATGTGGTTCCCTGTTACGAACCGTGCTGCTCTATTCTGAATCTTTTCAAGGTTATCACTTGTCCTTTAGATGGTAAGGATTCCAATGAGCAATCCATGATCCTGTATTGTTCTAACCAGTGTTTGTAGCAGTCGTCATTTATCTTTTGGGGGCTGTCATTGATTTTACTGTGTAAGAAGCTAAGTTGTTATTTGCTTTCTTACTTACTAAATTGTATTGTTCTTCCATTTGAGGAGACTATCTTATAATCACGCCTATATATTTTGCAGCATTGTTGCTTTAAGAATAGTATTATGGATATGAATAATTGATCTATGTTTGTGAGCGGTTTTGTTAATATACGCATACACTGGCACTTTTGAGGATGAAAGTCATTTTCCAAGTTCTTTCCTCCCCCCATTTTTCCCCCACTCTTGTAAAGCGTTTAGATCTTCTTGATAGATTTGCGTGTATCATTCGGCTTCTGATTTTTTATATACTAAAACTGTTCATCTGCCAAAAAGCCTTATAGTAGTTCCAGGAGAGAGATTCTACTTATGTGATTTATATAAATTAAGAAAAATCAAGGGCCCCAGAAACACGTTCCCTGTGGTAAACCTGACAAGACTGGTTTACAATGGATGACGTCCCTTCCACAACAACTTTCTGCGGTTCTCCCACCGAGGAATGAATCTGGCCTTTTTTAGGCAAAGAACCGCCAATGCAATGTGTTCTAATTTATGCAGCAGCCTCATTCGGCTACTTCCTTATCAAAGGCTTTAGAAAAAAATCTTATAAAATTGATCTATTTGCTGTCTGTTGTTAAGACAGTTACTAAATATTGAGAGTTGTTATTCGTGAGTCTCACAAACTCCTTCGCTGTCTAAAACCATGCTGGCGTTATTTAAGAAATCATATTTGTCCAAATGGTCCATTATGGTACTATATATATGGGTTCATGTAATTTAGTGTTATGGATGTAAGTAGTTTCAGGTCTAATATTTCTCTGCTTTTGTTTTTTCACCCTTATAAAGAACGGGAACCAAGCTCGCATCTCGCCATATCATGTATTTCTCCTGAGTCCCAGTGAAGCTTGGTAATGTAATTGGTATTCCTCACTCATTTCATTGGTACATAATTTTATGTGCTTGCAAGGAACGCCTTCGGGACCAGTGCTTTGTTTTCATTGAATGGTCAGTAACTTTAATAACTCCTGCTTTGTTTACTTTGTTGTTTTGCATTTAAGGGAGTTTATCATATCCTTTAGTCTATCGTTATATTTAAAGGTTTGGATTTGATGAAACCTGAACAAAATGCTTGTTTAGTAAGTTTGAACTGTCCCTTTGGCGTGTCCTGTAGTGAGGTTATTCTGGTTAATTTCTGAGGTCTGGAATCCCTATGTTGTCCTGTATCTTAACTCCTTATGTAAGACCTTAAGTTCGTGTTTTGATGATTCACCTCGAAATCATCGATTTTAACTTAATTGGGAGTGAGCAAGTCTACATTCGCTCTGACACCTTCTCTTATAATGTTTTATACCTAACCATTAATCTTTTGAATTAGGATGTAGTTTCAATTTTCTTTAAGACGATGTTTCCTTCTCAACAAAAACGTATTAGTTGTAGTAGTAATCCATGGCTGGTGGTTCCTTTGCTTGAAGTTATTTTTGTAGGTATGTTTGTCATACCATAATAAATTCCAAATTAGTTTATATACACTTCAAAGAATCACTGACATTATCTTTAACAACTATGGGACCTCCAAAAAAAGACGACTGAATTATGTGTATCTCCTGCGCAATTTTTGGTAAATCTGCTTGGTTCAAGAGTTGATGGTAGTTAGTAGGGGGGAGTTTTCTTCGAAAAGGGGTTGCAAAGGCCTGGGTGATCATGGACATAATTTCTACTTAGAGAGCATACTTTCAACCGTAGAACGAAAACCCTAAACGTACCATCAGGACTCTGGAACCAAGCAGATTTATCCAAAATTTGCGCAGGGGATTTTATGATTTCAGTCGTCCTTTTTTTGATGGTCCCATAGTGTTAATGATAATGTCAGTGTCCTTGGAAGTGTATAAAATTTAACTTGGAATTTATTATGGTTGACAACATTCTACTAAAATAACTTTCAAGCAAGTAACCCACCAGCCTTGGTTTACTTCATTAACTAAACGTTTGTGAGACAGGAACACCGTTTCTTTTAGAAATGCACTCTACATCCTTAATTCACGAGAGATTATGGTTAGGTATAAACCATATTAAGGAGAAGGTGTCGGAGAATGTAGGCTTGCTCACTCCAATTATGTTAATTCTATGATTTCAGAAGGTGATCTTCAAAACAGAAATTATGGTCTTACATAAGGAGTTTATGAGACAGGACAACTATTGGGGATTCCAGACCTGAGAAACAAACACAGAATAACCTATTACAGTTACCACTGGAAGGGAAGCAAACCCTTACTAAACAAGCAGTTTTGGTTCAGTTTTCTCAATCCCAAACCTTTAATTATACGTTAGGACTAAAAGATGATGATAAACTCCCTGAAACTGCATACACATCACAATAGTAAACAAAGCCAGGAGTATTTAAGTTACTGACCAATTCAATGAAAACAAAGTACTGGTTCCCCGATGGCGTTACTGGCAAGCTCTTAAAATTATGTGCCAGTGACTTGAGTGAGGTTTTACCAACTATCTTTACCAAGCTTCGCTGATCAAGGAGTAATACCTGATGAGTGGGAGATGCGAGCATTGTTACCTTATTCAAAAAGGGGTTGGACAAAACAAAAGCAGAGTATATAATGACCTGTATACTATTTCATCTATATCTGCTAAACTTCTTGAACACATTATATATAGTTAGAATAATGGACCATCTTGACACAATATGGGGACTTTTTTCTTAAATAACGCCCAAGCCTGGTTTTAGTCAGCGAAGGAGTTGTGAGACTCTACTTATAACAACTCTCAATGATTTTTTTTAATTATAACTGTCTTAACAACAGACAGCAAATAGATTGCAATTTATTAGACTTTTCGAAAGGCCTTTGATAAGGTTGACATGAGGGCCTGCTGCTTAATGTAGAATCTACATTGGCATTGGCGCCGGGGTTTCTTTGCTTAAAATGGGCTAGATCATTTCCCTCGTTGGGGAGAATCGCAGAAAAGTTGTTGTGGACAGGGTCGGCATCCATTGTAAACCAGTCTTGTCAGGTTGTTCCACAGGGAACTGTTCTGGGGGCCCTTGGTTTTCTTAATTTATTTAAATTGACATAAGTAGAATCTCTCTCCTGGGACTACTATAAGGCTTTTTGCCAGTTGACTGGTTTTTTTTGTTTTATTTATTTTTTCCCATGATCATTAGAAGCTAGATTGATACCGCTTTCTACAAGAAGATCTTAGAACGTTTTACAAGAGTGGGAAAGAATGTGGGAAAATGGTATTTCATCCCCAAAGTGCCAGGTTGGTAGTCTGTATACAAACGCTCACCAATTAGATCAGATTTTTCTTATTTCATTATACTATTCTTAATAGAAACTATTGCTGCAAATTATTTTGGACGTGATTATAGTTAGTCGTCTCAATGGATAAGAACATTACAATTTAAGTATGTATGAAAGCGAATTAAAATTCTTAGCTTTCTTATACAGGAATTCAATGACTGCCCCCCAAAAGGTTTAAAGACGACTGTACAAACTACTGGTTAGACCAAGTCTACTGGATTTGGTTGCTCTGTTTGGGATCCTTACCTTCTAAAGGATATGATTTCTCGATAAGATTCAGAAGAGAGCAGCACGGGTCGTTAACAGGGATAACACATCAGAGAAAAAAGGGGAATACTAGGAAAAGATATGTGGAAATTAGAATGGAAACCCTTAGATAGAGTGATGTGCTTTTTTCAACTTAAATTTTTTTCAATGGCAGAGCTAAAAGTATTTGATATTTACAATGGAACATTTGTATTGTATAAATAGTAGCTCCCAGGAGTGGCGGTTCTATGTTATACTCATACCAGCGTCAAATTTTGAAAGCCACATTAATTTTTTTTTCCAAGTTCTGTACGGCTGGGGTACTCATGCCGGGTGCCTTCAAGTTTGCCAATAATGCATTCTCTTTTAAAAACAAATTGATTCGTCAGTTTTGTGATCTTGCATATTGATGAGTT
>CM031607.1:43065759-43138259 GCA_018398815.1 Conus ventricosus | reverse complement strand
TTTTCTTTTTTTCTTCTAACGTCCTGTGTGCAGATACAGGCCGGGGTTGAAGACCAAATCGTCCGTGGGTCCAGCACTGTGGTTGTTTCTGTTCCACAGGTCCTGCTGGTGACCCCCAGCACTGTGCTCAGCAGTGGTCTTGGGCTTCTCCTCAAAAGGTAGCCTGCTGATTCAGAAAAAAAAGTTTGGCAGGTAGGACACACTACATTTTTTTTCTAAACTGTTCAGGGGGGCAGGTAGAATTAAAAAAAAAAAGAATTAACTGCCCTTCAATCGATGGTGATTTTGAATTCTGTGAAGTAGTAAAGAAACAGGAAAACATGAAGCATAGAGCTGTACTATGATTACACTATGCAAACTCACACATTGTTAAACTCCCCCCCCCCCCCCCCCCCCCCCCACACACACACACACACACCCATCTATTGTCAGTTGCGAACATGTCAGCTGGTGGCCAAAACTAGACACCCCGTATGCTCTGTTCTGGTTGGCAACTGTCTTCTGATGCAGCCAGTCATTTAGCATGCTGTATTATGTTGTTGATGTCATAATCAGCAGTTTGAAAATAGTAGTTTCTTTAAGTCAAACTTTCCACCATCTCCCTCTTTTTCATCAGATAATTGTTTTGTTTTCAGCTATGCAAGAAATCCTCCTTTTGATTTTTTTATTTTTAATAGGACACTTTTCCTTCACCCTTAGCTTTCAAGAAATTGGTTCTTGTATGATAAGTGAACAATCGTTTTAATGAACTTCTGTTTTAGTTAAAGCCACAGCTCACAATGAAAGCAAACTAGAAAGCACCAGCTTCCTGATGCACGTTATAATCTAGAAATTTCCTTGTTGAAGACCCGGGAGAAAGTTTGGGAAGAAAAATTGCATGATTCAAACTGAAGGTATGTCGTACTGTTGATGGTCAATCAATGTTTTCTTTTTTTTCCCCAGATGGAAAGTCACCTTCACACCACAGCAGTTGCTGAGCCTCTCTCTCCTTGTGGAACATGACAAAGGAATCTGTTCACAGTGGCATCCATCATCAGTTCTCTCCCCTCGGAGTATAACCCTTCCCCATTACTTCAGCGTGGAGGAAATCAATGCTCTACCTCCCCATGTGTCTTTGTTGCGCAGCGGATGGTTCAGCGTTCCCGCCTTGCACACAGACAAGTTGCCAAATTTTGTGCTGCTCACTGGAAAGACAGGGAGGAACTTGCATCGTGGGAGAATTTCCGCTGGGCGTGGTGTACTGTTAGCAGTCGAGCTGTGTTTGTGGAGACTGAGGCAGGGACTGAAGGCTGGCTGGACCTGAGCATGGAACAGAAAACAATGTCGCTCTCTGTCCTTACCTGGATCTGCTGAATCATCCTCCACTGCGAGGGTGAGTCTGATGGAGAGTGTGAGTGTGTGTGAGTGTGTGTGTGTAGTGTGTGTGTGTGTGCAGTGTGTAGTGTGTGTGTGTGTGTGTGTGGGTGTGGTGTGTGTGGTGTCCTTTGTGAACAATGCGCAAGTGCATGTGTGTACATCTTTCACAAATTTAGGATCATGAACTATGATAATTAGACACCTCTGAAAATAGGTTGCTTGACTTTTGCTGCATTCAGAGAGGGTCTGTGTCTGAAATTATATGCATGAAGCTGCCCAAGGGTCTCTGTTCACACGTCAAAGTTGATGATTAACTGTGCGATCAATACATGAACAAAATTGCGATGTAATTTTAAGATTGGAAAAATGAATCAAAGGTTTTAAATAATGTAAGTTTTAAGAAATCATTTGATACTCAGTAGTGTTAATGGCCTGTTATAATTGTGCACATAGATTAGAGTCAAAGTGATTTGTCACACATTTCTAGCTCTGTGGCGAGTGGTTGGATCTAACCTCTATATGTATGCCTCTGTTTTGGAATTGTCACTGATTTTTTTTCTTTCTTCTTTTCCAACTCGAATGAGTTTTTTGGTCGCGAGTTTCTTCTCCAATTGCCTGATTTAGATTCCATGCCTTGTGTATAATTTAAATACTTTGGTTCAGTAATCCTCGGTGACTTGATAAGTGTCGCCGTTTATTCTAATGAGGAAAGTCAAAATGCCTGTTACCAAATGTTTGAGTAAGTCTTGAATCAAGCCTACATAAGTTGTCCACCTGTTTTACTGAGCGTTGGATTGATTTGCATATTGTTCGATCAGTGTTGAGTTCTGTTCACATGGGCACTGAAAGTGACAGCAGATCATGAACCAGTTAGCCAACACAGCTTGTTGCCCACACAGATTCTGCTGTAGTTAGCCAACACAGCTTGTTGCCCACACAGATTCTGCTGAGTTAGCCAACACAGCTTGTTGCCCACACAGATTCTGCTGTAGTTAGCCAACACAGCTTGTTGCCCACACAGATTCTGCTGTAGTTGGCCAACACAGCTTGTTGACCCACACAGATTCTGCTGTAGTTAGCCAACACAGCTTGTTGCCCACACAGATTCTGCTGTAGTTAGCCAACACAGCTTGTTGCCCACACAGATTCTGCGTAGTTAGCCAACACAGCTTGTTGCCCACACAGATTCTGCTGTAGTTAGCCAACACAGCTTGTTGCCCACACAGATTCTGCTGTAGTTAGCCAACACAGCTTGTTGCCCACACAGATTCTGCTGTAGTTAGCCAACACAGCTTGTTGCCCACACAGATTCTGCGGTAGTTAGCCAACACAGCTTGTTGCCCACACAGATTCTGCGTAGTTAGCCAACACAGCTTGTTGCCCACACAGATTCTGCGTAGTTGGCCAACCAGTTGTTGCCCAACATTCTGCGTAGTTAGCCAACACAGCTTTGCCCACACAGATTCGCTGTAGTTGGCCAACACAGCTTGTTGCCACCACGTATTCTGCGTAGTTAGCCAACACAGCTTGTTGCCACACAGATTCTGCAGCAGTTAGCAACACAGCTGTGCCACACACAGATTCTGCGTAGTTAGCCAACACAGCTTGTCGCCCCACACAGATTCTGCAGTAGTTAGCCAACACAGCTTGTTGCCACACAGATTCTGCGGTAGTTCGGGCATTTCAAGCATAGACTATGCAGAATCGAGAAAGAAAACAGATATGCATATCAGTCTGTCTGGAATACAGTTTGTTTACTTTTCACTGAAACTTAACACATGCATGATATGCGTTGCACACTAACACACACACCACACACACACACACAACACACACAACACACACACACACATGTGCAAAAATATTATACACACACACGCACCACACAAGCAATAGCATGCAGGCAGCACGCATGCATGCATGCTGCGAGTGCATGGCACAAACAGCAGGTACAACGCACACACATGCCAAACACACACACAACACACACACACAACACACACACACACAACACACACACACACACACACTTACGCATTGACTTCTTGTGCTTGACTTAAGTTTTCAGTGTCACTGACCAAAGCCATACTCAGTAGACAGGCAAATTCATGGAGAAGGCAGATTTGTACAATGACATCTAGATGGTGCCCTTTGCGGTCGGCTGGGCTATAAGCAACATTATCTTATCTTATCTAGATGGTGTTGTGGCAATTTCAGACATTTTTCTAACACGCTACTTGTATTTTGATTGTTTCAGATCCAAGCAGGGTTGAACCAGAGAAGCAAAAGATATGAGATAGTCACTGAGGACTCCTACCAGCCTCACGATCAAGTTTTCATCAGTTATGGTCCCCATGACAACACGGCGCTGTTTCTGAACTATGGGTTCACGCTTCCCTACAACGTTCACAACAGCGTGTACTTCTCTGTGGGTGAGTGTCTCTCTCACTTTTCAAAAGTGAACAGTCAGGTCATGGCCGTTTCATATTCTGTTGCAACGCTAATGGAAAGAGTAACGTCCTGATGGTCAGAAGCCTTTAAACCTCTTGCGGTGAACGTTCCGGAGCGTTCAAGAAAAAACACGGTACGAAATCGGCGAGCGTACGGGAGCGTTCAAATTCCACATGGTCGCTCTGGGCGCATCCATTTTGTTTATATCACATGGCAGTCACATGACCGGTTTAGCCTCGCTTTCAATACACATTGTACCTCTGTTTGACTCCCATTTCATGGCGGCAGAGAGCGCGTTTCTGTGAATTACGAATTTTTCAAGTCGACCTAGCGAGCGAACAAGATTTCAATATGGCAGCGAAGGACGTATGGCGAATGTTGAATGAGGACAGCGACAAAGACTCGGTTTTTGAAGGCTACGACATCACAGATTTGCATGAGGTGAAGGGTATTGAGAGTGACCTAACTAACGACTTCATCAACATCGATGTGTCTGCTAGGCTAGATATCTCGAGTGATGAAGATGATGATCTGCTTCGCGATTCAGGGGAGTTTGAATTTTTTTTGGGAAGTCATGTATTCCACAATACTGAAATAATTGTTTTAAAGTGTAGACAAACATCTGAATAAGACACTTAAAATAAGAAAGAAGTGAAATATTGCTTGGGTATAATATATTTTGTGTGTGTGTGCGTGATGCTACCCAATCATTGTTACATAGTTGCTTCCCTTTCCATAGGATTTAGAGAGCATTTCATGCACTGAACGTCAGGAAAAAGAGGATTAAGATCTAATTGATTGACGCTAGTGGTAAGAGTAAGGTCCTGATGGTCAGAGGCCTTTAAGCTCTAATCGATTCCAGACCAGAGCCTAACTGGGGAGAAGAGCACCAACAGCAAAAGTTCACAGGCAAAGTCTGCACTCTAGTGAAGTTGATCCGAAGATTGCTATCTGGCTGGAGGCAGGAGGATGCAGTGAGGATGCCTGTCTCTCAGAAGTCTCTTATTTGTATGTAGTCATAGGGGGCTGGAATAGCTCAGTTAGTAGAGCGCCGGACTCGTAATCCAAGGGTTGCGAGTTCGAATCTCCTCCGGGCCGTCTCGGTACAGGGGATTTTTCCCGCGGAGTTAACATTGGTTCTGACTCCATTTCCCATACAGACCTTCGAATAAGACTATAAACCGAGGTTCCATGTGTGAATGCATGCATAACATCTTGCACACATGTAAAATTCCATCACCAACTTCCGGAAGAGAAGGCCAGTTTGGCTATTGGTATGGATGACACGTTGCACATAGCATGCACCTTCCCCAAAGATGGAGTATGGTTGCCTTAATGGCAGGATAAAAACCGGTCATGCACACAAAACTCCACTCCCTTTGTTGGACAGATGGGATTAATACTTGCCTGTGTATAGTGGGAGTGTCCGCAAGAGCATCGGCCTGCATACGCAGAAGAAGAAGAAGTATGTAGTCATAAGTATTCTTAGCAGTGAGGGTACCTCTCTCTCAGCAGTCTCTTATTTACAGATAGTCATAAGCATTCTTCAAAAGCTGTCTTAAAGCCAACAAGCCGCCTGCCTGGATGCTCAAGTGGTGACCAGCGTGTCCCACTGATTCGTTGTCGGACTTCAGAAATGGCAACCTGCAGAAGCTCTGAGATCCAGAGCCTACCATAGTCACAGTGGTGCAGAACACCACCAAAGTGACCCTCAGTCAAGTGGGTGACTGACTCAGGCACAGGGGAGCAGCAGTCGACAGTCATACCCCCTCAGGTGACCAGGAGTCGCTGGTCCATGAGAAGAGCAGATCATTGCTCATGTGAAGAGGGAGGCCTACTCTGCCCTGTTGGTTGAGTTGCCCACCTTGACAGTCTGCAAAAGTTCAGCTACCACCTCACTTCAAGTCTGAGCAGGTGGCTCAAATTTCCCAATGCTGAAGATGGTTGTATATTGCAGGTTGATGCTTCGGATGGAGAGGGTCTGGACAGACTATGCTATGTTGCATAAGAAACATACAACAATTTGAACTGATGTTAGGGGGCCAGAATAGCTCAGTTGGTAGAGCGCCGGACTCATAATCTAAGGGTTGTGGGTTCGAATCTCCGTTGGGTCGTTCCGGTACAGGGGGATTTTTTTCCTCGGAGTTAACATTGGTTCTGACTCCATTTCCCATACAGTCATTCGAATGAGACTATAAAACGAGGTTCCGTGGGTGAACGCATGCATAACATCTTGCACACGCGTAGAATCCCATAACCAACTTTCGAAAGAGAAGGCCAGTTTGGCTGTTGGTATAGATGACACGTTACACATAGCATGCACCTTCCCCGAAGATGGAGTATGGTTGCCTTAATGGCGGGATAAAAAACGGTCAAACACACAAAACTCCACTCCCTATTTTGGGCAGATGTCTATAAAGGGAGTGTCCGCAGGAGTATCGGCCTGCGTACGCAGGAGAAGAAGAAGAAGAACTGATGTCAGTTATTGCTATGACCAACCACTATGAAATGAATATCATGGCTCATCTTAGCCATTGAAGAACATATCTTGGCCGTTGATGTTCTTCTGGAATGTCAACTGACCAAGACAGTAGTATGCCATCCGGTCAGTGCTAGGTCATGGCTTTTGTTCCAGGTGCCACAAGTGTTGTTCCAGGTGTTCAAGTCATTCCTGATAAATGATCTGCCTGAAATGGCAGGGACTAGCTGGGACACAACGTGACCACAGTGCCCAAGAGTGCAGGACCTCTCTCTTAGTTGTGGAAGATCACATAATTCTGTGTGTATGTTTGTCTCCTTACACGCACGCCACGTACGCATGCATGCACATGTATGCATACATGCATACATACGTACTTCACATGCAGAAACGCATGCACATGCACGCGCACACATTCACACGCACACACAAAGACATACAAAGAAAGACGCTCATGCACACACATAGTTTGAATTGTCTCAGGAGCTTGAAGGATGTGGGGTAAAAGGACTATCAAGCTTTGATTGTTATGAAAATGGTATTGAACATGATTTTTTTTTGGGGGGGGGGGGGGTGGGGGGGGGGGGGGGGGGGCAGGAGTTGAAAGGGAGGGCTGCTGGAGGGCTGCTAGTGCTTTTGCCAAAATTGAGGGGATGGGGGGATGGGGGGTGGAGTGGGGCTGCTAAACTCAACCTTAGTGGGAAACTGAAAGTGGTATTGAATTGTAAAGAATCCCTTTTTTTTTCTCCATGAGAACTCTTGTTTAGTTTACAAACCTGAAGAACTGACGTGGGGCCCTTTTACTCTTACTTTTGATGACAGACATTTCAACCTGAGATATTTCACACTCATTAGGGCATACCTAATTCTAAGAACTGAAAGTGAGGACTTAAAAAAAGAGTTGCACCTTACCTGATTTTTTTGGTTTTAACCCCAAAAAAAGCCTGTTTGATTAGAATTAACTTGATTTCATGTTCATTGTCATGTTACATTATTTCAACACAGTCCTCTACCACATAAAAATCAATACTAACTGGATATTAGAACTGAAAACTCAGAAAGTCAAAACAGAGTATGCAATGCTCTTCCATTTCAAAGTGTTCTCATTTTGTAGCCGTGCTCTCCGACTGTATCAAATTCTGACAGAGACTTGTCACAATAATCTGACATTATTTGAGTGACAGATGCATTGTGGATACTGTTGATGCAGGCACATCAACATTATGACACTCTGCAAGGTGTACATATGTGTACACAAATGCATGCACACGCAGCACGCACACCACACACACCACCACACGCACCACACTGCACATCACAGCACACACGCCACACACACTCCCACCACCACCCACAATGACAACACAAGCAACATGTCGTACACACTTGCACTTGTACACGCACACACACACACACACACAACACCACCACACACACACATCACACACACACACACACACACAACACACATACGTACACACATGCAATAACACACACACATACACACAAAACACATACACGCACGCATACACACACATGCAACACACACAACACACACACACACACACAACCACCACACCACACACACACCCTCACACCACTTAACTCACTTTTAATGGAATTTGTTAAACACACACACACACAAGTGCCTTTGCCTCATCTCCCTCAACACAGACTTATTTCTGTGCAATCTGTTCCAGATGATTTCGTTCACTCTGTAACTTCAGTGGGCTGTTGGGATCCAACAAGACGTGTGTCAGGAAACATGGACTTCATCGGTAATTGCTAGTGTTGTGTGTGTGTGGTGTGTGTGTGCGTGATGTGTGTGTGTGTGTGGGTTGTGGTGTGTGTGTGCGTGTGTGTGTGTGTGTGTGGTGTGTGTGTTGTGTGTGTGTATGTGCGTGTGTATGTGTGTGCGTGTGTGTGTGTGTGTGTGTGTGTGTGTGTGTGTGTATTTGTGTGTGTGTGTGTGTGTGTGTGTGTGTGTGTGTGTGTGTGTGTGTTGTGTGTGTGCGTGTATGTGTGTGTGTGTGTGTGCGTATATGTGTGTAGGGGAGTTAGGACTTAAGTGTTTGTTCCATTGGCTGTTTTTGGGATTGATTGCTGTAGTATTATGTGATAATTTTTGTTTTGTTTTGTTTTTTAACTATAACAATGATAAGTGGTATAAAAATGGACTTGAATGTTTTGGTACTACTGCCTAATGGATAAAACACTGGCAAGTGGAGACAGTCGTGTCTTGTGGTGAACAAACATGCTGCAAGCAAAGTAATGACAAATTATTTTTTGAAAAAGTAGTTTGAATTCTGATCATTTTTTATTTTCAAAATGATTCTGTCGTTTAAAAGATAAATCTAGATTCTACAGTTAGCGTAAACAGAATGTCTGATATACACCTATACATTGTTGTTTTGTCTGTGGGTCTTGTACATTTTTCACATAAGTATACCACTTGGAAAGGTTTATTGTGGCACCTCTGGAGCCCATGAGATTTTTGTTTTCTGATTTGTTTCTTTTCTATCCAACCATCTGGATACTTATCTTCTTCTTTCTTCTTCTTCTGCGTACGCAGGCTGATACTGCTGCGGACACTCCCTGTATAGACAGGTAAGGATTAATCCCATCTGCCCAACAAAGGGAGTGGAGTTTTGTGTGTGTGACCGTTTTTTTCTCCCGCCATTAAGGTAGCCATACTCCAACTTCGAGGAAGGTGCATGCTATGTGTAACGTGTCATCCATACCAACGGCCAAACTGGCCTTCACTTCCGAAAGTTGATGGGATTTGACGTGTGTGCAAGATGTTATGCGTGTGTTCACACACGGAACCTCGGTTTATAGTCTCATTCGAAGGACTGTACGGGGATGGAGTTCAGAACTAATGTTAACTCCGAGGGGAAAAATCCGCTGTACCGAAACGGCTCGGCGGAGATTCGAAACCCGTAACCCCAGATTGCGAGTCCAGCGCTCTACCACTGAGCTTTTCGGCCCCTGATAGTTTCTTTCAGACTATGAATTATTGACGTGGATGCGGAGTGGTCATTAACGTTGAATGTTTGGTTGGCTCCTTATGGAACTGTATCAGATATCTAAGATGACTTGGGGGGGGGGGGGGGGGGGTGTACATTGGCCTCCATCCTTCATCATCCTTTCAAATATCTGGAATTTATGACCAGGCTTGGTCTCTTCTATATCCGTCTCTTTTGGAGGAAAGAACGCTGAGTGACTTCCCTTTTAATAGTGATTTGCAGCAGCAAGAGAAACAAAAAGTGCAACACTTCTTTGGAACTGGTTCACTGGAGATAACTCGGAAAGAGATCAAACGGGTGAATATGTTTATTTTGAATTCAAATAATTTGTTTTATTAGAGAGACTTTAGTAACACAAATGATGACCCAGATATCATTTGCTTGTAAAGTCCTTTAAAATCAAGAAGAAAATTTGAAAGACAAATGAATGAACTACTGTGGAGGAAGTGAGGCCGCTGAGGCCAACGATAGGTTCAGACACTGGCTTATTGTTTGTGAATCTGCCAGCTATGAAAAAAAAGAAGAGATTGTATTCATTGCAACATTATGATGCACTGTTTTAGGCATATTTAGAAAATTCTAGAGATGCACACTAAAAGGCAAAAGCAAACAACTGTGCACAATTAGAAAATTTATTATGTTTACTTTTAGCTCTTAGACGATAACCACCCTTCAGCAGACGACTCCCTATAGCTGCTGCATGCATGCTCACAGTCGTCGCCGATGTGTGATTTTGGCGCTTTTTTGTCTTACTTTTCGGCCGCCATTACATATGTAATGACTGATTGCTATATATCAACAGAAAGTGCAAAGCATGAAGTTTTGCACTTGGTGGACGGGGCTGGAATAGCTCTGTTGGTAGAGCACTGGACTCGTAATCCAAGGGTTGCGGGTTTGAATCTCCACCAGGCTGTTTCAGTACAGGGGGATTTTTCCCTCGGAGTTGATATTGGTTCTGACCTATAGTCCTTCGAATGAGACTATAAACCGATGTTCCATGTGTGAACGCACGCATAACATCTTGCATACACGTAAAATCCCATCACCAACTTTCGGAAGAGAAGGCCAGTTTGGCAGTTGGTATGGATGACACTTACACATAGCATGCACCTTCCCCAAAGATGGAGTATGGCTGCCTTAATGGCGGAATAAAAAAACGGTCATGCACACAAAACTCCACTCCTTTTGTTGGGTAGATGGGATTAATACGTGCCTGTCTATATACTGAGTGTCCGCAGGAGTATCTGCCTGCGTACGCAGAAGAAGAAGAAGAAGAGTACTGGGTGGACTTTAAAAGACCTTTTAGCTGATATCACAGTGCAGCTGTGACAGAAACAGTATGATCAAAACAAGACTTGATGTTTGTGTTGACGTTTGCTTGGTGAGCGTGACAACAGCAAAACATGGGAAGAGGGACAATGAAACATCAGTCTACATCTGCTGCACAGCTGTGACAGGGACAATGAAATATCAGTCTACATCTGCTGCACAGCTGTGACAGGGACAATGAAATATCAGTCTACATCTGCTGCACAGCTGTGACAGGGACAATGAAATATCAGTCTACATCTGCTGCACAGCTGTGACAGGGACAATGAAATATCAGTCTACATCAGCCAACAGCTGTGACAGGGACAATGAAACATCAGTCTACATCTGCTCACAGCATGTGACAGGGACAATGAATATCATCTACATCTGCTGCACAGCTGTGACAGGGTTAAGTATGTCATCCAAGCAAAAAATGATTGATAAGGATAAACACACAGTATGTTTCCCAAAGTGACTCACAACATTTTTTTTTTTTAGCATTTTGTCACAGTGCACGCAGTAAGGAGTTACAAATATTATTGTCCTCTTGGTTGTCTGAAGCATCAATAAATGATTGTCATAATATAAACCAGAGCTGCCAAGTCCTATGATTTCTGCATAGCATGCTACAATTTTGTTGTCATGCTACACTGCTACACATTAAGACAAACTGTTATGCCAAAAACCCCCCAAACATTTTAGGTTGAAAAAAAAAAATGCTTGGACATTGTGGTTATTTTTTAACGCTGTTCTTTTCTTTATGTAATTGCAAAAGGGAGAATGTTTTTTTCAGTATTTTTACCAGCTCTGGTTCATTCCCAGGGACCTGGTTGTGTTACCAGCCACTGTGAACCAGACTGCTGGGTAAATGTTAACATTGTCGACCAGGTTTTCATATTTAAAGTTTAAGTTCCCATAGCCTATTAGCTGAAGGGGCAGAGAACTAACTATCAGAGATTCATCATATCTAGGGCATGGCATGATGTAAGGTGTAGCCCATCCCTCTCCTTTGATCCTCCCTGAACTGAATCGGGTACTCAGCAGTTATATGACTAATTGTTGTACATATTTCTGAGTGGACATACGGCTTGTTCTTGGAAACATGTATGGTGTGATGATCATTCACTCAAAAGGCAGGTTTTTGTGTGTGTTAAATCAGTATGTTATTAGCATCATGTTATTTTCAGATGTTGTTTGTATTAAATTACTGGAATCTGAACGAGGAATGGACCTTGCAGACGGATAACAAACTATTCAAAATCCGTCCAAACCTGAAGGAGTTTTTTACGATGTTCCCGAGGCGGCCGTAAAGACGAAACAGTCTTGTGCCGCTTGCATGCAGGCCACTCGTTTTACACCCATTCTTATCTTTTAAAAGATGGAGAAGCTCCGTGGTGCATTCCATGTCATGTTCCACTCACGGCGAAACATATTCTTTTAGATTGTTGGGACTTGCACGATGTGAGACATGAACACTTTACAGCAGACTCCATGAAAACCCTGTTCAGAGATTCCCACCTGACGTGATATTTGAGTTTCTGAAAGAGATTATAACATTTTTCATCTGATCTAAGATTTTACGGAGGAAAGATTTTTAATGAAGTTTTTGGTATGCTTTTGGAAGATGTATTTTAAAGAGATGTGTGAAAGGTTGTTTTTTTTTTGTTTGTTTTTGATGACTCTGTGTGAAAGTTGTTTTTAGTTTTTGTTTTTGATGACTGTGAGTTGATTTAACGTGGTGACGCCCTGTATGGCCCTTTGCAGTCGGCTGGGCTATAAGCAACATTACCTTACCTGTAGAGTTAGTACAGAGGTTACTGCCACTTGACCAGAGGCTGTGGGTTTGTGTGCAGACAGTTGAGCTGTACAATGGAAGGAGTCTCATGGAACCTCATGTGTGCACTGAAAATCCTCTCCATGAACTGGGACCAGCTGTAAGTAATTTTACCAGGAAATGTATGAGTGGGGTGGAAGTGTGTGTACATGAATGTGCTTCTGTGAAATTATTCTGTTGCATGGGGTGAACTAATAATGGTAATTTTGTTCCTCAAGAATTATTGATTTAATGATCAGACCACTCCTGGCTGTGAAAGATTGTAGGGGTAGAGAGTGCTGCTCTGTGGAGCCTTGTTGGCAGGTTCCCATGGTTCATATGCCCCTTGAATCTCCTTTAAAACTCCTTTTAATTTTTGAAATGCCAATTCAAGGGCCCCCAAAACTCTTTAAATTTGAAAATTTCGTCAAAATCTCCTTGAACATCAGATTTTAAGGAGAAATGAAATTTCAACCTTAAAAGGGTAACATTGCCTGAGTTTGCCTCTGATTGTTTGAGTATTGATTTCATGATTGACTGAGAAATCAGGAATCTTTTTAAAAAAAAATTTTTGCTTGACCCAAGGGAAGTAATTGAGAACATCTGGACACATCTGGTTGCATGCAGTTTCAAAGCTTGTTGTCATCATGCTATTTACACAGTCCACCAGAAGCTCAAAGCAGTGTTTAAGCGAAAACCAAAATCATGCTGGAAGGAAACTGTACCTTTAGGAGTTGGAGAAAGAAAATATAAGACATGATTCTGAAAATCAAGGCTCTCTTTGCAGTAAACTCCAGCAAAATTTCAGTTATGGGTGGGATGTTCTGTTTGTCTTGTTTAACTAGCGATGCAAAGCGACAGAAACTGCAAGAAAACTAGAGAGGAAACAGACCACCGACTCCATCTGTTGCAAATTTCTTTAATTTGTCATTGTCCAGTTCCAGAACACCTGCGCCCTGCTGTGTTTGCTTAAAGTATGAAGGTAACGGAGTGACATGCATGAGAAATTTGAAAATTAAGTGGTTGTGACCAGCATTAAAACACCTGTGAATCAATGGATGAGCAGTTTATCTTTTCAGGAAATGTTTCTGATTAGGACAGAATTGGAGCTTGAGCAAATAATTTTTTAACTTTTTATTTTGAACCAGTTATTTATAGTAAAATGTGTGTCAGCAATCCTTGAAAGATGAAAAAAAAAAGATCCTCGACACTTCCTTGAAAACTCCCTGAGTTGTGTAGCTCAGAGTGATATTAAGGTTGCTGAGTGGTTGTGAAAGTTAGTCAGACGGCACTGTTTTGTGCTGAGCGGCTGTTTAGTCCAAGAAAGGTTGTACTGGTGTGTGGAATTTTGTTGACTGGCTGTGGTTGACTGATTATTAAAGTTATTCACAGAAAGATAGTACTGTTCTGATTAAGATGTTACAATTAAACAAATATACTCGTAGTATCAAGTCCAGCTGGGAGTTTTTATCTTTTTCAATATTGGAATGAAAAGGAAAAGAAATAATTCCAATTATGAATTAAGGGATTCCAAATTTTCTTTTTTTAACATAACCTGAGTTACCATGTTATCAAACTTGTTCATGTTAACTAAAGTCCACTGTATGATAGATCTTTGTGGACTTACCCACACATTAACAAAGTGCCTACTTATAGCCCCTTTCTGTTTTTTCAACATTTTGTTTTGTTCAGTTCTGAGATGATCCCAAGGATCCACTATCAATTAAAAAGAAACTTGATATGATAATTTTGCTTCTGTCACTTCTTTTTAATCATATTTATTATTTCTTCCCTGGAGATTTTTTTAAATATCAAGATGGCTTTACTTTGGCACTGACAGATTTTAGAGTGTTAGAATGCAGTATGTTGATGAACCAGCTAGATTACCTGGGTTGTGTCTATTGACTGATTACCTGAAGGGGATACTCAAAAACAGTATATGATGACAGAATTCACATACTTTGCATTCATGCCTCCATTCAATTTAATTGAAAATTTTCTTCATTTTTTTGTCTCGTCTGTTATTTCCAGATTATTGTGTCAATTTCAGTAAGTGAAAATGAGATCATTCACTGGACATGGAAGGGAGACGACTAAGAATGTCATTAAGAGAAGAGACTTTAAAAGTGAAAGAAATCAGACAGGGAAATAACGATCATAAGGGAAGAAAGGTTGCCAGGAGGGTGTCGTTTGTCAGGGGTAGCATGGTCTCCACACGTACTGTCCTCACTTCACGCTGTGTACTGTCGGGGGTAGCATGGTCTCCACACGCACTGTCCTCACTTCACGCTGTGTACTGTCGGGGGTAGCATGGTCTCCACACGCACTGTCCTCACTTCACGCTGTGTACTATCACTTGAGCAGGCAGAGGTCGGAGAGAGCAGTGATGGGGGAAGAGTTGTCACCGGCAGTGGAGATGTCTGCCCGACGTATGGCCGATGATCTCATTCGTCAAGCCTTAGCGAAAAGCCAGGCACAGCTGACAAAGGTAAGTTAATTTGTTTGGCGATTCCAACACACTTGCCAACTCCAAGATGGATTCTCTCTGCTCGCATGTTCAGCGTTCATGCACATCAGTGTGCAGTTAGTGGCATCTTTTGGTGTTATTTTGTGGCTCAGTTCAAATGTTTTTCTTCTAACTGGGAAAAAAGAGTCCACTTGGAAGCTTTTCCTACTCCCAGAATTAAAACAAGCGTGACTGTTTAGAAACCACCAAGTTGTTGTGAAGTTGAATTGGATGAAATGTGTGTACAATGTTTGTACGTGTGTTGTGTCTTGTCCTGTACTCTGTCTGTGTCCTTGGCGGTAACTAACCCCCTCTCTTTCTAAATTTTGCTTCATTTTTCACCCTCAGTCACTCCGTTTTGAAACCATGCAATGTTTGTTTTTTTCTTATGGTTAACTTGGCAGTGGTTAACTTTTTTTGATTAAAAATAAATATGTCTGAAACTGTTAGATGATTGGTAGCTACAGTTTAGTCCTGTGCATTGTGGCTTTAGCTGCCTGTGCCATGTCTAAAACGGTCTTACCTGTTCCAGTTGCCACAGGGAGCAGCGCTGTCCCCTCACCTGTCCATTGCACACAGGCTGATCACGGATGACATCAGGATACTGACAGTGTCCCTGCGAGGACTCACCTGACACCGCTGACCTGGTCATTGTTATATAAAGCCACCATTGACCATCACTGTCAGTGCTGACCTGGTCATAATTATAAAGCCACCATTGACCATCACTGACCATCACTGTCAGTGCTGACCTGGTCATTATGATAAAGCCACCATTGACCATCACTGTCAGTGCTGACCTGGTCATTATTATAAAGCCACCATTGACCATCACTGACCATCACTGTCAGTGCTGACCTGGTCATTATGATAAAGCCACCATTGACCATCACTGTCAGTGCTGACCTGGTCATTGTTATAAAGCCACCATTGACCATCACTGGCAGTGCTGACCTGGTCATTGTTATAAAGCCATCATTGACCATTACTGAGAGTGCTGACCTGGTCATTGTTATAAAGCCACCATTGACCATCACTGGTAGTGCTGACCTGGTCATTGTTATAAAGCCACCATTGACCATCACTGGCAGTGCTGACCTGGTCATTGTTATAAAGCCATCACTGACCATCACTGAGAGTGCTGACCTGGTCATTATTATAAAGCCATCATTGACCATCACTGGCAGTGCTGACCTGGTCATTGTTATAAAGCCATCACTGACCATCACTGAGAGTGCTGACCTGGTCATTGTTATAAAGCCATCACTGGCAGTGCTGACCTGGTCATTGTTTATAAAGCCATCACTGGCAGTGCTGACCTGGTCATTGTTATAAAGCCATCACTGAGAGTGCTGACCTGGTCATTGTTATAAAGCCATCACTGACCATCACTGAGAGTGCTGACCTGGTCATTATTATAAAGCCATCATTGACCATCACTGGCAGTGCTGACCTGGTCATTGTTATAAAGCCATCACTGGCAGTGCTGACCTGGTCATTGTTATAAAGCCATCACTGACCATCACTGAGAGTGCTGACCTGGTCATTGTTATAAAGCCATCATTGACCATCACTGGCAGTGCTGACCTGGTCATTGTTATAAAGCCACCATTGACCATCACTGGCAGTGCTGACCTGGTCATTGTTATAAAGCCATCACTGAGTGTGCTGACCTGGTCATTGTTATAAAGCCATCACTGACCATCACTGTCAGTGCTGACCTGGTCATTGTTATAAAGCCACCATTGACCATCACTGTCTGTGCTGACCTGGTCAATATAGTGAAGCCACCATTGACCATCACTGACAGTGCTATTAAAGGCAGGAAACAGTTTTGTCAATAATTTTACCGTAACTGCAAATAATGTGACAGTGGACAGTTCCACCAAGTGGTGTTCTTTAACATCGTCATCATGATACTGTTACCATGAAGTGTCAGAGGACAGTTCCACCAAGTGGTGTTCTTTAACACCATCATGATACTGTTACCATGGAGTGTCAGAGGACAGTTCCACCAAGTGGTGTTCTTTAACATCATCATGATACTGTTACCATGGAGTGTCAGAGGACAGTTCCACCAAGTGGTGTTCTTTAACATCATCATGATACTGTTACCATGGAGTGTCACGAGGACATTTCCACCAAGTGGTGTTCTTTAACATCATCATGATACTGTTACCATGGAGTGTCACGAGGACAGTTCCACCAAGTGGTGTTCTTTGAACATCATCATACTTCTGTTACCATCAAATGTCAGTGGACAGTTCCACCAAGTGGTGTTCTTTGAACATCATCATACTACTGTTACCATCAAATGTCAGTAGACAGTTCCACCAAGTGGTGTTCTTTGAACATCATCATGATACTGTTACCATCAAATGTCAGTGGACAGTTCCACCAAGTGGTGTTCTTTGAACATCATCATGATACTGTTACCATCAAATGTCAGTGGACAGTTCCACCAAGTGGTGTTCTTTAACATCATCATGATACTGTTACCATGGAGTGTCAGAGGACAGTTCCACCAAGTGGTGTCTGTGGACATGAACACCAACACTTTGTAACTTGTAACAAAAAAAAGTTTGGAGCTGAAAAACCAGTTTCAGGGAATATGTTAATTTTGAATGCTCCAGTGCTGTTGCCGAGTGAATGTTTTCTCTTTAGAAATTCAAAATTTTCGTAAACTTTGTGAATATAGATTCCAAATGACAGTACCAGGTCATCAGTTTTGATGAGATGATTGCCTACAAATTAAAATGCTTGTTTATATTCAGTTGTAGATCTATCTATATTGAAAGATAGCATAGGTTTGGGGTCATATCCTGCATTGAAGAGCATCATTTCTCTAGGGATAGAAGTAATATATTTTCAGACATGTATGCCCTTACTTGGTCAAGTTCATTCTGATACAATTTTTTTAATGTAATTTACTGATCTAATAGAAGTGTGCTTTTTTAGGGTGACTTTCATCCGTATGCAGGTATCATCTGCGTACTAAAAAAAAAGTTCAACATTCGGTGACAATGAGTTTGGAAATCATGAATCAAAATACTAATCAGTATGAGAGCTATCATGGATCCATGTTGAATTCCTATTTGGAGAGATGTTAAATTGGAATAAGAGGTAGCTTACCTTCAAAAGCATGGATCTATCGCTTACTAAAACTTTGAAGTAATTGTACAAGCAATCTAACGGACCAAGTGACCTTACTTTATGAAGTAGCTTGGCATGTCAGATTTGATTGTAAACTTTGTTGATATAAAAAAAAAAAGTTGGCGACTACAGTTTTTCTCTTCTTGCAAATTGATGTTTAATTTGTGTTGTGATTTTTACCAGATAATGTGTCATTGATCTGCCTTCTCTGAACTCGTGCTTGGTAGTGGTCACCTTCAAACATAGAATCAACAGACTGAACTGTCACTGCCTTCATTTTTTTTTTTACAGATGCATTTGATGGAATAAAGTTTGTATTATCGTTGCTGTTTTTTTTCCTTCTTTCCGACTCCTCACTGTAACATTTAGAATTAATTTGTCTAGCACTGCTCCTGAACTGAACAAAAATGATAACAATTCTGTGGCCAACAATAGAATCAAGGAAACAGAGTTCTTGGCACATTATCTGGGAAAGGATAACACTATGCTAAATGCTGCCATTAATGTAGACAAGAGTGAAGTCTGTTGATCGTATGTGTGAGGACGACAGCTGCCAGCTGCTGTGTGGCAGAGTTTCAGTTTGCAAATACACACACACTCGAAAACACGCGCACACACACACATGCAAAGAAACTGTGAAATATCATGGCATCAGCGGGCGTTTCAGCAAGCAGACACCGACAACAAGGAAGTGTGGCCTATGAAGGAAAGGAAAATAGCCCCTTGCAAGTCTGTCTGGCCTCGAGTTTTGTTCCTGCACTGTGGATACAGTAGAACTCCGTGTTTTATCCAGTCAGGCTTGCCAGCCTCCACTACTTTCACAATCGTTGTTCCAGTCCCCATCCTCTGTGCCCTCTCCGCTCCGCCCCCCTTCCTCCCCGACACAATTACCACTGCACAACTCATTCCATTACTGTATACACAACCACAACTACATATGTGCCCTCTCCGCCCCCCTTCCTCCCGACACAATTACCACTGCACAACTCATCCATTACTGTGTAACACAACCACAACTACATATGTGCCCTCTCCGCCCCCTTCCCCCGACACAATACCACTGCACAACTCATTTCCATTACTGTGTACACAACCACAACTACATATGTGCCCTCTCCGCCCCTTCCTCCCCGACACAATTACCACTGCACACTCATTCCATTACTGTATACACAACCACAACTACATATGTGACCTCCGCCCCCCCCCCCCCCCCCCCCCTTCCTCCCGACACCATTACCACTGCACAACTCATTCCATTACTGTATACACAACCACAACTACATATGTGCCGCTCTCCGCCCCCCTTCCTCCCCGACACAATTACACTGCACAACTCATTCCATTACTGTGTACACAACCACAACTACATATGTGCCATCTCGGTCCCAATACTCACAGTCTGTTCAGAACAAAACTAGAAAGAAAAACTGATATGCCGCTAAACAAAAGAACCAAATGACACAACTTGTCTCGGTAATTGTTTCTTTCCATTTATGGTATCGGTAATTTGTCTTTGTGGATGTTCAGTTTCTGTCTGCAGTCACCTCAATGTCTGGCTGTTATAAGGCAACCCACAAGAGGAGAACCACACTCCCAACACAACAGGACACCACCTCGTCCCCTTACAAGGGGCCGGAATAGCTCAGTTGGTAGAGCGCCGGACTCGTGATCCTGGGTTGCGGGTTCGAATTTCGGTATAGGGATTTTCCTCGGAGTTAACATTGGTTCCGACTCCATTCCCATATAGTCCTTCGAATGAGACTATAAACCGAGGTTCCGTGGTGAAGCACGCATAACATCTTGCACACACGTAAAATCCCATCACCAACTTTCGGAAGAGAAGGCCAGTTTGGCCGTTGGTATGGATGACACGTGTCACATAGCATGCACTTCCCCGAAGATGGAGTATGGCTGCCTTAATGGCGGGATAAAAAAAGGGTCATACACACAAAACTCCACTGCCTGGCTATACAGGGAGTGTCCGCAGGAGTATCAGCCTGCGTACGCAGAAAGAAAAGAAAGAATCCCCTTACAGAGCCACGAGCGAGTGACCCCTCTATAGGGCGCAACTTAGTGGCATGCACATCATTATGGACGACTGTAACCACACAATACATAACATTATATTATTATTATTATTTCCCCAAGATGGAGTATGGCTGCCTTAATGGCGGGATAAAAAAGGGTCATACACACAAAACTCCACTGCCTGGCTATACAGGGAGTGTCCGCAGGAGTATCAGCCTGCGTACGCAGAAAGAAAGAAAGAATTATTATTATTATCACTTTTTGATTAGGATATACACTGTGAGAAAGAACTCGGGGTTGATCTTGACCCCCATCAGTGCCTTGCCAATGAACCGTCGACATCTGCAGAGGTAGGATTTTTTTTAATTCATACACGCCAAAAAGAGAAAAGGTCTGGTGTGACAAGAACTTTCACTTGTTTTATTTACTAATTTATTGCTTTATTTTCAGGAACACTGAGCAAAGTACACAGAAGAAAGAAAAAAAAAGAGAATGTAAATGCACAAAATGATAACAATGCCCCCTCTCCCCTTTCCCCCAAACACAAAATTATACCAGTTGTACAAAGAAGCCAAACTGAAATGCAGTGACAATTATGAACAGCTGACGGCAGATTTGAAAGGCTCACAATCTGTCACACAGACAACAAAATTCCAGAATACAAACACTTTATTCAGTACAGTCACCACAAGTCCTCAGAAGTCACAGCGCACCAGATCGCAATTTCTTTTTTACAATGGTGATCTTTACACATTCTCACAAAAATCAACAACAAAAAAATTATTCACAACTCTTCTTGTATCTAACCATACAACCAAAAATAAATGCGCTTGCAAGTCTGCAAGAAGCTCAGAGTACAATCTGTAGATCAAGCAGGCTGTCATTTAGATATGTACAATGCAAATATGGCATCTTTTACACACAAGCAGATAGGGACCACTGGCATCATTACACCCGTCAATAGTATCATCAACACCTACTTGGTTTCTAAATCCATCCTGACATAGGAACTGTAACCTCTTTACAGGAACATGAACATAAAGCAGAACACGAAATAAAACAAGGATGAAGTACCATGATGATGATTACTGATACTACGCAATCCTGCCAAGTTTGTGCATACTACATCCCTTCAGGTTGGTAGTTTGTTACATGAATTATGATACTGTGATTTATGGTTCTGGAGAAGTCTTAGATCTGGACTTGCAAGAAGTGTATCAATGTATTTTGAATATTAGTTTCAGCTTACTCAGGTCCTGAAGACCAACAGACTATCCAATGAAACCCTCACCGTGTGTCACCCAGTTGTTACTGAGAGACAACCAACTGAATCGGTGTATGAACAAGCTCGACATGTTAAATACCTCTCCACTCTCTCTCTCTCTCTCTCTCTCTCTCTCTCTCTCACACACACACACACAGAATCTCGACAGAAAGACAGAATGACTACATGAATAATATAATGCTGCAAAAGCTGATGGAGAACTTGCTAAAGGAAAATGCAAGTCCTCTTTTTTTTTCTTTTCAGTAAACATATACATTAAAACACAAGTTAAAACTAAAACTGATTATGTAGTTACAGTATACATGCCTTAAATGAGGCAAATCATGGAAGAATACATGGGGTAACTATTAAATCATCACTGTAATGTGGAGAAGGATCTGAACAGAATAAAGGGAAATCATGGCATGAGATTTTGTGTGGTTATGATTTTGCACAGATCCACATAGTAAATGCATATGACAGAAAAAAATCTGAAGAAAGAAAAGAATATTTGATTAAAAACACAAAATCTGCTCCATTCCAATCTGAAAGATACCCCATCAGCTGTAAACCAATTTTCAGTATGCCTGTATGTGCTGATATGCATAAATGTTGGTTGATGTTAACTTTGTAACAAGAGAAAATTCTGGGTGTGCTTGTTCATAGGACACCAAATGAGAACAGCACCTGTTAAATAAAAATTCACCATATAATGATGATGCATACTGGCATACATTCAACACAATAAGAAGTCAACAACTGCTTTTTTTTTTTTTGCACAAATGTTTCTTACTCGTCCATCAGCAGGACAACCTTCAATGGACGATAGTCTCCTCCATTTCCAATAGCACAACCGAAAAATAAAAGGGTTAAAAACAAGGTCTTCAGCAGAACTAGTCAGTGACCTGACCACAGAGGACCAACCATCACTGTGCCAGGGTAGAAACAAATCTGGCAAAAAAAAGCAAAAAAAAAGCACAAGGTCTGCTTCTAATATAAGATGAAGTATAGAAATGGGATAGGAG
Organism: Conus ventricosus; assembly: GCA_018398815.1. Taxonomy (NCBI): domain Eukaryota; kingdom Metazoa; phylum Mollusca; class Gastropoda; order Neogastropoda; family Conidae; genus Conus; species Conus ventricosus. The sequence goes on along the minus strand of CM031607.1, from coordinate 43,115,844 downwards.
TAGAATGGCTTGAACATGCTCTTTAAAAGACTAAGAAATGATATAAACTCCAAAAGATCACACCAACAAATCTGATATGTTCAATACGATTAATTTGCTACGTTTTGTCTCCCTTCTGTCTTTATATTTCTCAGTGTGTGTATGTGTGACTAAGTGTTTGTGTTGCTTTGTAACCATTTGTTTCTTCGTTGTATTTTGCTCTGTGTCTCCTTGTTTTGTCGATTAAATAGCGCTGAAATGTGATTAAAAGAGTGAAGAGTGGGATGTTGACCAAACTGCAGAAAGAAAGAAAATCTGAACCAAAATGGAATGAGAAAAAAACGAAGGAAAAACTTCAAATAAACAGTGTGTACCCAAAATACATAACTGCAATAGCACCAAAGCAAAACCAATCATTATGGCATGTAAATCATAAGGCAATGCACCATAAATCAGGCAGAGAGAAAAATAAAAGAAAAATGCTTCAACTGACTCATTTTAAAAGTACCACAAATCATCTTTCAATCTGAAATGGAAAAAAAAACAGGATGAAAATAAGATGTAATACCAGAGAACATTACAAACACTGAATCTTGCAAATCCACATGTACAGGTGACTCTCCTTGAACAGATGCAAGTTCATCTAATTTTAATGATGAAGCAGCTGTCTTTCTCCATTCAGTAGGACAGCCCCAACAAAGGTGCCACAGCTCGCTGGACTATTAACAACCTGTCAGACTATGGAAGATGCACAACCAATGGCTAAACAAACAGCAACGACAAAAATGTCTTGACAACAACAACAAAATAATGTGTATGAGGGTATGTTCTAGACCTGTGCACCGTTCACGTGTGGTGTATTCCGAGCACCAACTGACAACAAAATAGAACAAAAAACAAAACATAAACACCTACTTGATACTCCAAAACTACCCTAACATGTACCATAGTAAACATGGTGAATAGTCACAGAAAATTTGAAAGCCCGTTTCTCTTTTGGTTTGCTAACTAATATTTACCATCATCAACGTTCCCTGCCTCGTTAAAGATTTCCTTTAATTAATATTCATCAGTCATCTCTGTGGTCTGATGGTGTCAATAAACAATACCCAAAGGCTTAACCAGCATGTACAGTAAGTAATTCAAGTCGCCAAGTATCACGTTATCAGTTGGGTCCTCATCTAATGAAGACTGGCCTCCACTCCAGTTGGCAAAAGGAGTCCAATAAGACTGTAATTCCTCACTGAACCTTACAACATTGTCATGCAGTTTAAGTGTGGTGGATTTGTCTTCTGAAATGAAGTTTTCCTGCTCTCCCTGTAGAAAAACACTACAATTCTGTAAAAATACGCTGATTCTTGGAATATTCCAAGAACAAATTTCAGGTGCACAAGTCTGATGTTATCTTCATCTACTTTAAAAAGAACATGCACAACAACAACAAGAAAACCCACAGCACTTGTTATTCAGAAAAAAAAGTTTAACATAAACAAAGGAAAAACCAAGAGAGAAGAGAAAGACCGGGGAAGGCTTGGGGAGTGATGTAATTCGATCACCGGATCCAAATAGAGAACAAACCATAACACTGGTCTGTGCGTAGATTCTGTTCTGGCTAATACTTGGTAGAAAGAAACAACACTTTTTGCCTAAGGCAAGATCATTTCATTTCTCAAGGTCCTGTCTTCAAACCACAATAAAAAGTGGAAAATAAGAAGATGTTTAAACTGTCAAAAAAAAAAGATGGCTGTTGTTGATGGGTGCACACTTGCTTGTATGCACTGGACACAAAATCCGACAGGCTCTAGACAGATATTGCCTCTGAAATACAATAACCACTGTAATCCTCACTCAGATTCATATAAAAACTGCATCTCTTTACACAAACACAGAATTGACTGTGAGTGAGTGTAAACTGGAAAAGAAGGAGCCTGGGTTCTACACACAAACCCGGTTATACACATAAACAGATATGAGCAAGTACATAAGACGCAAATGTCAAAATCCACAGCAGGGAAGGTACAGAAGGGGATTGTTTTTTTTCCAGTAACCCAACCAATGTGTTTACACAAACATATGAACAGTATGAATTGTGAATATAAAGCGGTTCTGCTGATGTACGATTCTGAAAAATAACATGCTGACCACAAAGTCACCATCCTGGTAGCTCTTGGTACATGTGTAGACATGGTAGCTCTGGTACATCTGAAGGCATTTATCAGAGTGTTCTCCAGGAGTGGCTCTGCTCTTCATGGAATCGTGGTTTGTGGGCAGAGAACTGATGAGAACTATCTTTAGTGTGTTGAATCCAGTATCCTTTGAAGCGAAATATCACATGGACAAGTCATGAAAATGGTAGCAGTCTTGTCACAAAGTGATATTTGGCTGTGCAGGTTTGCCGTAAAACAACCTGGTTTCCGTTCCCTTGCATTAAATGTGTGCCAGTATTATAAGAGCATCTCCATTTGAAAGCATCCAAATCATCACAAACTCATGAGTGAGAACAGTACCTAGGGAAACTTTCAGCATCAGCAAAGAAACAAAATTACTTATCATACCCCTGGAAATTCTTGCAGGAGTTATGATAAGTCTCCTCGTTCTCTAGAGAGAAGAATGGATACACTTTGCACTGAATCAGATCTGAAACACTGCCTTTCTAAAACTGAAAGAAAACGTACTCAACCAACACAATACACTAGATACATGCTGCCCCAACTATAAAGTACTTTCACCATGTGATCCAAGCTGAAACCTTCAAGTGGAAACAGAACCACTTTTACATGACATTCAGTAGTGTCACCACACACACACACACACACACTAATATTAAGAGAAGCAAAAACAACCAACCGATTCAAATGTTTGTACTTTTTTTTGCTCTCATCTTCTGAACCCCCTCCATAGCATTATTTCAGTCACAAAATGTGGCACCCCTACTACACACAGCCACACTCCTTTTCATCCCACTGCAGTCCCAGACATGGATACACATTCCGAAGATGATATTTCAATTTCAGCGTCTATGGCTCTTCCAGCTGATGGTTGACTTTTCACTGCTTACAAACAATGTGCAGTGCCTTTAACACCTGAAACAACATTCAAGATGAACAAGCATGCACTGTTCGTATGCTGTTGTATACACAGTGTTGCATCAGACCATTGTGAACAGATATCGCATCTGGAGTTATCTAAGAGAGGTATTTGAATCAACTGAGATAGCTATTTAAATCATCTCATGATAATTTGACCATTCTGAAGAACGTGTAACCTCCGAGATTAAATTATCACTCCTTATGTGGGTGGGAGTGAAAGATAACTTCAAAGTGTGTGCTTGTTCATGCATGCTGATGTGTGTCAACGAAACACAACAACTTGCACATTTTGCAGATCTCCCTTCTGATAAAGCTTTAGTACATACAACAACAACAATAAGAAGAAAAGAAAACAGTTAACAATGAAACTGTTTTCTCTCAATTTGTTCCTTTCATGCGAAACTAAACACACACATACAAAGTTGGGTGAACATTCATACATGCTCACCATTTTTCTACCATCTAAACAGCCTTGATTCTGGAGAAATAACACTTACAGTTTATTAGTTGGTAAAGAGGGTTGGGGAAGTTGTAACGAAGATTTATTTATGATAAAACATGTTGCCACCATCCAGTTGCGTCATCCTACAGCAAAAAAGCACACAACCATTAACATCAATAAATCAATGAAAAATAAAATCCAATGACTACCAGCAAACCATCTAGCAGTAGAAACAAACTGTACGTAAAAAGAACAAAACCCTGATGAACAATCCCAGTCAAGCATCAGGGTTACAAATCAACAAGCAAGGCATAGTTTCAGCAGCAGGATAAAATGACCATGAAAACCTCTAATTACATTGAAATGTCCAGTGTCATCAGATGCATCTGTGGATCTGTTTTCCTTGACGTCTAAACAAGTGTATCACAACAGAAAACAGATGTCGAGCAGCAGAAACCAGGAAAGCCAGTCTAAAGTGAATAAGTCCTACCATACCATCAACATCCAAAATGTCGACACCTGTGAAAAAATTAACCACAATTGCATAAGAACCTGTCAACAAGATCCTTTTCTGTTTCACAGAACCGCATTTGACAAGATTTGATGCAGCCTGCTCATTTGTTATACCATTACTATCATTATCTTAAGTATGCTCTCATATGAGAGTGCCTGGTATTCTTCTCACGGTCTGACATCACACTGGGTTTATTTGAATACATAAAAATCCATATCACCTGAAACCCATTTGTTTTTCAAAGCATCAAAGGCCTAATAGTGTTGGAAGAGCTGCTGATGAAATCAGTGTGTTGATGTGATGACATTTTAGACCTCTTGATAAAAAAAAAAGATAAAAAAAAGACTCTAGTTTATGCCAGCGCCTCTATCTGGTACCCCTTGATGTCTACACCTGTGGGGCACCACTGTAGTCTTCAGAGACATTGCATTTAATACCATATCAGACTGACCTTCAGAGATAATCTGGAGAGAGAGAGGGTGTGTTGGTCATGCACTGCTACGTGTGAAAGGAATGGAAGTGGAGAGAACAGGCTTTGAATGTCAATACTGTGTTGCTGGTTTACTTTTGAAAGTACCCTGCATTCACCTGAGACAGAATGCAAGGTAAAACATCATTGTTACCACCATCATTAACGCACACACACACAAAATTAAAGAAAAAAGAAAGCAATTCTGGTGACGATTACCGCCACACGGCTTAATTTCGGACAACTGAGGACCACACATGAACCAGACTTTTCCATAGGACTAAAGTCTGACGGTTCCTTCACGCACATTTGTTTAACCCTCATTTTTTCAAACATGTAGTCGCTGTATTTCTTTACCAGAATAAGTAGTTCTCCGCAATCACTGGCATCACACAAACAGCACAGATTCCAAAGAAATTGTAATTATCAAGAAGCTTTCATGATGAAACAGCGCTCTAAATACTGGTTCTATTTCTAAAAGTAAAGACACTTCCAAAATAGCAATAATTCACACAATCTCTTTCACGGTCACAATCCCTTTCATGCTGAAGAAGGATGGAGGAGAGGGGAAAAAAAAAAGAGTACTGTTCTTGTTTCATACCATGAAGAACTGATCTGGGTTCTGCACTCAAGCCTTCAAAAAAGTTCTACATATAATACAATGTTCTGGTAAAAACATGTCAACTTGGCAACAATTGTACAGACCCGACACCAGTGAACACCTCACTCAGCTGCAAACATAAACAGTCTTCACTTCCATGGGTATCTGTTGTCAAGCTGCAAAATGCTGATGACCATCAATGTGACTGGAAGTTGGCTCAGCAAGAAAAGAAAGTTTGTTTTTTGTTTCAAAATAAAGAGTGGACAGGCTAAGCCAGAATATCAATGGAAGAGAGGGTGTGATGGAAGTGGAGGAGGCTGGACAGAGAGGGAGGAGGAGGGACAGGGAGGGTGGCTAAGGGATGGGGGATGGGTAGGGTGGTAACGGCTCATTAAATGATATCAGTTTAACAAAATGCACTGTCAACCATGACTATTAATGATTCGTTCATTGCAAAAAGCACTGTGCGAAATCAACACCTCCAACAAAAAGTATTCACCTGGAGTGGAATTAATTAAATAATTTCAGATGTTTGTGCACAGAGCTCAGGAGGACCACACATTACACAAAGATAAAAATCACCACACCAACATAAAAAATAGTATGGGGAAATCTGCCCCCTAACAGACACAAGGAGGGCATTTTCAGCATGTTTTATTCCTGTCCAGCTCCAACGCAGACACACACCCCTGAGAAAGCTCATTTCATCAGAATATAAAAGATTTCAGCCAGCCTGCCGGGAATACAAAACTTTATCTGCCTTTAGGTCAAGAAACAAGAGGTTTGTCACTGAATGTAAAGCTGTGAACTTTTAATTCTCTCTACTACGTACAGCCATGGAGCCGATCTTTTTGAAATCATGTTGTGAATTCTCCCTAACTCTGAATTTAAAAAAAAACAATTCACAGGAAAACATAACACTTTCCAGGACCAAACATTCTCTCTAACACATGCACACAGCTCCCCAGATGGTCGTGTTTGTCAAAGACCGTTTCGAAAGAGATCAGCACAAACAGCACTCTTCCTATGACAAGGGGACTGAACCAATACTCAGTCGTCCCAACGCCACCCTCAGTAAAGCAAAACCTGACTCACTGCAAGTGCCATGAATCAAATCTCTAACATCAAAAGCCCATGAAGCTCAAGTCTCTCTCTCTCTCCCTCCCTGCCAGATGACATGAACACCAAGGCAATCAAGCAAAAACAATGAAGCTGGCCAACAATGCACGGACCTGCCACTCAGTCACATACAAAACAAAGGAAGTCAGCCAGAGAGTATGCCAACTAACGCAGCAGTAAATTCAACAACTTTTTTTTTTTAAATTGGGGGATGGGGGCGGGTTGACCTTATTTGGACAGTGATGATATTCTATAAATTGTCAAATGACACATATACATTGTTGTATAGTCAGCATTACCAGTCTTCTAAAAGAATGACAAGATTGCACAGGAGAGCGACCGCAGTAACAGTGAGAACTAGAATGGCACTAAGGAGAGAGCAGGGCTCACTCAGCCAAGGTGAAAGGGACTGTGGGTCAGCCCTATGATCTGGTCCATAGCCAAATGCAATGGGTTTGTTCCTAGGCCCTATTCTATCCACCATGCTGTAACAAAATCAATTCAGTAGTTTTTGCCTAACTCTCATAACATGCAGACCAAAAACAAACAAAAACCACATGCACCAGCTTACATAAGTGGATAAGAGCATAACCTCCTTGATGGAAGCAGTTACGGAAAAGGGTGTGTATGTAGCTTATTATATATATCTGATGAAAATAATGTTTTGAATTTAGAAAAAAAACAACAAAAAAACAACAACAATAAACTATGTACACTGACCTAACAACAGTAATGTAGTGCATTACTCCTGTTGGAAGATTTTGTTTTTGTGGCCATGAACAAAAGCTCCAAACTGTCATATATTTCAAATAGCTTTTGAAGTCTTCCCCGAAAGAGCAAACCTGATGAAAGTCTATGCTAATCATAAGCAAGAAATCCCACTCCACATCGGCAGGCCAAAATCAATCCACAAAGCCAAAGATTTTTTACCTTTTACGCTGGGTCATTCTGGAGAATTGAAAGTGAATCATCCATTTGACAACTCACATCATGTTGCTTAATTTGTCAATTCCAAATCCAAATGTCTGATCTTTTCAGTTCAATATGTACACACTCAAATTATGCACCCACAAGTTCAAACTGCACTGAAATCTGTCCAACGGATTATGGAGTGTAAGAAATCAGTGTCCATCAACTGATGCAGCCGAACTTCTCAACAATTTCCTTACTCCCAGAAGTCCAAAACACAGTCTGTTGATACATCCTAGTTATTCAACGTATCTCAACAGCACTGAAATCACTCAGGTGATTTACATCAAATCATTGCTTGGAACACACACAAACACGCTCACAACCTTGCTCCTCTATTGCAACCTTTTTCCAGATCTCCAGGGACTAGTGGGGAAAAATAAAAAGCGACGCTGCAAAGTCCACCATTGAAGAAGAACATAAAATCTGCATGAAACAAAGGTAAGTTTTTTTTCAAAGGCTTAACAGCAAGTCTACAAATTATGACAAAGTACGATCACATCAATTACAAAACTACTACAAACAGCAAAAAGTGCAAAATAATCTCTGTGCCAAACTAACGTAGATCATTTTGATCGTCTGCCATAAGTTCCAAAAATACTGCATCACCAAATCAGATAAATTGTTCAAAGTGGGGAAATAATGCTGATCCAAAAAAGAAAGAAAGCAAGCAAAGCCAGTGACAAATGACATGATCCTATGGGATGTAATGGAAGGATAATGCTGATATAAAAATAACTTGTGAATCGACCAATTCACATACTTTGGACAAGTGTAGACCTACAAAGGACGGCACATAGAATCAAACGCCTCCAACTGGCCTCATAAATCTAGGGGTATATCCCATTTCCCCTAAAAATGCCTCTTTGCAATATCACAGACACAAGCACAAAGAGAGAGAGAGGGAGAGAGAGAGAGAAAACGAGAGAGTGAGAGAGAGAGAGAGAGACAGTGAGAGAGAGAGAGAGAGGAGGACTGAACAGAACGGAAGTCTGAAGAATGCATACAATCCGCACTCTGTTCGATGGAATGACAGCTATATGTAGATGGCTCTCCTACTTTACAAGTACACATCATTTGTCACTTAAAACTTATTCAGAGAAACCGTCTATGCACGAACAAGACTGTAACTTCAGGGGGTTGCGTACTGTGGTTTGTGTTACTTCAGTGGACCTGTGCAGCATTATGAGAATTACCGACTCCTACAATAATTTGTCTCGCAGTTTGGCTAGTGGCATCTTTTGTTACAGACATGATCTCAACAGATCATAATCTCAACATGCATAGTACTGCAAACTGAAAGTGTCTTTCCTTCCTTGGTCAACAACAGGTCTCTCAAATGATCAATCATTTATACATCTGGTATGTGTAAAAACTCTGTTCTTCTCCCAAAAGATCAATCATTTATACACCTGGTATGTGTAAAAACTCGGTTCTTCTCCCAAAAGATCAATCATTTATACACCTGGTATGTGTAGAAACTCTGTTTCTCTCATACCCAAAAGATCAATCATTTATACATTTGGCATGTGTACAACTAACCAAAAGATAAATATGTTGACTATTCTTTTCTATAATCAATTGCCTGCCTTCTGCTTTTATCTTTTTTTTTTTTCTTTAACAAAGCCTGTAAAAATTGGTTGGAGTCCGCTGCATCTCTCACTGAATAGTTGTTCACTGTTGACACTATAGTTTTATAAAAGTTCTGCCCCCTGTCTTGTTCTTTTCAACAGCAGTCAAATTTTTTGACAGATGTGAGGAAAGTAGGCTGGTTTCAACATATTTTTTTCTTTATGGAGTCCTGAATTGACCCTAAATTGACCCTATTATGATCTTTTCCCTGTTTGTTTTGTGTGGTTCCATTGTCGTTTTCAGGCTGTACATTTTTGGGGCTGATACTTGGGCAGTGTTGATTATCTTAGAACTTGAAAGCCGGACAGGTGATTGATTAAATCTTTATTTAGAACTGATGGAGAGATGGGAACAAATTCTACAGACCTTACTTTCCGTAACATTTGTGGTTGTACTTCTCACATTGGCTAGGTCAGAAATGCTAGCACTGTGACTCAATCTATTTCTGAACACTAAAATAAAAATCTTTCATAGCTCCATTTCTAATTAACAAAATTGCAGCATTTCTCTTTTTATCAAATTGTATTCACTGTAGTATGCATAATGCACTTTTTCCCATGACACACTGATATTCTGTTCCAAATCGTGGCCATCCAGTTGACCCCCCCCCCCCCCCCCCCCCCCCCCCCCCCCTCCGAGCAGAGTTTTACTTTGAATTCCCATTTTCTTCTTGCAATTCGCTTACTTTACAACGACACAACAAACTTCACTGGGAAATGCTTGTACTTTGGCAAGGTTAATTTAAATCTGACTGAAAAATAGTAACTCCATCCATCAGACTAAATCGGAAAACAAAAAGCATGGCAAGGGAAGCTTAGTTTAAAAAGATATATATATATTCCCCATTTAAAGGGAAAATAAATTTATTTATCAGACCTTTCTTTACCCTGTCCAACTCTTCAGTCCAGAAGGCGCAATAAATCTCATTTAATTTAAGTCATGATAGTGCTCCAAACCCTACTGCAAGATGTAACCTGCATTGACGACTTTCAGATGCCACTGCTAAACCATCAAGTCTTTTCCTTCTGTCCACTATAAATGCTGTGGGGGAAGAAATCTTAGTCACTTCTTTTCTCTTCAGCAATCAAGATACTTTATCATTATCATCATAATCGTTTACTTTCACTTGCTTGATTCTATAACCAGAACATCATAAAAAGTTTTTCCTCAAGTTCTCCTATCACTTTACTGATTACTTTCAAAATGCAAAAAATAAAAGACTGCATCTGCAACAAGTGACAGCAAATTCAATAACTTGGACAACATTCCCTGGTTTGTTAAGCTAATAATTCATAAACATAATAACATACTGGCTTTTTAACAGTTGATAAGGCTGTGCTAATTTCTTACTGTAATTCACTATCAAATCTTTTTTCTTCACATTAATCAACTATGATCATAACATTAACAGCACACACCTTTCCTTTACATCAGCTAACAAAATAACATTCTGCAAACATGTCCAGTCTAAAGTGTTCTTCATAACGAAACACACTGTGGACATGACCCCTCTTTTCGATTACGTGTTTGGATTTTGCTGGGGTCTTTTCCCACTGCGCACCACTATACATGACACAAAGTTGTATGAGACTGAGGGCAGAAGTCCTAGAAACACTAACATAGTATGGCACCCATACATCATGCAGATCTATGTATATTATGCAAATGAAATATAAATGCTACACATTTTGATTGAAACTGATGGAGATAACTAACTGGCAGAACAGCTTGCATCCACTCTCAACAAGTCTGTCCTTCAAGAAGAGAGAGACTGACTGCAGAGGACATACTCTTCACAGGGTGGTCATTCTCTGAAACAAATAGGAGAAACGTTCTTTGAAACAATCAAGAAAAACATGATGAAATACCTGAAAGAGTCAAAGACTAACAGTGCTCATGTGTACATGTGTGCACACATGCAAGACCTGACCAGCACATTAGGTTTATGTGTATATCAGCTATCAGCAAAGTACGACAACTAGCCTTCTTCTCCTAGTAGTTTATTCACAGTGATTTATTTACATTTAGCTGTAATCTCTGTGCCGTGGCCTCATGGCTCAGCGGATATTGTCCGGTAAACATATGGACTAGACTTCAAGCAGTGATGCCTCCTTGATGGAACTAAAACTGCATTACATCTGACTGAGGTCAGTTTTGGTTCATACTGAACACATGTATCTGTACAAGTGTTCAAAAACCTTTTTCTTCTAGAACTTCACATTAAGAAGATCATTCTGAAGTTGCTCAGAAGCAGTGTCGATTTGCCATTATCTCTTTAGCATGTTAATGTGTCATTTATGCATATAGCCCCAGTGGCATGGCACGTCAGAACTTATATGTTTCCTTTGCTCACATTCTAATTTTGGACCAACTGATAACCTGACATTGTTCATATGATGGATAATCTTTCAACTCTTTAAAAAATATCCATAACAAGTTTTGATAAGAAGTTAAAAAAAATGTTCAAACAAATCATGTACTGACGAACAATCTATCTGAAACCGACATTCTGCAAAACCAAATGGCATCTTTATAGCACTGAGCTAGCAAAGCTGGAATAACTTCAACACCATATCACTTACAGATTTGTATGCTTCTTTCACAATTAACCATCAGTCAGACAGTTTTCATTGAAAATTCTGAATTTGCTCAGATACATGCATATAAATAAACGAGTCTGTCTAGTAGTAGTATACTCTTCATTTTCTCAGATTTTCAAGATGATGTCTTTTCATATCAGTTTCTGTTCCATAAATTCACTGCCTAAATTACAGGCTGAATGATACAGTTCATCTATCTACTGGTAGAAATAGTGTGCATCAACAACTACAACGATTAACGTACACTGCCTTTGAATTCAAACAACCAGTTAGAGTTTACACAAACTGATTAACTATGCTATTCAGCTTGTAATTAAGCAGTGAATATATGGAACTGGCACAAGGAGATCTGATCATCAAGCAGTGCAGTCGTATATTCTTCATAAGTTAGACCTTCGTTATGCATACAATGTATATATTGAGAAAATTCAAAATTTCAAATACAAAATTTCTCACTGAGAATTAACTATAAAAGAAACATCTCATGAATGTTAACAGTGATAAAAAGTTTTCAATTGATGTGTGTGTGTAAGTGTGTGTGTCTATGCTTATGTGTTCACATGTGTGTGTGTGTGTGTGTGTGTGTGTGTGTGTGTGTGTGTGTGTGTGTGTGTGTGTGTGTGTGTGAGCTGGAGAGAATCTATACAGAGAGAGAGAGAGAGAGAGAGAGAGAGAGAGAGAGAGAGAAGAGAGAGAGAGAGAGAGAGAGAGAGAGAGAGAATGAAGAGAGAGAATTCAGATTTTGAGTTTCAGGATGGTGAACAAAATGTATAGCAACATGACAATATCAAAGCATATAAGTCAGAATGTTTTGTTTCATTCACATGAGATCAAATAAAAAATATACCATGAAATCCTAAAGAAAAAACGAGAAAGGCGATGTCTATACGACTCACATACATGTAATTAATCTATGTTCACCACACAACTGATGAGAATGAGGCGCAAAGGGTGGTTAGGATATATGGGGAAGGGCAGAAACATTAAGATTCAATTGATAATGCATTCAAGCACACGCACACACTACTGCATCACAAAAAACATCAAATGCAGACAAGCTGGGCCCTTCTTTCATCAGCACCATCAGGCAGTATCAACCCACTTCCGCTATCACTATCACTGCCAGACCCACCACTACCCCTGTCCCCTTTCTTGACTGGTTCTTTTTTTTACCCAGAGCAGTGCTTTGAAAGGTCCCAGGTGATCTCCATGCATTGCTCCCTCTCTGCCTTTTACACAGTGACCACATGTGCAGCTGTCAAGGGAAAAAAATTTTAACCAAGACTGACACTGTGGTCATTGTTCTTAAATCAACAGGTCGCTTACGTATTGAAGATGTGCATCATCAGCATGAAATAAAATTTAGACAACATGCATGATCCTTCACGCTGATCATGTGGTATAGCTTACTTCTCTATTTCGCCTACTCATAAATTAACCGATACCCACCTCCGTTTGGTGGAAATGACATTTATGGTTTGATCTTGACAAAACATAATTTGATATATTTGTTATACAGTTTTGCATATGACATGATTTTACATGTCTTTACTGGCATATATATAAGCAACAGCTGTAATTGATCATAATTTACTGTTAGAAAAGGACTATTTTGTAATGTTGATTTTATTGCTAAAAACATTAGTCTCAGAAAACATTAATCTCAGATTTAAGGCTATTCTGATTCCATGACATCTTCATGTAGAGAATGACTGGAAAAGTCTTAACAACATTTATCATTCTGCCAAGTCTGATTAAGCCCATGCTTGTTTTTGTACTTGCTGAAGAAATGCCAACCTTAATTAAGTGAAAGTTTACACACACACACACATACGCAATTGCACACACAAAAGACAAGTGAAATAGAGTAGCTACATAGACTCACTATATAAATATAACGGTCAATGACTAAGTAGGACTTGGAGAAAGAAATGAAAAGAAAAATGAATGAATGAAGTGAGTGAAGTGAGTGTTAACTATTTGTTAATGACTTACAGACCGACAGTTCTACAGCTTGTGCAAAACATGATTCAAGTCATGCAATTCTGATGAAGATGGCACTATTTTGTACAAACCAAAAATCATCGGCCTATGATGGGATCTCTGAGAAGTAATTCAGCAGGCTTTTTTTTACACTACTGAAATTTCTTGCGGAGACTTCAGCTTCATACGGTCCTATACCCCCCATTTCGACATGATCTACATTTGACAAAGGCAAGTGCTACATTTGACAATGGCAAGCGCTACATTTGACAAAGGTAAGTGCTACATTTGACAAAGGCAAGTGCTACATTTGACAAAGGCAAGTGGGAGAATCTTCAGACTGCTGACTCTGGATGCCAACAGCAGGGTGCAACACAAGAAGCAGCTTTCATGTTGAGGAACCAAGCCTGAAAGTCTCCTCCAACGAAATAACAATAGCTTGCTTTTGTGTAAACACTGTATATGTTGTGAAAGAAATAATAAAACAGCCAGAGCACCCCTATGGGGTTTCTTCCGTTTCTCGTTTAACTGTTGTCCCACTTCCTGTGCCTCTCAGTGGCATTCTCCCATGTCACCATTCTCACATAACAAGTTTACACATGATTTATTGACTTCACTGTTGTCTGCTAGCTTATACCAAAACCACAGTCACAATTCTGCGGGTTCCACTTTCACTTTTTTGGTCTTGATTTTTTTTCTCTCTCTGAATCCCATTTTTACATTTTCCTCAAATCCGCAAATTTGCACAGAAGTGGAAGCTCTTCTGATTAAAGTCTACCTCGGTGCTCAAAACTCTTAGCAAACATGACAACTTTTTACTACAATCCTTATTAAATTGGAAGCAATTCAGAAAAGTGAAATAAACAAGTTATTACAATGCTCACCTGACAACAACATGGATGACTGGTTCTGCACTGCAGGCTGTGTGATGCACATCTCGCTGTCGGTGAGCACGCAGCTTCTGTCCATGAAATCCCCTTCACTTTCAGCATCAACATCCGGCTTCTTTCCAACGAACTGGCTGGCACGCTGTAAGTCTAAGACATTGTGATCTTTTCTGTCTGACGAGTCTCCTTGCTGCTCTCCCTTGTCACCGAATTGCGTGCAGGCTGTGGTGTCTATATCCTTTACAGCACACTGTTTTCTGTCTGTGCCCTCCTCAGCACTAAACCTGTCTGTGCTCTCCTCAGTACTAACACTTTCCACCTGCTGGAACAGAACACAACTACTATCACACTCTGTCCTATGACCTGGCTCGTCTTTTGATTCCTTTGATTCGTCCTGTTGAGGACTGACCACATCTTCACTTTTCAACTGTAATGCTGAAGCCTTTGCACTCCCATTTTCTGTTGCGTGCACACTGGCTGCAACTGTGTCCTCAGTGTGCTCCGTTTTGATGATCAAATGTGACACATCACCTTTTACATGATCCAGATAATCTGTGTCGTCTGTTTCTTGTTTTATTGCTTTTTTAAAATCACAGTCTTCTATCTTCACACATGAAGCAGATTTCATTTTATGATTGGAAGTCGAAGCAGGGGTGAGGGAGACATCCTTTTCCTCACAGGCTGACTCCCCACACTCCTCTCTCTCAGCTTCAAAGTTAACACTGTCAGCAGTTTGCACGAAGCATGGATCATCGGGAGGAGTGCCTTTTGCAATTCTTCGACAACGTGGGCCTTGAAGTCGCCTTGGTGTGGTCACCTGGCTTTTTCCTCCCGTTCTTAAACCATCAGTGACCTTCACTATTTCATCCACCTTCACCTTCACTCTGTCCACTTTAACAAGCATCACTCGATGACCTTTAAACTTGCCCACCACAATATAATGTACTCCCTCTATCAGTGAATCATCTTTCCTTTTCCTTTTCTTCAGTTTCTGGTTGTAGCTTTGTCGCAGTCTAGGAGAACGTTTCTTCTCGAAGCCATGATCCAGATATTTAGAGAAGGCGTGAGGACTGTAGTTTACTGATGAACGTTTTTTTCTCTTTACTTCAGTTCGATTTTGATGTCTGCTCCTTTTCCGCTTCCGTCCTTTCCGCTTTGACCTGCATGAAGGCCGATAATCATCTGACGACTCTTCATTCTCCTCACTGTTCTCTTCTCCACTGTCACTGTCACCATCTGACCAAAGCTGAACAGATGAACGCCGAACATTCTGGCGTGAGCAGGGAGTGACAGCCTTCCTCACTTGCTGCTTATCATTGTATGAATTGCCTGAGCCTTTATCTTTCAACATACATTTACTGGCTGATTTTTTCTTCCTTTTCATGTTACATTTGTCATCTTCATTTTCAAAAGTAGCAGACTCCACGTTCTCATCAAAACTCCCGTACTTTGATTCCAGTTGTTTGGCATCATTACCACTGATGCCATTTGTGTTTTGAACTGTTGAGCTCTCTTCTGAAATGTCTGTGCTGGTGTCAAATACATTTATTTCTGGCCTGTCAGACTGAGGTTTCTGGGTTGAGCATGCAGAAGATTCACAGACTGTCGTGGTCAAAGCCTGACAGGCCACCTGCTGTAAAAAAGATTTCTGTTCAGATGTGTGCGAGTCGTGGCCACCAATGAAGGCATCCCTGGCCTCAGGATGACTACCGTTGCCCTCACTCTTGTCTTCGTGCTGGTCCTGGTGGCCTTGAACCATTAACTGTTGCCCCTGTTGAGTTACAGAATCACAGACTTGTTTCTGTTGTCTGGAGTCCTGACACAAGTGCTCTTGGCTGCTTGTCTCCGACACTGAACATGGTTGATTCCCAACGTGGACTTGCTGATCTCTGGGACTGTACGTGGAGCCACTGTTTGTTTGGCCAAGAGGAGAGAACTGGCCAGACTGATGAGTAAACTGGCTGGGTTGTAAAAAATGGCCTGGCTGCTGAGATGGCGACATGAATGGGTACTGCTGGTGTGGAGGAGAATACATGTGAGTGGGCTGTCCAGCAAACTGAGCAGGACCAGGGCCTGGACCAGGACCGTGAGGCGGAGCAGAAGGCAGAGTGGGAGCTGGACCGGTGACATTGTATCCCCTACCAGGCTCTACGTTCGAGGGGTTTCCACATTGGCCATACTGCTGAGGCAATCCTGTGGTCCCACCGACTGGCTGTTGATGCTGTTGCTGGGCAACACTAAACCCTGACTGGCACATCCCTTTCCTTCCACTCCCTGTGGGCTCATATCCAGACGGTGAGTAGTTATAATGGTACTGGTTGTGGCCCATGCTGTGGCTGTAATTCTGTGGATGAGGGGCTCCATGGTAAGGGAAATGCTCACTTGCCATGCCACTGCCAACACGGGAAGCAAACTTTCCACCAGCACTGTGATGACCCGAGTGAGAGAAGGCAGCCTGCTGGTTGTAGCCACACTGCTATAATGGGGGTAGCCTTGAGGGTAGTCCTGACCTTGGCCCATAGCACCCATGCTTCCCTGACCTGAAGCAGAGGTTGAACCTGCAGTGACCGACTGACAATGCGGTGTGGATACAGAAGGCTGAGTTGTGAAGGACTGTACAGATGGAGACCATGTGTTGTAGGAATACATGCTGGAGGATACTGGCTGCTGGTACCCTGCCCTCCACCCATCCAAGTACCATAATTATATGCCTGGGACCCATGGTTGGGATTCCACCCTGGTGGCTGACTGCTGTTCTGCCACTGTTCTCCCCACTGTGCTGGTCCACCACTAGAAGCACCCCACATCCCTCCAGCCCATGACTGAGATGGAGGCTGACCAGGCTGACCACATGCCCACTGGCTTGAACCGCCATTTCCTCTTTGGGCTGGGTACTCCACCTTCACCGATGGTCGTCGATCACGGTCCAAGGTTTGCCAGGACTGTCCGCTGTTGTTCCCCATATCAATGTGGGGATTGTGTGTTTGGTTGTGGTGGTGCTGTAACAAAATCAGTAGAAGCCACATGCAGCTTCTGTTCTTGGCTGTCATTAGGATCAGGACTCGGTAAAGATGTCTGACAACCCCCTTCAGCCATCACTCTGGGTGCTGACATGCACTGTGGATCAACCAAATGACCACTCTGTTCTGAGCTGTCAATTTGAGGGAGAGATTCTGTCTTCAACTGATCCTTTTCCCCTCCCACACCAGGCAAAGGGCACAAAAGCTCACCAGTATGGGGATCAATCAGAGAGTTATGTTCATCAGTGAAACTGCAAGGGTCGTTTGTACAACTGGCTGGAGAAGTCTCTGCCTTGGAAAGCACATCTTTTGGAGACAAACGCCTCACACGCACCAATTCACGTCCAATTTTCAGGAGACTGTACCGCCGAGCGTCCATAGGGTGCATTCGCACTAACTTGACATCTGGGGATGCCCGGTGTGGGAAGATTGTACACATCTTGAATCTCTTATATACTGGGGTTGGGACATGAAAGGTAAAGGTGTAGGCAGCACAGGGGGAAGGGGTCACTGGAGGGCTGTTCACCCGGTCATCTGACATGCGTCGAGTGGTGTTCAAAGTCAGACCCAGTTTCTTCATTCTGCTTTGTTTACCAAGCCGCTCAGAAGCTCCAGACAAGCCTGAGCTGGATGCAGTCTTTGAACCACTCTCCTTCTTACCACTGCCTGCCGTCCGACTCCCTGTCTCTTTCTTCGTGATTTTACAGTCAGTTACTGGGACAGTTGTATCCGAGCTGTCACAGCTGACCTCTTTTCTGCTCGTCACCATCTGTGTGTCTGTTGTCCTGTCTTTTCTCACCATCTGTGTGTCTGTTGTCCTGTCTTTTCTCACCATCTGTGTGTCTGTTGTCCTGTCTTTTCTCACCATCAGTGTGTCCGTTGTCCTGTCTTTTCTACGACCCTTTTCATTCTCTTCCAATACCTCAGTCTGTTGCTTGATCTGTGGCTCGTCACTGTCCTTAGCCGCTTCTTTGGAAGCACTGGTGGATCTGTTCGAACTCACACTACTACTCTCAAAGGGAGGAGCTGTGGCTGAGAGTTGCTTGGCACTACTCCCAAAGAGCTCATCAACAGATACACTTCGAGGTGAAGGAGTCTGGGGAGATGAAAGGTGTGCTTGCCACTTGGCTGGCCCCAAACCTACCTCTGTAGGGCCAGCATCGTCATCCTGCCTGTAACTCAAGTTGGGGGAGGGATCGGAGTGGGGGTGGAAGAGGGCGTAGAATTGCGGGAAGTGGGTGTAGGGATACGGGCCATGGGATCAACATTGGACACAAAGTTGTAAAGATTCGACAAAGCTGAAGGGGCACTATTACCACATGAAAGGCTTAGAGGAGAACTGAAACTGCCTGATCGTTTTGTGGCTGCTTAAACTCCAATCTGGCTGCTTCATGACTCTCAGGGCCCTTGGCAGTGGGGTATACAAATCTGACGGACTACAATCCATGGACACAGCTCTTTTAGAAGTGGCTGTGGACAGTCCACGGGACGATGGTGCCGCGCTGTCGTCTGGCGCACTCAACAGCTCTTGCAATGTTGAAGGATGGTTTCCTTTGTCTTGCCACTGACTCCTGTCACACGGCAAAAGGGTTTGACTCGGAGCTGGCCCAGTAGGAATTTGCAACTGTCTTCTGTTATCTGATGAAAATGTATGAGCGCTGTTCTGGCCTTTGCCCATCTGACTGCAACCACTGTCTTGCACAGGTCCTGTCTGTCTTTGTCCTAAAGACATGTGGGTGTTCTGCGGTGGAAATGGATGTTTTAGTCCAAAACGATTGTACATTTTTTGGGTAGAATCAGAAAACCTTTGACCTATAGGGCTGCGGACATTCTGGGCAGGGCAAGGGTATCTTGGCCCTGTCAGTGTGTTGTCTTGCATGGGGAAAGTCTGGCTCTGTGTTGCGTGGTCTGGCATATTCTGCACACCACACTGCTGACCCTGTCTAAATGGTTTCTGAATGCTGGACATGGGACTGGTCTGTCTCTGCCCTGATGGTATCTGGTTTGGCAATGAATTTGGCTGGCTAAATCCTCCAACTGTCTGCAAATTACTATGACCCAGGCCATGATGTCTTTGTCCAGCCATGGTGTCATTTTGCACCTGACTGAACTGGCAATGTCCAACTGGACTGTTATACAATGGTCTGGGCCCACCCTGGAATGACCACCAGTTTGAGGAAATGTCTTGAAATGATCCTGCAGATACTGCATATGATGATCTTGAAGACACTGAAGGACAAGATCCTGAGTTTGTATATCCTGAGGGGCTAACAGAAGATCCAAAAGAAACATCACTGGAAGACTGCAAGGGTGCAGCATGTGAAGAATCAACAGGTTTAGCTTCACCAAGAAAATTGTCCTGGGAAGACACTATTGTAAAATGAACAGAAGAATTGGCAGATACTTCAGGGGAAGAGTTTACTGATCTAGACAATAATCCTGGAGTCATAGCACTTGATGATACACACATGGAGGAGACTGGACTAATGCTAGAGGAAATTTCTGATGTGCAAGAAACCACGGTGCAGGAAATGTCCTGAAGTTTATCAACAGGAGATCGAGAGCTGCTGATACTCATATCCATACTCTGGGAGACAGCAAAAGGTAAATTTCCAGATGTGCTAATTGGACTTGGACTTCCAATAGACTGACTGTTAGTGGAAACAGCTTGGGCAGATCCTGAATGCATATCCTGCAACATTCCTGGAGACATAATCTGAGTTGATTCTGAAAAGGACTCTGAAGGTAAACTACACGTAGATCCTGGTGGAGTGTCTGGGATAGGTTTAGAAGACATGTCTTGTGCAGATGGTGAAGACCCAGCCTGAGTCAACTGTAGGGTACATTCCTGGCCTTTTCCATGGATAGACAGGGGAGGCATATCATGGACAGGTGCAGATGATATACCATGAACAGGGTCATTTAGATTACTTGGAACAGATCCTGAGGACACACTCTGAGGAGACTCTGAAGATATAGCCTGGACAGATCCTGAAGACATGCTTTGCTTAGGCATCGCTGGAATTATCTGGGGAGATTCTGTGGACAAATCCTGGACAGATTCTAGGAGTCTGCTTTGGGCATGTTCTGAAGGCACACTCACAGTTGATTCTGATGATGGACATTTCACTGGCTCTGTTGGCATACCTTCCATTGTCACAGATTCTGATGACATGCTTATGAGAGCTCCCGAGGGCATAGTAGATCCAGAAGTCATACCCTGGACTGACCCTGAGGGCATAACAGATCCTGATGACATACTCTGAATGGGTTCTGGGAGCACAGCAGATCCCGTTGACATACTGTGAACAGATACTGAAGGTACAGTTGATTCCGATGACACTTTCTGGACAGGTCCTGAGGGTACAACAGATCCTGGTGACACACTCCGGACACATCCTGAGGGCATAACTTGCACCATTCCTGGTGACACACTTTGGACAGTTCTTGAAGGCATGCTTTGAGCCGATCCTGATGGCATGCTTTCGGCAGGTCCTGAGGGCATGCCCTGGAATGATCCCGAAGGTACACTTGAGACAGCTCCTTGGGGCATGCCCTGGACAGGTCCTGAACCCTGAGCATATCCCCAACTGTTGAAGACTGGAACTGGATACTGCCAGTCAGTGGAGGTGTTAAACTGTCTGTCGTGTTGCTGTGCAAAACTGCCATCAGAATGCCGTCGCATGGCAGCTACCTGGGGCGACATAAAGTGGGCATACTGCTGTGAATTAGAATGCGGAGGGATGGAAGGCCCACTGTTGGGGTAAGCTGGAGGTGACATTGGAGTACATGTTGGAGGACTGAAGTTAGACTGTTGTCGACTGCTTGGAGCTCCATTCTGCCTAAAAGAGGCATTGTATGGGTGATGGCGAGGGTATGGATAGTATCCAAAGCTGTTGCCAGGGAACCGATGCATGAATGGGTATGAGCCATGTGGTGGGACTGACTGGCCCCACCCAGACGAAGCAGAATGGTAACCAGGGTATGGTGACATGGACGTAAAACCAGGTGCCATGGCCGACTCCCCCCACTGTTGTCTGTAGTACCCTCCTTGGTATGGGAAGCCGCCTTGCTGGTGACGATATGGAGACATGACGCCCTGTTCTCTCGGCACTGGTGTCTCCCCTCCTGGTGCCATCACAGGGCTCTGAACTTGCGGGCTGCAAGATGGATTGCTGCCTTCCCCTTGTGAACTGCTGTCCTCACGTCCTGATCCGCCCGACTTGGTTCCCAGCTTAGAATTCTTCCCACCAGCACGTTTCTTTGAGGGCTTCTTCGATGCTGCAAAAAAAAAAAAAAGAAAAAAAAACAACTCATTATGCAATGTACAGAAAGAATACTGCAGTGTAACATAACAGGATGTGATGAATTCTGCAAAACAAGATGTCAAAATCACAACTTTAAACTGTAATGGTGCCGTTCCCAAACAGTGCACTCTTCAATAATACAAGTGTGTTCATTTCTAGTTATACCATTGCAGTTTTCTTTTTGTATGATGTGACATTTAAACATAACAAAACTCAGTTTCAAGACTTTCAGCACTGCCATCCACACTTCAAAACAATCATTTCAGATCATGCAGTTCTGAACACTAATCTGTCAGATAATTTCAATGATTTCAAACAACTGGCCATGACCTGGGGAGCATTGTTTTAGGCATGATTGATGTCTGTTGTTTGTAACATCAGAAAAAGACATATTTGTCTAAAATTACCTTGTCTGTTTCACATTTTCTATTACAATACACACTGCTTTAGACCTTCTTTTGTTTGCTGAGGTTCCCTCCCTGGCCCCACTCTTTTGGATTTTTTCAGTAACCCTGCCATCTGTTTCAGTCTTCTTGGAAGTGAAGATGATGACAAACTGAATATCCACCTGTTGTGTCGTCTGAAGTGCCATCCAGCTGCGGTATTTCCCAGTCACTGTCATCCTTCTCCTCCTCCTCCTCATCTGTCTCATCATCACAGTCACTGTCTTCCATAGAACAATCATCCTCACTGTCAACCCTGAAAGGCCCGTCATGTCTGTCAGAGACACTTCTGCAACAAAAGACAAATGAACTGACATGCAAACATTTAAGTGCTGTGTAGGTTAACAAGGACAGAAAACACGAGAAAATATGTGTTGAGGGCAGGAAATTAAACTACAGCAAAGAACAAAAAAGGTGACTGAGTGTGCACTCAAAAGCGTTCACAAGACTGCACTGTGTGTATGTGCAAACATGCTTGTATATGTGCAAATTCCATGCATGGGAGAGTAAGTGTGCCTCGAGAATCAAGATAAATGGCTGCTTTCAGCAGAGAAGGGAACGGATATTATGTCAAGTACAATTAATCTGAAAACAGAGATGCTGAAATTTTGGTTGCACAAACACAGTGATCAGTTCAGTAATATTCTTTGCGCTTACAAACAAAATAATTTCATGAGACATCCTGCTGAATGGACAAATTGATCTCACTCACACACAACACACAGAAAAAAAAAATTAAAAAACCAGTCTGGATATCCGAAAAATAAATACTACTGAACTTACTTTTCACTCTTATCAATACCTGTTCCAAAGTTCTAAAAGAGAAGGAAACAAAATGAAGAAAAAAAGAAAGTAAAAAAAAGGATAAAACATGGTTTCTGCAAAACGTGGGAGGTCAATATCAAGCCTGCCTACATGTTGGGAATAAGATTAGCTTTCCGCCTTAACACTTGTGGGTAACCATGCTATGCATGCTTTGTTTACAGTTTTGTTCACAGTTACTACAGCTGAACTCTAAAATACAAAATTAAAATAACATTACAGAGCAAAAGTGCAATTCAATAGGCAAATACCCCTGCTATGTTCAATCGAAAGGAAAGCTTGCAGGTGGGTGTACATTCTACATCTAGATAGTTTTCATGTGTTCATATTACCCTGTCAATTTTTACCTTGATTATCATATGCTTATCAGTTCATTTGACGCATGATTTATACATGTTCACCTGTCCATACATTATGACTCCCACCTACCTCCCTACACCTTGTGCGCATTATGCAAAAACTAACCAACAAGTCCACAGAAGAGATCTGAAAATCGACAGAGGTCACTCTGGGAGTCTGAATATCATTTGGCGATACTGAGCGTCAGATTTAGCTCTCTTCTCTCAAAAAAAAAAAAATGATTGTCTCGGGTGATGTTCTCGCTAAGTAGGAACAAGGCACTTGTGTGATCATGTATGTATACCTAAAAACTATTTTCAGTGGGAAAATTCCAATTCATGACTAGTTCATCATCAGTTAAAATTCTTTCCTTGTGATGCACATGTTATATATTACTGATTAATAATCTTTGCCATTTTCGCTGGTGATGTATGTGCTAACTGATAATTTTTGCCCTCTTAACAGGTGATGTATATGGTATTTATAACAGTTTAATCATCTGTTGCTGTCTTAGTTGGTGATGTATGTGTTATCTATGACTGTTTAATCATCAGTCACTGTCTTGGCAGGCAATGTATTTACTGCGTCTATGAGGACCTGAATGTGTGTGTGTAGGCAATGTATTTACAACATCTATGAGGACTCTGTGTGTGTGTGTGGTGGGGTGTGTGTGTGTGTGTGTGTGTGTGTGTGTGAAGGTGTGTGTGTGTGGTGTTTGCAAATATGTGTGAAGACCCAGTGATTTGAATTTTTTGCAGGAGTGTACAACTGTTGGATTGCACAATGACATGCACACAGTTATGTGGATCTGAAACAGGCACATTGAAACATGGCATGTAGACAATTGAGAGTGGAAGATTCCCTCCTCCTCTCTCTTTTTCCTTACTGTTCTGGACAGAAAGGACATTACATGAATGAACTATACACAGTGCGCAATGCTAAAAAAGGGTTCACCACGGAGTTTCAGAAGACTGAGAACATCCACTGTCCACAGTCCAAACCCTCCCTATACTGGCAGTGCAGTACAGCAACCTGAACCTGGAACTCTCTCCTTCCACAAAGCCACCCAACTTGTCTACAGATAGTTCCGTGGGTTCCCTGCCTGTCAACAACATTGAACAATAGTTTACTTTGGAAATACGTTTATGGGGACTCTCGTTATGGACACGAACAACAGAAAAATCCTATATTCACATTTGAAACTGAAAAGAAGCATGATGATCACAAACAGGAACATATTAGCAATGTATGCATTACATGCAAACTCTTTGTCTCCAAGACCGTTGCTGACAACAGCAAGACATTACAAAATAACAGCCAGGCAAAAGCCATCTTTAAAGCAGACTC
Organism: Conus ventricosus; assembly: GCA_018398815.1. Taxonomy (NCBI): domain Eukaryota; kingdom Metazoa; phylum Mollusca; class Gastropoda; order Neogastropoda; family Conidae; genus Conus; species Conus ventricosus. The sequence goes on along the minus strand of CM031607.1, from coordinate 43,091,282 downwards.
ACAAAAGATGTGAGAAGAACATGGGGATTTGGTTACATGCTAAAGACACATTATCTTCTTTTCTTTTTCCAATGGGAGAAATGACTTAATTTATGGACCATGTAGCCTATGGCTTTGTCCCTATCATTCTCAAAAAGTAAATGATAATGCATGCTGGAATTTCACAAAGAAATTCATGCTGAGAAGGCTGCAATTCTGATTTCCCCAGCATTTTCAAAAAGTAAATGATAATGCATGCTGGAATTTCACAAAGAAGTTCAAGCTGAGAAGGCTGCAAAAATGATTCCTCATTGACATAGAAATCACAGTGCATATTCCTGTTTCAGACGACCGGAATCAGTCACAAATATCCAGGATGTACCTCAAGAATCACTGGGGTTCAAGAGAGTAAGATTCCCAATGTCTGAAACTGAACTGTGCCTATCCTAAAATTTCTTGTAATGCAAAATGTTATCCATGAATATTTCTGGTGACTTTTACACCATCTTTTCATACAACATGCTTTTAAAAAACATTTGAAACAATGAGGTCTTGTATGGAAAGTCTAGCATGATCGGTCCCCTCGATTTTTATTTTTTCTTAAGATATTTCTTTTAAAAGCTACCATATAACTTGGGACCAAAATTTACTAGAACTTTAATTTGACACAATATTTTGTTAAAATCAGTTTGTCAATAAAGTTCTGGCTCTCACTTAATGCAGGCATGCCTATGCAAGCAAATGAATCAGGAACTGGCCTACTTTTAGCAAACTTACTTTTTGGTGCCTATGTGTTCAACCCCACCCCTTAAGCCCTCCCTCATAAAATCTTTACTCAAAAGAACAGACAACAAAATATACAGTGATACAAAGCAAAGGCAGCAAAAAAACAGTAAAAAATCAATCATAATTATAACAAGGGTTTATATCTTAAAAGTGGAGAGACAGACAGAATTAAAGAGAGAGAGAGAGAGAGAGAGAGAGAGAGAGACACACACACACACACACACACACACACACACACACACACACACACACACACACACACAGTCAGTCAGTCAAACAGACTGACACAGTGACAGAGACAGAAAGAGAGATAGAAGACAGACAGAGCATATAAGTCGGACAGGCAGACAGAGACAGAAAAAGAGAGAGAAGAGATAGACAGAGCATATAGGCCAAGTCAAAAGTATTTAGAATTTTTGTAGCGAATGGTTTGCACATACATTCTGGGTCATACTAGTTCTGTACAATTTTCACTGAGCTTGTATAGGACTTTTCTATAATCTGGGACCTAGATCCCTGCAATCGTAATGATTGTGACTATAGAATGTACAAAAGCAGCATGTCTTCATCATTCAAACTGAGTCTGCAAACAACATCTTGTATGGGAGCCATTTATATACAAATTTCATACACTAAATTTCTGCAAGCAACGTTTTCTTCAGTTCTACATGTATCTTTCAATTCATGGAGAAATACTTTCAGTATTGGGATACATTTTGCTAATCTGCACGGATGGAAACATTGTTTAGCAAATGATGTAAATGAAAAAAAAAGACAGGATCAATATGCACATTCTTATCAAGTCCAATTACAGCTAATGGTTCAGCTACCCTAAAATAAAATGCATTCAAACATTTCTCAATCACATCCATCATTGTATGCCAAAAATGTTAGATGACTGTACTGTGCCAGAACATGTGGGTAATGCAAACCTTTAAAAGTTTAAAAAGGTACAACGGTCTCTATTCAGTTCATCCATTTCTTTCAGCATGACATGAATCCTAAGTATTATTTTCAACTGGAACCATTTTATCTTACATTAGAATTCTGTTCAGATATAAAGAAGTTCTTCCAATCATTTTCAATACTCAGTTTTGCATCCTTTTTGATACAGCATTTCTGCAAAATGTGATTATCTACAAATGTGTACAAATTTGTCACAGTAAAGTTTTGAACCTTTACAAATGGATGTCAACTTTTCTCATAGTAATGTTTTGAACCTTTGAAAATGGGCATTCACCAAGCTTACACCATATTCTCGTTTTCTAAGAAACAAACCAACTGAAAAACCAATGCCACTCTTTCAAAAGTAACAATTTAAACAAAGATGAAACAAATAAAGTAAAATGACAATGTGGTCCACTCACCATACAGCTCGTGGCTATGGACAGTGTCCTCAGCCTTCACATCAACTTCTAGTCCACGATACCTATGCAGCTCTACGTGCGCCGAGGACAGTACCTCACTGCAAACAACCACATCTGTTCTGTAAGAAAACCGTCGCTCTTCATTTACATAGATACTTGCAAAAGACAGACTGACCAAAAAGACTGTCAGAGGGAGAGAAAAAAATGCGTGTAAGACAGTGAAAACGCCAAGTAAACATAAACATCTATGAAGCCCGAAGTCTAGCATTTCATAATACAAAGTGTAGAAAAACTGTAACCACTTTTTCAATATGTTCAGAAAGAAATCAGAATCAAAGTTACACACAGTCAGTGATGATGCAAGTTATTTCAAAAAATCAGCATGGAAAACTGGCGAAGGCAAAAGAGTGGAACAAAATCAGAAGCCTGGTTACAGCAATCAGTGAAAGGCAAGTTTTACAAACAATGGTCCCCTTTCCCACCTTCAAATTCTGGTCAAATTAAAACTAGATCAGTACACAGTATTGGTAACTAATAATTTTTTTTAGAATTTCATCATCTGAATTGGTAAAATACCGCTAAATGGCAAACCTCGACAGCGCACTGGCCGCAATATACATAGCAGATCATGTCCACACATCTAGCAGTCACGAACACACGGCTTTTGTATTAACATCCACATACTCCAAAAGTCTCTGCAGATAGCTTTATGTGAACCTAACTGTTCTAGAAGCTGTCTGTGGCCTTTTTTGAGAAAAAGGGTTTCCCACTAGGTGAACTCACAGTTGTTTGGCTACGTGTGGTTGTATGAGTGCACCTGACAGTGAACTACTGCTCTGTACAATGGCACAACTGGGTAAGGCAGTAAAGCACACACAGCAACAGTAACACAGAAAACTAATAAACCATAATGTATTCAAAGCATCAAATTTGCTTCAGGTGATTGGTTTTGACAGTTTTAGTCTGGTCATTACAATACTAATGTAAGAATGGTGACTGCGAGTCCTGACAGTAGCTAAAATTGGGCTAATAACTGCTCATCTAGCAAACCTCAGCAGAGTTCACTTTTTAAAAAATAGTTCTAACCCTTTAAACCATTCTGAGTTTACTGCCTGGGCAGCTTTAGTCTGGACAATTTGGGCTGTCCTGCATAAACAGAAGGGACACTTCACTTAAACACTGGTACCTCAAAAAGATATTTTGCCTTGAGGCACACAAATTCTTATGGTGATCCCATGTTGTGTAGCAAGATATTACCATATGTTATATAAATGTGCTTTTGAACTTTAAGTGCTTTAGATATTATTTCATTTTGTACATGTTCAAGTACACTTTTTTAACCGGTGCGAGGCAAATATTTATTGGTAAAAACCAGCATTATGCCAGTCATGTGGTTTTCCACCTCTGTAAGTGCAGTTCAGTGATAAAATCCATACTGTTAAACATCAAACAGTTCTAAAGCAATCTGATCCCATGAGAAACAGCATACTCTATCAGTACAGGAATTGCTGTGCACAGTAAACACAAAATTACTTACAAAGTAAAAAAAATTATCCTTTGGAAATACAAATGTGATAAAAAAACAAAATCCCTTTTATATGTTTCTGGTTATATCAGCACTTTAGAAAATGGACATCCTATTGAAAAGGATCACTCAGGCCGCAGTATGTTTGGCACAAACAACAGCAAATAACATGTCAACACTTTGTGACAGATGAGATTTGAAAAATGCTCCACTCTTTTCAGACAACTACGTTTTTCTTTTTATGGCCAAGAATCATAATGTAAAAGGTACCAGTTTCCACCACAAAAAAAAACATTTTCACTCATACATGATAAAACACTCTTTGCTATTGAAGAATTACATCTGATTTTCAAGCTGTTTTCTTTTTTTCCCATGAAAACATGAATCTCGAATGAGAAATATAATTCCACTTCATTCTCAACCTGCCGAGACTCACTGACCTGGGCATGTTGTCCACCTGACCGAGCAGAGCCGGAGCAGCAGTGGACCACATGTTACACTGAGAGGAGCTGGTCACTGACAGCACTTCATCCAAGCTCCTCCACCGGACTGACGCCAGGTCACCGGCCACAGGACACTCATCGCCTGTCAGCCTTGACACTTCTTGTCCTTCATCCGAAAGCAAACCACTTGGTCATCCACTGATCTATTTGCAATGTACAAACTTAAAACTGGGCACAAAATTAACAAACTTCTGAGACCCAATCGGATTAAATTCCCAAAGTCAAAATATGCTGAAGATTTCTTACAACTCCCTCAAAACAAACGTGTATAAACCTACCCTTTACATCAGGGCATCTCCTCTGATCAATAGAAACATCATTGTAGGGTCCAATTTCCGACGTATCTCCACACAACTACAAAGATCCAGTTGTTTGTATCTGAATCCTTACAGGAAATTCTTTCTAGAAACCTAATTCACAACAGGAGAAAAGGATAGGAAAAGGCAATGTCCCCTATAGCTGAAGGAGAACAAGCAATTTCAGCCGGGAAAAAATAAAGGTCTTGTTTCTGAACAACAAAAGGTTTCCTTTTCATGGTTCCTGAATATTTTGCCGGTCCCATCTCCCTTTGTTTGTCAGCATCAATCTTCTCTGCCACAGAACTTGAGGAACCATTCGCTTTAATACATATTGAGGAACCACTCTCTTCGATATATATATTGAGGAACCATTCGCTTTGATATACATTGAGGAACCCTTCGCTTTGTTATGTATTGAGGTACCTTTCGCTTTGATATGTATTGAGGAACCATTCACTTTGATATATATTGAGGAACCATACGCTTTGATATGTATTGCGGAACCACTCGCTTTGATATATACTGAGGAACCATTCACTTTGATATGTACTGAGGAACTATTCAGGGGGAAAGTTGGGAATCCTGAAAATAAGGAAAATGTATGCCGGGGGTCCAGGGGGCCACAGAGGCCCCCTGGCGGGGTCAAGGGGCAGCGCCCCCTTGTGGGGGTTCAGGGGGCGCAAAGCTGAAGCAAATTTTAAAATTGTACTACCATTTGGAGCAATTTCATGCTATTTCCAGCTAAAAAATACCAATAATATGAGTACCAATTATTTTAGGTAAAAGGTTAACTTCACTTGACCATACAGTAAGTCTTAAGATTTCCATATTTCCATAATTTCAATACTGCATTATTAACACAAATAAACCCTTACACTCGAGTCAACAGTCACACACACACACACTGATCCAACATGGATGACATAACCAATATTCACTTAAATTTTAATCCTCACACAGCCTATAAATGTGATTCCACAGAGTTGACTGATTAATTTGATTTCTCTGTAGAATAAAATTTACAAGATGTATAAGGATTGAGACATGTGAATCACTTTCTCCTCCCTTTTCATGCTCATACAAAACTTTCAGCAATATACAAATAACCTTTCTATTAGTATTACCAAATCATTTATTCATAAAAATATGACAAAATTAATATAAAAATAAAATTTAAAAAAAATAAAAATTAATGATTTACATGCTATGAGTTCATGCACAAATGATCAAGATATATCTCCACATAAAACTAGACATCCACAGTCGATTATAGAACACACCAAGATCCAACTCTTTAGAGTACAGTTTCTTAACTAAAAGCATACATCAATGATGAGTAACAAAAGTAGCTTGATTTTTAATACAGGTTCACATACAGTAACAAATTATAATTATAACTTGTACCTGAGCAGATACAGCATTTGTGACCTGTGAAGGTTTGGCTACTTGTCCATTCATTCCAATCTCAGACTCAGAGCTTGAACTTTAACTTGAATGAAAGTCATAATTAAAAAAAAAAGTCTCAGAGCTAGAACTTTAACTTAAATGAAAGTCAAAATACAGAATAATTAATCAAGAAATGCATCAATTAATAAAGATGCTTTGTGGGCTTAGCTGACAAACATCATGAATAATAAAGCATCTGCACAACATTATTCAGTTTTGCTACGTTTTTTGGAAAAGAAACTTCTTATATCAGACTCTTTTGTGACTGATTTTCTTTACAGATTCCTTTTCTCTCAAGGTTGACCTTAGGTACCTGCTTCGGCAGACAAACCAGAAAGTGGTTTGGTCCCCATCCTGTCTCAGGGACACGAGGGAGACACTTCCCATGAATATTGGACCACATTATGCCAGGGGTTTCAGAGACTTTGTCTTTTTCAAGTGCAACATCCCGAGGATATACATGGGAATTGAGATGGCGGCGCACAGTGTGACCAGCATATTTGGGATAGATTGAAAACAGAGGCGTCTTCAATATGCTGGACACAGCATGGACCTGCCACATTCCCATGTATGACCCAGGTTTGCTTGCCACCAAGGTTTCTCTTTCGAACACTTCACGAACGAATGCTGGTGTAAGGACTTCTAAATGGTAATGTTCAGAATATTGGGCATAGGCCTTTGAGTTTTTCAGTGCAAGGTAGAAGTCATCATACACAGCGAGTTCTATCACAATTCGACACCTCATCTCGACTGCAATATCATCCTTGTCATGATCAAGGCCGCATGCCAGGAGTGAAGCACATCGGGGCAGACAATTGCCATCCCCAAAAATCTCAATAGGTGCGAGTTTAGGGCCATCATCAGGATACAGCTCAGCAGCTTGTTTGTCTATTTGAAAGTCATCTGCAGACAAATCTGGCAGCATCTGGACGGGCCAACCAAGAACTGACCCTTCAAGACCACATGCTATTTGCCTCAATTCTTTATAACTTGCTGCTCCCTTTAGCCTTTTTTGGACAGAGTTGAAGAAATCCTTTCGATCCTTCCTTTGACTGGAGAAGGTAGGCTGATTGGGAGTGCTGCTTTGACCTGGCTCACTGCTGCTGCTGGGAGTGCTGCTTTGACCTGGCTCACTGCTGCTGCTGGAGTGCTGCTTTGACCTGGCTCACTGCTGCTGCGGGGAGTGCTGTTCGGACCTGGCTTGCTGCTGCTGCGGGGAGTGCTGTTCGGACCTGGCTTGCTGCTGCTGGGAGTGCTGCTGTTCGGACCTGGCTTGCTGCTGCTGGGAGTGCTGCTTTGGCCTGGCTTGCTGCTGCTGGGAGTGCTGCTTTGGCCTGGCTTGCTGCTGCTGGGAGTGCTGCTTTGGCCTGGCTTGCTGCTGCTGGGAGTGCTGCTTTGGCCTGGCTTGCTGCTGCCGGGAGTGCTGTTTTGGCCTGGCTTGCTGCTGCCGGAGTGCTGCTGTATGGGCCTGGTGTTCTGAAGGAAGGAAGTTTTTTCGCTACAATGCTGCTTTTGATGTCTTGGCAGCTCCTTTCACAGCTTTTTTAGCCAATTGTTGCTTGACTTGTTGCACAGCATGGTCTATTTTCTTTTTCTTTTCTTCTTTGTCTTTCTGAATTTTTTGCTGCAAGTGCTCTTTGTAGGTGAAATTGGCCTGAAGGACACTTTTCCTGTGGATGTTTCCAACATTGAATGTGACTGCACTTTTCCCCCGAGACTTTAGGTGTGACTTAATGACAGCATATCCTTCATAAGTCTCAATAGCCATGCTCGCCCTGTCATTTTCAATGATGTCATCCATCAAATTGAATGAACCCTCAACAAGAGGTCCTGAAAAGATAGTCAACAGTGCCTTGACCAGCCTGGTAAGAAGTGGGTATCGAACCTCTCCCTCATTTCTGAGAAGGAAAACTTTGGCCCAGAAGTCCTCATCAAGACGTTGGCTTTCATCAAAACCATTGGCAAGAGTTTCCACATCCTCATCTTGGGAGTAAATGCGAGCTTCCATGTCCAAGGAACCCAACTCCTCTGGCTTTATCACAAATGGCTGGGACTTGGCCAGAAACTGGAAAGCAGAGAAAGTTGTGCCTGCATTGTGCAATTTGGGGTTCAGGGAGGAAAGATTTATGATGACCTTGTTGCGCAAGGGCATTGATTTCAAGAGCAAAGTAGCTGCAGACACATAGCCCTTCCTCAATTTTCGTCTCAATTCAGAGATCCAATGACTGTGCTTTTTGTCAAGCTTAGCTTGTAACAGATCGTGTGGCTATATTCCCCAACAAACAACTGCCTGTCAGAAAGCTGTTTGTCCTGATCCGTCACATCCAATTTCATCAATTCGGCCACAGAGGCATCTGGCACATGTTCCCTACTAAGAAACAGTACAAGAAATTCACGGGTGACTTTGACCAGGTCAACATGTTGCCGATGCATAAGCGGCTTCTCTGACTGAAAAAGTTTGATGTAGTTCTGAAACACTTTCAGTAAACCCCGGTACAGATTCATTGTGGTGACAAATTGTTGTTTGCGGTGGAACAAAGCAGTCAAGATCCGATCTTTACGGATGTTGTTGGTGGATGATTTGGCCTGCTTGTACTGGTCCTTCTGAATAACTGATATTCTGGATGCAGCTGCCTCCGATACTTGTCGCCTCTTCAGAATGCTTTCAACGCCATCACTGAAATGTGCAACAGACAAAATCCAACTGAAGTAACTCATTAACCTGTGAACTGAAGTAACTCACTTAACTGTGATTACATAACTCCTTTACCAGCTGTAGAAAACTTTATTCAGTTCAACTACAACCTAATAGTAATACAAATCTAAGCCAACTAATTGAGCTATTAGCAAAGGTAATGTGTGTGTATGTGCTTGCATGTATTCATGTGCCATGTGTGTGTGTATTTGTAAGGTGGGAATTCAACCAGTAAACCTTACTTCTGGCATCATGTTTGTGTACAATACATTGATAAAATTCAACCATGAGGAAATCACGACAAAACACAAATCATGAAAAAGTATTAGCCTACAAAGCAATGGAAACCTTCCATAAGCCCGTCTTGTTTCCGGCACTTTACTATTCTCTATTACACCTGATATCCAGCAACCTGTGCCTCTTCCGACTTATTTGACATTCTCTTTAAATTAACCCCCCCCCCACCCCCACCCCAACCGCCCCTGAGTGTCCCATGAGAATGAAAGTTTATCTTCAAACTGCCTTGGGAACCCTGTTGGTAACGGCAAGTACTTATTTCCTTTTACTAAACTCTGTAATGATGAGGGTAGTGGTGACATGAGCATGGTAAGGGAAATAAAGAAAAGTAGCCATATCAAAAATGCTTAGTTTCTTCTAATACAGTAGAACCTCCCTGTTACGACTTTTGGGGGAAAAAAGCAGGTCCTATTTGGGAGGGCTCCCTGTTACGACTTTTGGGGGGAAAAAGCAGGTCCTATTTGGGAGGGGTTTTCATTGGGAGAAAAAAAAATGTCACATTAAGAAAAACATTGATTTGGTCATAAGATTCAGGTCTTACATGAGAGGGAGTCTTAAACAGGAAGGTATTATAGTGTACCCCCTCTTTCAAGACCCATCACCACTCTATAAAGACCATCCCTCATATAAGACCGAAATTGCTTATGGATTGATCTTTGTAAAAGTAACCTGTCATTTAAGACCAGATATTCCTGAAACTAAACAAGTCTTAAAAGAGAGGTTCCATTATAATATGGAAAGAGAAAAAAAAATACCTGTGTTGGGTCTTTTCCTGTGTGTCAGAAAGGCATAGTAATACACCTGGAGAGCATCCAGCAGCTTGTGTAGTCTGTTGGTCACATCCATCATCTGGAGAAATCTGGATGGGCAGTGGCGCATTATGTGGAGGGGCTTGGGCTCATTCAGCAACAACTGAATTTCATTGAATAGTTCCTTTGCTTTTGGAGACTTTTCAATGTCGTAAAATAGATCTCCACAAACATCTGACACTTCTCCTCCGAAGGGAGCAAACAATGCTTTTGCAGCATTGGATACAGTGTGGACAGTGTCTCCCGCAACGTCAAGCAGAGCATGATTTGCCTCACGCAGTTGGGTCTCTAGGCCAGAGTTCGACCCCCTCATGGTTGGACAATTGTCCAGGAGGCAACTAACCATGTTTGTGATGGGAATGTTGTGATCATCGAATGCGCGAAGCACAGCCTCAGTCAATTTGTCAGCAGTGGAGATGTTGACCTGCAAGGAGGCGAAATGAATTGTCATGACCTTTTTGTGCTCCTCACAGTAATAATTCAACAGAATGTTCAGCACTTTGTTCATAGCATTATTCGTCGCTTCATCGATATTGACGGAGAAATGCGTCTCTTGCAGGACTTTATCCAATTCCTTCTTGAAGGCACCTGCAACGCCGTGTGAGGCCATGTATGCCGCTGAGGTCTTCGAGAGGGTTGCCTTCATGAGGCCGACTTGTCCTCCGCAGTCCGTTGGCACAGAGCCAGCAGTTGTGGAGCCAGTCGATATGGCAGACAATTTTCTGCCAGGAAGCTGGTCAAGACGAATCGCTGCTCAGCAATTCTGTCGGCCATTGGCAGGAAACAGTCCTTGGCCGATTCTCCATTCTTGCTGGTGGAGCTTTTTGCCAGCTTCACATTGGACTTCTCAACCTGAAACAGCACAAAACGCTTTTTTATTTTACTTATTTTTGTTTTTAATTCTATTAAAATTAGTTTTGTTTTTAATTCTACTTATTCATATTTTTTTAACTTGTTATTGCAATCTATGAAGTCAAAACAAAGCAAGGTGGCATTCAATTTCAAATCCAGATTTTAAAAAATGCATTCAGGAGTTTAAAATAAAAACTAAAACCAATGCTCTGGCCTACACAAATAGGCTGGATGGCGAGGGGGAAAAAGAAAAAAAGTAGAGTTCTGGTTTACTTTGGTTGTAGTAGTGGTACTATATCTACATCAGGCATGAAAGTGACCAGTAGTAAAAAAGGCTGAAAAATTGGCGGGGTCTGGGGCCACCGTAGGCCCCCAGTGGGGTCCAGGGGCAACGCCCCGGTGGGGGTCAGGGGCAGATCCCCCTGAAGCTGAAGCTTTTTTTTATGAAATAAAAGGCCTAAAACTGCAAATAAACCTCTATTTCAGCGCTGTTAAGAAGGGCAAATAAGCCACATATTCATGTTTTCAGTAATGAAAATAATACTTCAAAAGATCATATATTACATGGGTGAAACCGGAAAAAAATTGAAAAACTGAAAGGTCCAGGTGCCAAAATTAATATTTTGAAAAATTCAGACAGTTTACGCTCTGGTGAAAGGAAATTTGGAACCGAGGCCTTGTTTAAAACACATATTTATTGCTTATATGTAAACAAAAGTCATCATTTTGAAATCTAAAAAAAAAAAAAAAAAACTTACCCCCCAAAAAACAGCTTGGTTGGTGCCTTGGACATAGATTGGCAGTAAGGGTATCAAGATCACAAATCTGTGCATTTTCTAAGGTCTTAATAGAGAGTTTCCACTGTACTTCCAAAACTAACCCATTTTATTACACTGAGAAATAGAACCTTTAATAGTTTTTCCCATCCTTTTTCCAGAAAACTAACCCTTATATTTATTTTTCTTTCATGTTTTTTTTTCTTTCTTTAAATATTTTTTCATACTGTTATGTCTCTCACTCTCTCCCTGTGCCTTGCATTCATTTGTGTGTGTGTGTGTGTGTGTGTGTGTGTGTGTGTGTGTGTGTGTGTGTGTGTGTGTATGTGTGTGTGTGTGTGCGTGTGTACGAATGTATACGTCACTGGGCGGGGGCATGGAGGGCTGCTGAAACAGATTTTACTGAAATTCTTATCTTCATGCTTTTAACATGGTCCGGACTTCTGACATGCTTTGCTTGCCGAGATTTTCCATTGGATCGATACTCGAGGTCCGAGTTGCACACGCGGCAAAAAGCTACACCAGGTTTGTTCGTTTTCAAACACCAAACACGATGTTGTCGTTTCTCATCATCTATTTCGTTCAGCCAAGCCCATCGCCCCTTAGTAAAGCCAGTGTCGATCTCTTCAACTGAATCACCTTCTTTAAGATAGGACATTGTCACGGTTTCCAACAAACTCCAAACTCGAAATCTAGATTTCGGCAAATGGTGCTTTATCTTTGTTCCCTAAAAGAAAGATTACTACCGAACCCGTCTAATTTGCGAAACACATCACCAACTCGAACATCGTCCACTTCCTGGTCTAGCCAGTCCCACCTCCAATCGCTTCTCATTCCCTTTTTTTTGCCGTAAAATCGCGACGCGCTTGACAAACTTCGCCAATTTAACGATGTCCGACGTTCGATAGGTGCGAAAAGACCGGATGTTGATTAACGGCGGAAGTGACCGTTGACTCTTTTGAGAATAACAGAGTTGCAAATTGTCCAAATGGGAATAGCATCGAACGAAAGTTTATTTCAGGACTTTTTTTTTGGGGGGCGGCACTTTTTGGGGGGGGGGCGGCGCAGATGAAAAAAATGGGCGGAAAATCCGCCTTAGGCGGACGAATTTCATGCCTGCTACATAGAGTAAGAGCAAGCTCTAAAAAAAAAAAAAAAAAAAAAAATCCTTACTATCAAACACAGACTTGTCAAACACCATCAGTTTTAAATGGATCAGAATGGCAATTTTCATAGAATTTTTTTACCTCCCAACCAAAACACTTGCAGTACCCCCCCCCCCCCCCCCCCAACCCCACCCCCACCCCGGGTTATCAACATGCTGATCATGGTTGCTTAAAGGGAAGAAGAAGCAGAAGAAAGAAGAAGAAGAAGAAGAAGAAGAAGAAGAAGAAGAAGAAGAAGAAGAAGAGAGAGAGAGAGAGAGAGAGAGAGAGAGAGAGAGAGAGAGAGAGAGAGAGAGAGAGAGACAAGACAAGACAAGACAAGACAAAATTCTTTATTTACGAGGATAATAGATAAGCACTAACGTGCTTTTTTACATCCAGTCCTCGCCCTGAGTAGGGACTACAACATGCAGTGAAATCAATTAATGTAAGAAATCAAAGAAGCAAGCAAAGCGGTCATGTAATCATAGAGGAACATCAAATGAAAATAGAAGATAAATGAAAACAAAACAAAAAATAAGAATAATAATAAACAAAACAACAACAAAAAATAATAATAACAAAAAAATAAAATAAAATAAAAATGAGAATAATAATAATGAAGAGGAAGGAGAGAGCGGGGTAGGGAGTGAGGTGGGCTGGGGAAACATATGTAAGTGTACTACAACGTACAAGATTGGCATGTATGAAAACAGACAGTGAAGTGAATATGACAAAGTGCGTACATATTTTTGAACACACAAATACACGCACGTTTGCACGCATAGAGAGAGAGAGAGAGAGAGAGAGAGAGAGAGAGAGAGAGAGAGAGGAGAGAGAGAGAGAGAGAGAGAGAGAGAGAGAGGAAGAGAGAGAGAGAGAGAGAGAGAGAGAGAGCGAGAGCAAGGCACCACATGCATTCATTTTTCGCAAGGCATGAAAATACGTAGAACGTATTAAGAGAGAGAGAGAGAGAGAGAGAGAGAGAGAGAGAGAGAGAGAGAGAGAGAGAGAGAAACAAACCTGGCGGTTTTTGACGTGCTGGGGATGCTTGGAATGGTCCAAAAGCAGCCTTTTTCCAGTGCTGCTGTATTTGATAACCTTCCCGCACGCGACGCAAAAACACTCTCCGGGCCTTTCCGTTTTCCGACACCACACACGATGTTCCTCCCCTTTGCCGATTTCGCCGTCTTTGTTTGGGCCTCTCTCGTCCAGCCAATTCCACCTCCATTTGTTTTTTACGCCGCTATCCACTTCACTGGCTCGCTTGTCGCCTTCATTTATGTAAGGCATCGCGATTTTTTCCGCGAAAGCATCCAACACATAGAAGAAACAGGCGAAGGAACACGTGTGGTGGTCACAGGCACTGGCGAAAACAAAACGGAAACCAACTTCCGGTCGGTCGATCGGATAATACGGAACGGTGTGAAGTCGAAACTTTGATTCGGTAGTGGAGTTGCTGGTCGGAAAACGGAACGGAATAAAATTTTTTTTTCGAAATTAAGGAAATTCCGATTTGTAAATTTCCAAAATAAGGATTTTCCGATTTCCGAGCGGTAACTTTCCCCCCTGAACTATTCGCTTTGATATACATTGAGGTACCCTTCGCTTTGATGTGTAATGAGGAACCACACTCGCTTTGATATATATATATATTGAGGAACCCTTCGCTTTGATATATACTGAGGAACCCTTCGCTTTGATATATACTGAGGAACCTTTCGCTTTGATATATACTGAGGAACCCTTCGCTTGATATGTATTGAGGAACCACTCGCTTTAATATATACTGAGGAACCCTTCGCTTTGATATGTATTGAGGAACCACTCGCTTTGATATATACTGAGGAACCCTTCGCTTTGATATGTATTGAGGAACCCTTCGCTTTGATATGTATTGAGGAACCCTTCGCTTTGATATATACTGAGGAACCCTTCGCTTTGATATATACTGATGAACCAAACGTTTAGATATATACTGATGAACCACTCGCTTTGATATGTATTGAGGAACCACTCGCTTTGATACATATTGAGGAACCACTCGCTTTGATATGTATTGAGGAACCACTCGCTTTGATATGTATTGAGGAACCACTCGCTTTGATATATATGAGGAACCACTCGCTTTGATATGTATTGAGGAACCATTCGCTTTGATATATACTGAGGAACCATTCGCTTTGATATGTACTGAGGAACCACTCGCTTTGATATGTACTGAGGAACCACTTGCTTTGATACATATTGAGGAACCACTCGCTTTGATATATATTGAGGAACCACTCGCTTTGATATATATTGAGGAACCACTCGCTTTGATATATATTGAGGAACCACTCGCTTTGATATGTATTGAGGAACCACTCACTTTGATATTGCTTTGTTACTTTGATCAAACAACCTTTTGGTCCAAGCCTAACTGAGAAAAGAAATGCCGAGCGTCATGAATGCGCCTAGACAAAATAAAATAGTCATAACTGTGGTACACCGTTTCATGTCAGTGAGAGGCTTAGAAAGTACTAAAAGAAACCAGTTTATTGGTCGTATGCTGCTTTTTTTTCTTTTTTTAAAAATCTTTTCTTACTCCTTTTGTACCAAGCCTGCATAATGAACGGCTGCCATCCACTGAGATAGGAAAGATACCTGATGAAAACTTTTCTTCTAAAAGCTTCTCAATCTCAAGTGTCTTGTAGTGAACAAAGGTTTAAACTTTGCTCTCGGACAATGAGTACTTTCAACCATATCTTTCACTTCCTAAACCACCTCGGACGAGTGGGGAGCCCTTCAACTATTCTTAACTCTTTCAATCCTACTTTTCTATGAACCATTACTTCCTCTTGTTCCTAGATTCTTATAATACGAGTATTCCATTCATTCCTGGATTTATAGAGAAAAAAAAGAAGTGTAAAGTGAGAACTGCCACGTATGCATTAGCAAACCGGCCAGAATAAAGCGGCGACCACCTTCCCACTCTGTAGGGGCCATCTGGCATCCATTCCATTCATAAACACTGCCACACGAGCGACCCGGTCGTGACGTTTACCAATGACACGACTCGCGCAAAGTTCAAAGCGCTTACCGCGAGAACCGATTTTCCGGCTGCAGGAAGGAAAGGAGGGATTTTGTGCTGCCCGGTTTTCCGGGCTGCAGGAAGGAAGGCTACGATTTCTGCAAACCGGAAAACCGGGTTGCAGGATGAAAGAGTTGTTTGTTGTTGTTGTTGTTGTTGTCGTACCCTGGCTAAAAGACTCCAGGATCATCCGAACAGCCGAAGTATTTGACACTATGGCACAAATGCATCAGCTGGGGATGAGAACATTACGTGTGTGACCGTTTTTGATTACCCCGCCACATGGGCAGCCACACTCCGACTTCGGGGATTTGGGAGACTGATAATGTTATGCTAGGAGCTTGTCACGACTGAAGACAATCCCCACATAACTATGCAGAGCATAACAACATTTTGATGTAGCCTTGGTGTTCTGGCCTATGTCAATTGGTCTGACACAGCCTTAAGCCAAGGCGTGATGAAAGAGTTAACTGGGAAAGCTGAGGCCATGATCAGTGACTTCTGCTCTTGTGGTTACTCATTTCTACGCTTGCAAACATGAGGGCACAAATCTAGTGATCAGATTTTTTCTAACAGTCTATCCCCCCGGGCACAAATTCAGTAATCAGATTTTTTCTAACAGTCTATTCCCACACTTGACTGTAGTTCTTCCTAAGCTGATTTACAACATCAAACTCCTGCAGTGTTGTGAAGAGGTAAAAACTGAATGGCACCTGTGGTCTACAGCCCTTGGAGGGTGTCCAGGTTGTGTGTCCTTTTTGCCTAGAGGGCACTCTTTGATCTGCCCATGTGCAATCCTCAACTGGTTTGAAACAATATAAAGTGTCAGTGCCCGTGTGCAATCCTGAACTTGGTTTGAAACAATATAAAGTGTCAGTGCATTGAGAGAGACATGGGAAACCTGTGAGTGATGGAAGGCGTATCTGTCCATAGGAATCATGGTTGCAAAGAGACGATGTGTCCCAAGCTAACGTATGACGACAACATCTCCATTCTTTCTGCAAGAAGTGCGTGAGTACCTATCCAAATGACAAGGGCTTGGACTCTTATCACCCCAAGATAGAAGACAGAATCTGACCACTGGCTGGCAGGATATACAACAGCTCAAACAGACTGTATAAAGACAGTCAGGTGTGGCATATTAGAAAGATTGTCATGGAAAACAAGTCTGAACCTCCTCCCAAACACGTCCTTATTATACTTCTCCTGTGTGTGACAGACCCTGGCTGTAAGCAAAGACCCATCATTCTGGTCACATGTTTGCAAAGAATGTTCAATAATGCCAGGACTGATCAGGCATCCAGCTGGCAGGCCCAATGCAAATGGATTCCACACTGCCCATGGACTCCACCTTCTTCATGAACCACCTTGGAGGTTTGGGGAGATCTCTAATTCAATCAAACATGGTAGGGAAAGTGGTCACTTCAATGCAGATCACCAAACACTCTCCAAATATAGTACAAAATTAATGGTATATCATGTACTGACAGATGTCAACAGGAATGTGTGCTGTTACAAGGATGAAGACAGACGATTTGCCACTTTAATAGCAAAAGTCCGACACAGAGAAGGTATTTTCCAAGAGAGACCCTTCACTGAAGTGGGGAATAGCTGTTAGTCACCAAACAGCAAAAAAGGTCACAGAAATTCCTCAGTGAGATTCATCAATTCTTAATTTCTGAGAATGGTATACATTAGTAAGCAGAGCAGAACAACTGTGATTTTCTGCTACTACTGCCTTAAAAAAAAGGTGTTAAGATGTATAGGGCAACTCAAGGGAAATTTTTCAAGTTACTTCTTCTGGTCGGGTCAGTTTTGAAAGAATATTACAAGATGCAAAGCATATAACCGTACTCCCAGTTTATCTTGAATACAAGTACTTTCTGAGATATTCCATAAAGAAGAAAAACCATTTTGGGCCGTTATAGCTGTTAGTAACGGCTTGTCTGGTACAGTAAAACATCGGGCATCATCTGTGACCCATAATGAACATATGTACAAATTTTCAGAAAGATCGCCCAGAACTGTTGTCTGGAGCGACTGGAACACATTTTGACCACGGACAGACACACACACACAAGACATACAGACAGCATTTCTTCATTCCCACTGTACAGTACTCCCTGTTCTATAAGAACTGGAGTACAAACACACACACACACACACACACACACACACAACCACAACAAAACTGCCATCACTTGGTAACTTTCCTGAAGACTTAGTTAACAGATTGCAAGTCTTAAAGCAGCAGAAGCTCCTCAAATCTGAATTCTGACCTCAAGCTCCACTGAATTATGATCCTACCCATAGACAGTGAGAAAAGCAGCCGGTGTCTCCTCTTACTTGTAATGTTATCTCCAAGGGTACAAACTGATTTAGCAGTGTTTTTCGCCTTCATTTTTTTAAATGCCCTTATGAGCGAGTGGTGGTTTGTCTTCATCTTCACAATCACCACTTTTCTGCCTCTGCTGCCCACATGGGTACTGTTCTTGTAAGTTCAAACCTAGGCAACTGGTTTCCCAGAAGATAGCAGAGAAAGAAAAAGGTGAGGGAGGGGGAGAAGGTGGGGGGGGGGGGGGGGTCACCCTAGGAGGACTGCAGTGTTAGGGGAAGAAACAATAGGCTTTGAGACACATGGCACAAATCTAGATACTAGTAAAGAGCCATTTATCCCATTGCCAAGTCATTCAAATGCAGGATTATGGGTTGCTTACGGCAACCACTTAATGAATACAACAATGAAGATGATAAGGAAGAAGTTAAGATTACAGTTTGTGTCATCCCTCCCCCTTGACCTCTCTAGCATGGGTAACCCTACAACAGGCATCCATTTAAACCATGTGAATTATCGTCCAGTTCACACAGGATTACCTGACCACCATGACAAGTAACAATATAAATAATCCATTGAACCAGTAGCCCCCACCTGCACCTATCAATCACACAAATTCCTGCAATGAGATGCATATTATTAAAAAAAAACTTACCATCGTGTCCCCTATGAAGCTGTCGGAGCTTGGAAGTCGAAAAATGCAAGTGGCTTCCATCATGAATCTGGTGATCAATGACAAACTGAAACCATAAGCATAGCAACACTGTGCATCACCACAAAAAGAAGTTGGCATACTCAGGCTACAAATTAACACTTTATACCATCTGCTGCAAATTTCCCGTCACACAGGATTATTAGTAAACATACCAAATTTCTGTTACATCTAATTCAGTTGGAAAGATAGCAAAAAAAGAAAATTTTTAATAAGCACATCCACTTTACAAAACGATTTCTATCAACTTTAATCATGACCACATTTCTGCTGGTAAATGTAGATCCTTTGGCCTTATCATTTGGCACAAGTTCCACTCTGTCTTAGCGATGTTGTGCTGTGTAATTTTATTTGCATAAATTATCATTATCTTTTCCCAACTTTTTTTTTCTTTTTTTTTGGGGGGGATGGGGGTGGGAGTGGGGGTATTAAAGAGATGTTCCATGAAGCCATGCTAAGCAATGAATAGGATGTTGAACAAGTTAGTAGTGGCAGAAAACAAATGCAGGCTAACATTTCCTCTGTCATTACATAGACGACTTGGCAAAGATTAAAAAAGAAAGAAGAGAAAAAAAGGAGGGAGGAGGGGAGGAATGGGGGGAGGGGGGGGGGGGGGGGGGCAGAAAGAAAACGGGAACGAAAAATCAGGAAAATAGATGATAAACATAAAATCCTTCACTAGCAACAAATGAGGACCACTGAGTCCATCTGAAGACAGAACTAATTACGGAAGAATTGTTAACCTGCGGAATAGTCTTGCCCCATTAACAATGAAAAAGAGCCAGATGAAGAAAACCACAATGCATTCTCCACTTTAAAATGATTCTATACATAAATTGATCATGAAGAACAGATGACATATATATGCTCAGGTTCAGTTTCAGTTAACTTTCAATTCTGATGAACAAAAACAGGAGATATTTCTCATAATCCCTGTTGGAGTAAATATATTTGCCATGTCCAACTCTTGCAAGATATGGCAGTTAGATGGCTCTGTTTGGACAATGTTTCATGGCTGACATGGCAATAAGATGCCCAAATCCACCGTCTTCCGTCTCTGGCTAACAACGCAAGGTTGTTATTGTTCCCTCGTTCTATAGCCCAGCAAAAATATTCCCATGGACAGTAGCAATGCTAGACAGAACAGGCCGGGCTATGAGTTTGATCTCAGCTTGAGAGCTCATGACTTAGTGACTGCCACTTCAGCTGTATTCCAATGCTTGATTCCCTTACTGGAGGAAGTTTTCTGGTTCTGGAAGCATCCCATCATAAACTTTTATTGTAGGAATATCCCCATGACCATAGCTGATGGTTCCACGGAAATCTCCTTCATCACAACTAACTCAACCATATCTGCCACTACTTTTCACCCTTTTGTTCACCACAAATAACGCTCATTGCCCTTTTTTGCTTTAAAAGCTTTTCGCAAATCTTATCAATATATTGTTGTAGTTAATCTTATTCTTTCTTCATCTGGTCCTCTGCTTGGTAACGGCAACACTGTTGTTTATAGCCCAGTCGACCACAAAGGGTCACATCAGGGCTGTCAATGTGTTGACGTCAACTCACAAGTCATTAAGAATTTTAAAAAATTATTTTAAAAAACACCTCCTTCACACAACCCTTTAAAACATACCTTCTAAAAACACACTGGAAATTTTGTTCAAAATCTTTCGTCCATAAAATCTTAGATAAGAAAAATGTTGATTTCTTTCAGAAATTCAAAATCATCAGGTGGGTATCTCTGAACAAGGTTTTCATGAAGTCTGCTGTAAAGCGTTTATGTCTCACATCATGCAGTTCCCAACACTCTAAAAGAACATGTTTCAATGTGAATGATACATGACATGGAACACACCATGGAACTTGTTTACCTTTTAAAAGATAAGAATGGTAGGAATCATTACAATGTTCATGCTCATAAGAAAGTAATTAATGTTGTTGTTGTTGTTGTCGTACCCTGGCTAATAGAATCCAGGGATCATCCAAACAGCCGAAGTACTCGAACACTATGGTACAAAGCATCAGCTGGGGATGAGAAAATTACGTGTGTTACTGTTTTTTATTACCCTGCCACACTGGCAGCCACACTCAGACTTCAGGGGAAATAACTTGTTATATTTGTTTTAATTAACATGCCCATAAAATCTTCATTGTACATGGCTGTAAGTGTAGGTGATAATATTTTTCTTAAAGAAAATGACAATTCCACAATACTGACCTATTAATTAAAATGTTATGGCAAATTTACAGCCATTACCATTTAGTGACATCTATGCTTTGGATGACATGGTAGGTCTCTTGCCATTATTTATCATTGTGCGAAAATTTAATGTGCCAGAGCTTCTTGTTGCTGAGAAAACGGCAATTTTGAAGTTTACAACACACACACACACACACACACACACACACACACACACACACACCACACCACATTACAGATAGAATGCTTTGCTTTTGTCGATTTTCTATGAAATATTGATTGGCTTTCTTGTCACAAATTATCCAGTTTGTCATCCAGAATGAGTTAAGTAGAAGTACAATGCCTTAATCTTTTTTCCCCACCCATTAACCCTCTTATACTTGCAACGGGAGAATCCGGGAGTTAACTTCAGGCGCCTGTTCTTCCCGTACCGGGAGCTACCGGGATCTGTCCGTAGGAATTTTCCATCACGCAGTTATCACGTGTGTAGACACGCAGAGTCGCAGACAGTAACTAGGAAGACTCGGGCATGGTCCAATCATGTGTTGGCACTATTTTGGGGTGATGGAACCGCGCGTGTTCATTGAGAAAAGGGGCAAACACAGCGAGTAAGTTTGTGAATGAAACCGACCGACTTTCACAATGGCTGCTTTGGCATCTGCTACTAACGATGAAGAAATGATCGACTACTCGCAAGAGGAGTTGGATCAAATTATTGGAGAAGTAGAGAAATTTGAAAGAGAGATGGAGAATGAAAGTGATATTGAAGTAGGTAGTGGTATTGAAGAAGACGGTGAAGTAAAAAGCGACCCGGAGTACGATGTTCCGCTCGCTGCGCTTCAAACAACGTGGCGACCAGCGACACGTGGCGTGGCAGAAGTGCGTCAGTTTCAGGAACCCACTGGGCCCGCTCACTCGTTACCCAACACTGCTACACCACTTGATTTTTTCTTTTTGTTTGTACCTCTTTGTTTTTTTAAGACTGCTGCCGATGAAACAAACAGGTATGCAAGACAAAAATATAGAGTATTGGGAAGTGACTGAGTTCAGTATTGTGTGTGACAAGTGACAAGTTTTGTATGACATTGGTGGGACAACCAGTGGGACCTGTACTGCCAGGCAGCGGATGGATCACGTCAGGTAGGCCTCAGGTTTCATCTTACACTAACAGCCTGCATCAGTATGGTGACTGCGCATGCTTGCATGCTGTAAACTTGATTGTCATCATAAAATGTCACGTGTCTGGTGACAATTCGGTGACAGTGACACGACCTATATCTCTAAGACAGACAAAATATAGTTCAAAGTGAAGTGCATGCTCTTATGAAACTGTCTGCCAATTTTCTTTCTCCTAGAGGTTCAGATACATTCCCCATAAGCTAATAATCACACATACCCATTTTTAGGCTGAAACATGTAGAAGAATCTGAAATCTAGGGGAAGTTTGCCGTCAGAGAAACTGAGTACAAGAGGGTTAAACAATATGTTTACCATCAACAAACCGTTTAACACAAACAATGTTTCTCCGTCATAACCACTAAAAAAAGGAACAAAAAAGTCTGATCTTAACACTCACAAGCCCCACATAATCTACCCACCTGGAGAAAGAAAGGTATGTGAGCACCCAAGGGTGGAAAGGGGTGTTCATCACAGCACCATCTTGTAATACATGTGCTGCCCTGAAACAAAACAGATAATGCACCAATTTGAATGATATTTGTAGGTAACAGACAAGAGAGAGAGAGAGAGTCTGAGAGAGTAAGGCACACAAACTTCAGTCCAGGGGAAACTTTCTGTGTACAGAAGCCATTAGCTTGACCATTTCACTGCATGTAATTCTTTCCAATTGACTGAAAAGTTCAGTTTTCTCTCTGACAATGCTGGTTGAGACAGGTGAGAAATCACTCTTTCAACAAACAAGATGGCCAAGCTAAGGCAGTAATAGTGCAAGTGTCGTTTTGAAATTGGTCATTGCAATCTGTTCAAGTCAGATGCTACAACTACAACTGATAGCTTTCTCACCACCAATATAGCTTTCTCACCATCAACATCCATTCAAACAAAGTCAGATGCTACAACTACAACTGATTGCTTTCTCACCACCAACATCCATTCAAACAAAGTTCAAATTGGTTCACAGAGCTGATAGATAAGATTTTGTCAACATATGGAGTCTGAAACAGTAAAATATTGGTAATTAAACTAAATGCAAAGCATGGAAGGTGATACTCATTTCAAAAGTAATAGGTAAAATCTGACAAAAGGTATTTAACTTTACATGACAATGGGAACACTGCTTTCATGGAAAAAAAATTCTCTTTCCAATGCATTTGTTAATGGCATTAGATTTAGTTTTGCTTCCCCCCCCCAATTTTGTGCAGTCTGTTCAATTTTTAAAATGGGATACCAAAACTACAATCTGATGAAACACTGTATGCTAACGTCATCTCATTTCTTTTCTGAACAATAACCCTTAAAAAAGCAAAAGGAACAGAGAACAAAAATAGGCAATATTTTTGGCAAATTAGTTATGTGACCGTCCATCACGAAATGAGTAGCATGGCACTTCATAACCACCAGTATCCTCCTGGAATTCCAGCTGAATGAAGCTGTGGTATGCCATCCATTGCCAGGAAATGGCTATGGTCCAGGCACCAGAGACTTTGTTACAGGTAGCCGAATCACTACTCACGAATGGTCTGCTTACAGGGGCCTTGCCAGTTGAGATACAGCATGAAAAAATTCCCAGTAGTGCAGGATTTATCAGGTTTTCAAGGTGGTCAGACATGGTCAACTACATAGGACATACAGTTTAAATTATCATCCTTGTATGAAACATTATTCCACACACACACACACACACACACACACCACACACACACACACACACAAATATAGATGGAACTGATGGAAAACATGTATTGTTACTTACTTAAGCAGGATATCTGGGTCATAGAAGCAAACTTTCATGTAGTGTTGTACCTCTTTGTCTCCAATCTTCAATCTGAAATAACACTGTCACCCATTAATCTAAATCAACATTATCAGCAAAGCTTTGTTTGAATAGCACTTTTTGTGTCTGAATAAAAACAACAACAACAACAAAAACAGCTCTCCACTTAAACATATAGTTCTGTAGAATTACTACAAAAAGCATTTAAACTTTCCTGCATCAGATAAGTTTCTTTGAAAATGAAAACATCATTCAATCAACTGAAGCAACAGTATCCAAAATGGAATGTATTATGACTTCAAAGGTATGCTCTCTCTTTAAAAAAACGATAAAATATACCAATAAGAGAACAACTAAATACCACAACATCTTTCAAGATAAATGAAGATCCACGTCTGGCAACTGCACTGTTTGGTAGAGTACAAGTGGCCACAACATACATAACATAACAGTTAGCATCTACACTATAAGGATGGAGACAAATTCTTACAGCTCTTGCTCAGAGTTTGACACATTTGCCTTTTTCCCTACTCTAACATTTTGTGACATTATGTTTAGATGTGCTCTCCCTTGACTGGATTGTTTTCTATTTGGCTGAATGGTTATCAGCTGTCTTTTAACAACAACTATTAGTCCATGGCTATCAGCTGTCTTTTCACAACAACTATTAGTCAACACAAAATGATTATTGACAGGTAGGACGAATGTTTTTTTCTCTCTCTTTTGTTTGTTTGTTTGTTTCTAAGCACTGAAACCTTTGTTTGATTGTTTCTTTTTTAAGCGCTGACACTTTTTTTTTTTCCAACTGACCTGAATATTTAGTGTTAAAAAAAGTTAAGGATATGTCTTGTGCTTAATGCTGCATAGATAAGTCAGACTCTCTGCCGTCTCTCGATGTATGTTTCTTCTTAACTGCACACCATACCGTGCAAGTAATTCCATTCTGTATTTCAATCTGTAAAGGTACAGTTCTACAAGAATATCTGGTATGTCTTTTGTCAGAAAATTATGGAACAGTTCTACAAGAATATCTGGTATGTCTTTCATCTTTCATCAGAAAATTTTGGTACAGTTCAACAAGAATATCTGGTACGTCTTTCATCAGAAAATTATGTATTTTTGTGTCTGTTTTATCCAAGGTAACAATGATCTCCAAATTTGACATGGCTGACCACTCTCCAAGGAAACCAATACAAAACTGCTGTTGAACTTAACGGACCAGCAGTTGCATATAATAACACAAAGGTTACTTCAGACTCCCAAGAACCAGCCAGCATACAGTACCTTAGTATCTAAATAGCAAACTGGGTTTCTCAACTTTCCATTTCCAAAATTTTAGCTTAAAAAAAAAAGTCAAAACAGTTATGGAGAACAACGAATCGACGCAGTGCATTCAAACATCACTGCATAAGGCAGAGTGGCAAACAGTAAGGTGGGAACAAAATCTGAATAACTCTAAAAAATAAAAATAAAAATACTCAGCTTCCTAATTGGTCCTCTCCAGGAGACACAGTGTTACTACACCAAATCGAAATACTTTTGTGCGCACTCACCAAAACTCAGTCTGAATTTCATGTGAACATAGCCAGCAAACATACATTCAATGTTACAAAGGATCAGATTATTGAAGCAGTTTCAAATATATACCAGCTGTTACCTTTTCTTTTTGATAGTCTAATAGAATGTCCCCAGATTATGCAAACTAGTCAGGTCATAAAACAGAGCAATTCATGCAATAAAACAAACATATAGGCACATACATTACCAC
>CM031607.1:43043259-43060759 GCA_018398815.1 Conus ventricosus | reverse complement strand
AAAATTCAAAAATGTTATCTGTACATGAGCTTAATACAAGTGTTCATAACATTCAACTGTAGCAAAACTGTTGGGATCAATGATGAATTTGATATATATCATGGCTTCTATGAAATATCTTTTCAAGATTTACATTTTTCTCATGAACTAACAATTATATGGGAAAACAATGCAGGCCTATACAATTCTTCATGTTTTTAAGTAATACTGACAAACATCAACTTTAAAACAAAAAACAAAAAATAAGAATAAGACACACGTTGGGGGAAAGATTATAAATAAGGAGCTTCATATCTCGAGGGAACCATCGTAAGAGTCCTCTCACAGGCACATTAGTTTTTTGACTGTCTGGCCATGGTTCGCTTGCGTGAAATCGATCTTGCCAGGAGACAGCTTAATGCTCTGTCATCTTGGTGCATATAGGATCTATCAAGTCCATGTTACGTGTTGGTTTGTTCTCTTCAGGTTCTAAAAGAAACACAGCATAACAAAGACAACAGTCAATGAAAGGATAAAAACTAGAATCTAAACTTATTGTTGGTGTGTATAAATTTTATGCAGGAAATAAAAGCAATATTAACAGTTTACAAATATAGGACAATCTTGAGCCTATGCTTGAGACCCATATCTATAGAAGCTGGAGGCAAAATCATTATGAACGTCTAGAGTGTCACTTGAGCATGTCTACTAAATACCCAATCCGCATTGTAGTGGACAAAACTAGCAAGAAACAAATCTTTCTTGTTTCTTTGGTTCAATCTCCACTATGACCAACATTAATGCTGAACAATTAAGTATGACGCAAAACATGACATTTGTGTCTAACACAATATCAACAGTTACAGTTCACAGACTTGACTTGAAAGCAGTCTTCATGTGTTTAAAACGAAAGTGAAAAAAACAAAGTTGTGCAAATAATAAACCAAGGGAAAAATTATAATATGTAAAAGCCCAATTCAAAGGATCCAAGATGACACAATCATTCCTTGAAGGTCATTTGATTTGATGCAATTGTTTATATTGTTCATGTTTTGCAATTTTTATCAAAGTGTTTGATAAAAATATTGCCAAAACATGAAGCATAAAAACAGTTGCACATTCCTGTTGCACAGTTCTACAATGTTGAAAATTCTGGAGGCATTAGTTTTGCTCTAAAATGTGTGTTAAGAAACTAATTTAAATGTATAATAAGCAAACAGAAGAAAAAGTATTCCCTTTAACTCTTTGACTCCTAGAGCTATTTGTAATTTTTTAGGGAAAAACACTAACCTTACAAAAACACTCAAAAAAATTCAAGTATTGCCCTAAAGTATACAAAAGTATACATTTTATTGAAGGAAAATGAATGGATAATATAATTATATATGTTTAAACTTTAATGTTGACAGGATGAGATAACTCACAATCATGAACTGAGCTATATCTGTGGCAGGGTACGAAAGGCTTAAGCTTCTGACATGGAAAAAAAGTTGCAATTTGCTTTCTATTCTGTATGCAGTTTCTGAAAATGAATTAATTAGTAAAATCCACACATACCTTTGACAAAACCAAGATTCTATGTTTACAAATGACTAAACATTAATTGTAAAAATGAACAGTTTTGGGGAATATCAATGGTCAGGAGTAAACTAAAAGTTTTTTCCCCCCCCAGTATGTGATTCACTTGAATGAGTAAGGTATGCTGTGCATGCCAACTGAAAGCATGCTGTATGATCACAAAATTTAAAACCAAGAGCCATGATAAAGTACAGTCTAGAAATACTATTCATGCAAGGGTTTTGGCTTTTGAGTCCTTTCTCCCATTCTTTTGTTTGTAACAGACAACATCACTGCACACAAAGGTAGGTTCCAGCAATGATTGTGATTCACCGTGGGTCAGGTCATCCTTTTATAATTCTTCATCAGTTTATAATTCTTTGATAGTTGCTGCACAACATTCTTGTAAATTTTGAAGGGTATGTAAGCAGTTCAATCAGATCAGGAACAGAATGAATACAAGCACATTAAAGTCTGAGAAGAACTGCCACCGCTGTATTTGTTTCCACTATAGATCCATCTCAAATTCCATGGTCAAATATTATCATTTCCCGTCTTCTGTTTTTTCTTTGTCAACCAGTGTCACTACACACAATGTTGCTTACACTGTTCCTATGTTTGGTAGATCATGTTCAAAATAAATCAGCAGGCTAAATTTTCACAATGAAGACCAGATCTACAAAGAAACCATACTTTGGGTATCAACATTTCCCATGTCCCACAGCCATTACCCAGACACATGGATTTCCACCACACTTTGGGAATCATACACATTACAGATTTATATGCCCTGGCAAAAACAATCTCCTTCTATTGATGTTTAGAACTGCATAGTTTAAATAGTGATTCCATTTACTTGGCAGATATGTAATTGTATTATAAGAGTATACATTCTTAAAAAACAAGGTATAGCCCTTTTGGGTATTACTGTTGTGCATCCAAAAAGAAAGATGAAGACTGCCAATTTAAACTGCCTTCATTTCACATTTCATAATGCAATCAATAAAACACATGACAAATTAAACAAAAAGCACAGTAGTAAAAAAAAAGGTTTCTGAAGGGAAAACATCTATGTGTATGTATCACAGAGTATGTCTATAGTTACCTGCGTCAGCCAGTGTGTGTGTGTGTGTGTGCATGTGTCTGTATGTGCATCACGAAACCATATGTGACCTGTCAAAATGCAGATCTGGAGATACATGCCACTGCCATGACGTATGTTGCCAAATTCCATGGCAAATACCCCCATGAAACCTAGATTCTGTCATTGTGAGCCAACTCAACCAGTAGCTGTAGTGATTCACTTCTATTCAAATCATCTGACCTGTTTCTCCGTGACAGCTCAGAACCTCGGCCAGTCAGCATGTCCTCACTCTAAATATTTAGAATTTACAATTATTATGCATGTAGTCTGCTGCTTTCTTGAACTTCATGGATCACAGCCTTGTGTTTTCTATATCGGTTGCTCACCAGCACTAAGTATAATGTATGATATGTGTGTGTGTGTGTGTGTGTGTGTGTGTGTGTTTACTCATTAGTACTTAAGCACTTGTATGATTTGTGTGTGTGTGTGTGTGTGTGTGTGTGTGTGTGTGTGTGTTTAAGCTTAGAAATTTTCAAGTTAAAACTGCTCATGGTAGACCAATGCTATGACATCAAAACTGTCATCAAAATATGAAAATAGCTTGATACAGTGATGTGGAAGTACTACCACTATTCAGCATTAAGAAAAAATCTTTTTGATTAAAATGAAGCTTAAAGGCATCTGATTTGAACAACCAAACATCACACACCCACAAATGCAAAACTTTTGATTTTTTAAAGTAATTAGGCCTAATAACAATCAAAAATTTAAATGTACAGTTTTCAGTGTTGTCATTTGCATGCATTTTCATTATTCTACGTGTACAAAACATAAACTTAAAGCCGGTAACCCAGAAAGTCCCCTTCCCAAATAACAGCACATCCCTCAGTAACGTTTTTCCTCCTGAATTGGGTTGTCTGCTTCAGTGTTTGTGTCATAGCTACACAAAAAATCCGAGACG
This sequence comes from Conus ventricosus, assembly GCA_018398815.1. NCBI lineage: Eukaryota > Metazoa > Mollusca > Gastropoda > Neogastropoda > Conidae > Conus > Conus ventricosus. Next base: position 43,057,178 of record CM031607.1, on the reverse strand, counting down.
GAAATCAAAACATCATCAACAAAACAAACACTCGCTGACACAGCAATGCCAGTCTGGTGAAGAAAGTTTCAAACAATGACTGAACCTACATTTCACAAGTATTGGTTTTCCGATCAATGACTGAATCACTCATTTGTTTAGGGTTTTTTTTTTTATATGATCGAGGCCAGAGGCCACACACAGTGAACGCGATCGAGAAAGCGTCTGCTACGCTACCAGTTTCATGGCACACAGCGACTGTTTATTCGCACATCTGCCTAAACAAACACCAACTGTCGCAGCACTCAAGACAGTGGCCACTAGTCCTTCATAACCGGACATCATCATGGTACGAACTAAAGATTGCACCAATAACGAATGAAAGAAGATGAAACGAGCGAGAACTTTTTTGAAAGGCCCTGTCTGCCTTTCTAGTTTCACAGCTTCTGTGCGAGGGTCAGGTCTGCGAACATAGCAGACATGAAACGAGATGCCAGTGCTTCAATAACGCGCACAGAGAATGTGCAGATTTCCTGTCATCGAGTTCCACGACATCCTAGACATTGATCTAAATGAGTACTTACCTGTAGACAAGATTGTACAATGCAAATGTTTTCGAAGACTGTAAATTCGAGGAATTCATTTTATTTTACATGCAGGTCAAGCAGCGCCCTCTACAAAACAAAGAATGACGAACGGTGGACAAGCAAGTAATGAATTTTTTCTCACTTACCTCCCTTAGACCGCACATCGGCCCATCTGCTCAAATAATATTTTACAACGGCAGTTCTGACTTGACACTTGTATCCATGTGCATACAAATTGCAGTAAACGAATGAATGAAAAATCAATCAGTTAAAATAATATTTAGATACTGAAAAACACGAGATCCAAACGCGAGGGGGAAAAAATCTCTTGAAGAAACATGAACAATTTGATACTACAGTTTTGTAATTCTGTTTATCTTTGATCACATCAGTCTTGATGCGTGCATGAATTTTCAGATGGGACCTCTCAAATGCCTTTGGGATGTTGAGGCGCCGGGTTTTTGTTTGTTTGTTTTGTTTTGTTTTGTTTTGTACGCGTAGATATCAGCGTTTCTCCTATTTATTTATTATTTTCTTTACATGCCCTGGTGACTTCGTTTGAGTAACCTATTAGACAGATAGAAAAAGTGTTGTAATACTCCAGGACAAAATAGGCCAATGATCATCGCGGCTTAAAAAGTTTTGAGCTCACAGGATGATACATGACAACAAATGAACTAAGCTGAACGCCTTGGGGCTTCGTCATTCTTACCATCTGTTGTTTTTCGTATTGTAATGCAATGGTGCAGGAAGAGACTCTGGAGGGGGGGGGGGGGGGGGGGGGGGCAGAAAACTTGTCCAAAGACCGTGCAGGCCCCAGGTGGGTCATCCTCTTCTTCCCGTGACTAAATTCAAGAATCTGATATAGACAGGATAATAAAACAGATATTTGACCTCAGATCTTCTGTAAAAAAAATAAAAAAAAAAATAAAAAAATGTCTTTGAGGATTCTCAGAAGATTTTTAAACAGAAAAACAGAAGAATATCAACAAAGTTTCGGTCATAGACCGTCTTCAGGAGCTGTGACATGAAAGGTCACAAGTCCTGAAGACGTCTATGACCGAAACGTTGTTGATATTTGTTCTGTTTTTCTTTTTTAAAATCTTCTGAGAATCCTCAAAGACATTTATTATTTTATATACTGATATAGACAATTTCATATCATATCATATCCTCCATCATATCATGTCATATCATGTCATTGATTTGCCCCAGGCCTGATTATTCAGAATTGATATAATTATTATTGTTTTTTTTTCTCCCTTTTTTTCTCCTTTTTTCTTTTCTTTCTTTTTTTTTTTTTTTTTTCTTTTTTGTATGTGTTGCCTTTCATGACTGGTGAGTTGCTAAAGTAATGCCGGAGTAGCTTCCTCAGGCACTAGAGAAATGTGTCTGGAAGCGATCATTTTCCTGTGTCTGATCTAACGAATATTATTTCAAAATATTAAGCGTTTCTGCAGTTGCAATGTGATCAAGGAGACTGTTCCACAAATTAACAATTCTGTTTGTATGGGAAAAAAAGGGAAAAAATTGTGAACGGTTTTGCCAGTAGTAGTGGGTGTCCTCATATTTGTATATTGTGTTTTTTCGTGTGTTTTTTTTTTTTTAAGTGCAAAGTTTTCGTGTAGTGCTTCCGTCATAACGACTAGGCAGAATTTCATAAATTCAGTTGCATCACCCTTCTGTTTCCAATACTCCAAGCTTGGAAGTTATGATCTTCTTAATCTCTCCCCGAAGGTCAAAGGTATTCACTTCTATGATTTGCTTTGTGAATCTTCTTTGTATATCTTCAATGAAATTTATACGTGTTCTCAGGTATGACGACCATTCCCTATTTCCATAATCTAGAATTAGTCTAACTAAAGATTTCAATAACGGAATCACCATGTCTTCACTTTTAGACTGAATAAAATTACTAAACACACCGGCTATTTTATTAGTTTTAACTACAACATTAACACGATACCAAAGCTTAGATTTTTGCCCATCAAAACACCCACATCCTTTTCCAACTCGGTAATTTCCAGGTCAGAACTGATATGATAAGTATGATTAGTTTCTTTTTAATCTTTTTGATTGAACGAACATGAAATATTTTGCTTTTATCACCAGTTAAATTTCATCTCGCTGCCACTTCTCTGTCCATTTAAACATTTCATTGATACTTTCTTGAAGCAAATCAGTTTTTCTCTCTCTCTTTTTGAAAATTATTCCACAGCATACTTTTGTACCATTGGAGAGTAAAACATTGCACTATATCAGGCACAGTCATTGATTAAATAGATAAACAGTGTTGGTCCCAACACGCCGCCTTGAGGAACACCACTGGACACCTTTGACGCACCTGGCTTTTCATAAAAAAAGTATCAAGATACTTCCATGGCGTCTGCTAGATGAAAAAAGTCTTCAATCCAATTACGTAAGTTACCCTTTATGTCATACTCCAGTTTGTAAATGGTCTCTTGTGGGGGATGCTTTATCAAGGGCCTTTTGAAGGTCCAGTAAACTATGTCTGCTGCTGTATCATTTTTTCCGGAAGGTTATAGTCTGAAGCACCGTTTGACGATGACGACTGCAATGATGCTGAGGGCACAAGAAGAAGAGGAAGAGGACATCTACCAGTACTAAGAAGACTGGGTAACCTACTGCATGACGCTTACGGTAAAATGGCCCACTGCATGACGCTTACAGTACAACGGCCTTCTACGGGACACTTTGTAGTTCTCATAACAACAACAACAACAACAACAGCAACAACAACAACAGCAACAACTACGTTCAGTCTGCAGTCGAGGTGTAGGCCGTCACTCAGTAGCCCGTCGCGCTGTAGGCACTGTGCAGTAGGTCATGGCGTTGTAGGCACTGTACAAGAGGTCATGGCGCTGTAGGCAATGTGCAGTAGGTCATGGCGCTATAGGCAATGTGGGTAGGTCATGGCGCTGTAGGCATTGAACGATAGGTCATGGTGCTGTAGGCATTGTGCAATAGGACATAGCGCTATAGGCATTGTGCAATAGGTCATAGCGCTATAGGCATTGTGCAACTGGGTCATAGCGCTGTAGGCACTGGTCAGTAGGTCATGGCGCTGTAGGCATTGGTCAGTAGGTCATGGCGCTGTAGGCATTGGTCAGTAGGTCATAGCGCTGTAGGCATTGTGCAATAGGTCATGGCGCTGTAGGCATTGTGCAATAGGTCATGGCGCTGTAGGCACTGGTCAGTAGGTCATGGCGCTGTAGGCATTGGTCAGTAGGTCATAGCGCTGTAGGCATTGGTCAGTAGGACATAGCGCTGTAGGCATTGGTCAGTAGGTCATAGCGCTGTAGGCATTGTGCAATAGGTCATGGCGCTGTAGGCATTGGTCAGTAGGTCATGGCGCTGTAGGCAATGGTCAGTAGGTCATAGCGCTGTAGGCATTGTGCAATAGGTCATGGCGCTGTAGGCATTGTGCAATAGGTCATGGCGCTGTAGGCATTGGTCAGTAGGTCATGGCGCTGTAGGCATTGTGCAATAGGTCATGGCGCTGTAGGCATTGGTCAGTAGGTCATGGCGCTGTAGGCATTGTGCAATAGGTCATGGCGCTGTAGGCATTGGTCAGTAGGCCATAGCGCTGTAGGCATTGTGCAATAGGTCATGGCGCTGCAGGCATTGTGCAATAGGTCATGGCGCTGTAGGCATTGGTCCGTAGGTCTTAGCGCTGTAGGCATTGGTCAGTAGGTCATAGCGCTGTAGGCATTGGTCAGTAGGTCATAGCGCTGTAGGCATTGGTCAGTAGGTCATAGCGCTGTAGGCATTGGTCAGTAGGTCATAGGGGTAGGCATTGGTCAGTAGGTCATAGCGTGTAGGCATTGGTCAGTAGGTCATAGCGCTGTAGGCATTGGTCAGTATGTCATAGCGCTGTAGGCATTGGTAAGTAGGTCATAGCACTGTAGGCATTGGCATAGTCATGCGCTGTAGGCATTGCAGTAGGTCATGGCGCTGTAGGCATTGTCAGTAGGTCATGGCGCTGTAGGCATTGTGCAATAGGTCATGGCGCTGTAGGCATTGGTCAGTAGGTCATGGCGCTGTAGGCATTGGTCAGTAGGTCATAGCGCTGTAGGCATTGTCAGTAGGTCATGGCGCTGTAGGCATTGGTCAGTAGGTCATGGCGCTGTAGGCATTGTGCAATAGGTCATAGCGCTGTAGGCATTGGTCAGTAGGTCATAGCGCTGTAGGCATTGGTAAGTAGGTCATAGCGCTATAGGCATTGGTCAGTAGGTCATAGCGCTGTAGGCATTGTGCAATAGGTCATGGCGCTGTAGGCATTGTGCAGTAGGTTATGGCGCTGCAGGCATTGTGCAATAGGTCATGGCGCTGTAGGCATTGTGCAATAGGTCATGTGCCGTAGGCATTGGTCAGTAGGTCATGGTGCTGTGGATATTGGGCGGTAGGTCACTGCGCTGTAGGCATTGGGCGGTAGGTGATTGCTCTGTAGGCCAAGTGCAATAGGTCATTGCGCTGCAGGCATTGGGCAATATGTCATGCCTGTAGGCATTGGGCGGTAAGTCATTGCGCTGTAAGCATTGAGCAATAGGTCATGGCACTGTAGGTGTTGGGTGGTAGGTCATGGTGCTGTGGGTATGGAGCAATAGGTCATGGCATTGTAGGTATTGAGCGGTAGGTCATGGTGCTGTGGGTATGGAGCAATAGGACACTGCGCTGTAGGTATTGTGCAAAATGTCGTCGCGCTGTAGGCATTGAGCAATAGGTCATGGCACTGTAGGTGTTGGGTGGTAGTCATGGTGCTGTGGGTATGGAGCAATAGGACACTGCGCTGTAGGTATTGTGCAAAAGGTCGTCGCGCTGTAGGCATTGAGCAATAGGTCATTGCGCTGTAGGCATTGAGCAATAGGTCATGGTGCTGTGGGTATTGGGTGGTAGGTCATTGCGCTGCAGGCATTGAGCAATAGGTCATTGCGCTGTAGGCATTGAGCAATAGGTCATTGCGCTGTAGGCATTGAGCAATAGGTCATTGTGCTGTAGGCATTGAGCAATAGGTCATTGTGCTGTAGGCATTGAGTAATAGGTCATTGCGCTGTAAGAATTGTGCAAAAGGTCGTCGCGCTGCAGGCCATCGTGCGGTAGGTACGGAAACGAGTGACCTGCTGATCATGGTGCCTCAGCTCAACAGGCCTCGACGTACGTAATACTGGCCCTGGCAGTAAACCCCACGGCAACCTAGTTGATAAGAAAACAGTTTAAGAAAGAATACTGTGTTACTGAAGGAAGGTTTCAGACGTGGAGGGGCCAGGGGTGTGGGATGGGGTGAGTAGACAGGGCATGAGGGATGTCAATTCGCAGAATCGGAGGAGCGGGGAACAACATGTCTGGAAGAGCCTCTGGCTGATAGAACATTAAACACACCCTGTTAGATCGAGGGAAGCCAGTCTGGACTTAGAAACAGTCACAACCCCCTGTGGCAGTCCGTTCAAATCCGACTTATACCCCAAGGGAAGAAACTCTGTCCAGAATAGTAGGAAGAAAGTCTTGGGAGAGCTTGACAACAGAAGGTCTTCAACCATCTTAGGCAAGTGATTTGGCCCTGAACTCCTTACACTCTAAGGAGGCCGAGCCGCATTCAGGTCACGACTCCTAGATGCCCTTCCGCTACCATTTCTTTTTTCCTCCTTTTTTTTTTTCAGGCGGGATTCGCATTCACAACTTGTGGATGTTTAGGTGTTTCAAAGCATGACTTTTTAGATGGATGTCGCTATCAAACACCTATTCTACGTGGGGAAATTCAAGCTTTGTTCCTCCTGGACCAGATCCAGCTGGAACTCTTTCAGCTGCCTCTGCCATAGCGTTTAGGGTTCTGGTCCTCTTCTGATCAGAAATCCCGAGCTCTTTCATGTGGAACATATGCTGATGAGCCTACAATTCTCCTCGCTTCAACGTTTGTGCCGAGGACTTGGGCGTGGAAACAGATTCATTCGAGCAGCTAACTAGAATGGTGTGTACTTCTCAGACTTGTAGATGTGAGCGTGCTCCATTCTGATTTCATAGCCCAGTGAGTTCGACCAGAATCCTTTGTATTGGAAAAACCTGAGTGGAGAAAATTATCTGGTCTCATGCCACACTTTTTGGTGATCTTTAGGTAGTTTTCTTCCGTTCTGGAAGGTCCGCTGTGCATTCCCAGTCATCGACTCCATCTTGTAAACCCTACAGCCATGCTCTCCATATCACAACTGTTCCAGACCATGATTTGTACCTCCTGCCGTGTAGAACTTCGTTGCTGGAGCTTCTGGTGGCGTAGCGCTTCCTACCACAGTGCTAACCACACGCGAACACTTGGTTGTGCCTCCATGTGTACTTCCGTGGGTTAGCGTTGCTTTCCGTGAACTTTGGACATGTTCCACTGTTTGTTCGCCGTGACATGGTGTATACGTAGAATCATGTGATTTCCCCATTTGACCAGGTTTGAATTCAAAGGCAGGTTATATGCAAGTCTAACAATGAAGTTCACCCTAAAAATACTATGTGCCATACGTCATTCCACATGAGATTTCTTTGAAGTGCGTTTCCCACGTACCATATCTCTCTTTGCTTTGCCTTTTGCCTTTGACCTCCACGTCTTTTCTGTTGACCCCAGCCCCTGTCTGTTGGTCCGTGTGTGGTCTGCTATTTCCCTGATCTTAAGGTTTTCCTTTGCCACGTCCACTGCCTCCCGAACTGTCCATTTTCTGCCAGTGTTGAGTTTGGATTGGGCTGATCTCACAAGTAAGTCTTCAGAGTCCTCAAGTATGGTGAGTCACAGATCTTTACCCAATTTGGACTTCCTCGAGGATGGGTTTTCGAGGAAGCTTCAGCTTTGCTTGCAGTCTATATAAGACTATAAACCCAAGTTCCGTGTGTGAATGCACGCATAACATCTTGCACACACGTAAAATCCCATCACCAACTTTCGGAAGAGAAGGCCAGTTTGGCCGTTGGTATGGATGACACGTGACACATAGCATGCACCTTCCCCGAAGATGGAGTATGGCTGCCTTAATGGCAGGATAAAAAAAAAAGGTCATACACACAAAACTCCACTCCCTTTGTTGGGCAGATGGGATTGATCCTTGCCTGTCTATACAGGGAGTGTCCGCAGGAGTATCAGCCTGCGTACGCAGAAGAAGAAGAAAAGTTTTTCTGCTATGTGATTTGATGTCGTAAGCAGGGATCGTTTAGAGTTATGGGCGTATAATTCAACTCCTAATAGGAGCAACAGTGACCTTACTTAGTCGTTGTTTACTGTTTCCTGTTCCCTGCGTCATTTCAGATTTCCTGTCTGCATTTAGTTTCAGTTCGTCCGTGTGTTGTTTTGATTATATCTAAGATCGAAGAAGTTGTACCAGTTTTTGAATAAATGTTAATTTGTCTTCGTTCATTTCTACAGTTGTTGCTGTGGAGATGTATATATAAGCAAGGTTGGAAATCTAAGTTGTGTGTGTGGGGGGTGGGGTGGGGTGGGGGGGGGTGGGGGGGGGGAGTATGTCTCTTTGTGTGTTCTGTATGCTCTGTGTTGCCGTTTCTGCTGGTTTTTTTGGTGTCTAAGCAGCATTTTGTTTTCAGAGTTATGGGTGTGAAATTTATTTCACCATGGGAACAAGAGTTGACCTACGTAGTTGTTTACCGTTAACGTTGCCTGCCTCGTTTCAGGTTTCTTTCATACCAGTCAAACCGAGATCAGCTGTGTTTGTTTTTGTTCGTCTGTGCACTTGTTTGACTACATGCAAGATCAAAGAGGTTGCGCCAGTCTATAACAAATATCAGTTTGTGTTCGTTCATTGATGTCGTTGGTGTTTGCTGTGTAAGTCAGTCAGGTTCAGGGTTATGTTTGAGCAAGCATGGAACATCCTGGTCAGGGATGTCTCCTTGTGAGTTCTGTGCACTCTTGTGTTAGCATTTCTGCTGGGCGATTTGGTGTCGTATGCAGCGATCGTCAGGAGTTGTGGGCGTGTCATTTATATCATGATGGAGCAAGAGCTACCCTGCATAATTCGTTATTTACTGTTTATCCCGCCTTGGCTTGAGGCTGTGTCAGGCCAATTGACATAGGCTAGAACACTAAAGCTACAGCAAAACGTTGTTATGCTCTGCATAGTTATGCGGAGATTGTCTTCAGTTGTGACAAGCTCCTAGCATAACATTATCAGTCACCAAAATCACCCGAATTGGGAGTGTGGCTGCCCACGTGGCGGGTAATCAAAAACGGTCACACACGTAATGTTCTCATCCCCAGCTGATGCATTTGTATCATAGTGTTCAAGTACTTCGGCTGTTTGGATGATCCCTGGAGTTTTTTTTTAGCCAGGGTACGACGACGACAACAATAGCAACAACAACTGTTTATCATTCCCTGCCTCATTTAAGATTTCCTTTGTTTCGGTTTGTGTTTGTTTCAATATGTTCCAAACTGAAAAGGAAGTGCCAAGTCTTGAAGAAATGGTGAATTGTATTCGTTTTTATTTCTCCATTTGTTTTATGAATGTGTCAGGTGTTTGTTCAGTTTAGTTTGCTGTTTCATCTTCATTGTCCTCTCGATGGTGTTATTCTCAAACACTGCGCATTCCAGCTTCACATTTCTCCCTCTCTCTCTCTCTCTCTCTCTCTCTCTCCTCTCTCTCTCTCTCTCACTCTCTCTCTCTCTCTCTCTCTAATCATTTTTAGCGTGCTGATCATGCTTTGTCCCTTTCTAGGGTAAGGGTCAGCAGGAAAAAAAAAGCAAGCACTTGCTTATCTGTTACCCGTGAAATAAAGATCACCATCATCATCATCATCATCATCATCATCATCATCATCATCATATTATCATCACCATCATCATCATCTTCATCATCATCATCATCATCATCACCATCATCATCATCATCATCATCATCATCATCATCATCATCACACCCTAACCACAGCCACACCCAGGTTTATCCTGTCACAGCTTCAGCTCTGGCAGACCACAGGGAGCAGTCCACAGCAGATCGTTATGAGCCAAACCACCAGAGCAAACAATCACTTGCTGCTAATTAGTTACTTCCGGGAATTTTAAGTAGCTACACGCCACAGTTACGATTTTGCACTAAATCACTATATAATCCATGTAAGCGTTTTGAGTCCTACCTCAAGTTTGAGCCAGCTCTTTCACTTGTTTTGAGGGATTTCCACCGATGATATCACATACGATCTTCAGATACGAGACCTTCCTCTTAGTGGACGTCACATTTCAGGCCTTTGCACTCACCCGTGACCCTATCTTTGCACCAGGTGGTATCCCCCAAATAACCCAGTTCCTTTTGATTTTAATCTGTCTGCTTGGAACCACCTGGCTTGTACCTTGGTGGGCCACATGAAAGAAGAGGAGGAGAATCAACTTTCAGACACAACAGATCTTCTCAAAACAATCTAATTGCGCCAGTCTATGAATACTGGACTCGTTTTGATGTGCAGCCTGCGGTGCCACGTCTGATCCAAGATGTCGGGGACACCACCATTTCAGACCCCTACTGACGACAACAACTATACTTTGTCGCAAAACCATTGTGAGGAGCATTCTACTCTGAAGACGCACTGAACGCACTCATCCAGTGACTGTTCCTATGAACTTGCTGACACCAAAAGACAGTGAACAGTCACCACAGGCCGAGGAAATCACACGTGGAGAGGAAATCAAATATGAGATTCCGCCTTGGCTTAAGGCTGTGTCAGGCCAATTGACATAGGTTAGAACACCAAGGCTACATCAAAATGTTGTTATGCTCTGCCTAGTTATGCGGGGATTGTCTTCAGTTGTGACAAGCTCCTAGTATAACATTATCAGTTTCCAAAATCCCCCGAAGTCTGAGTGTGGCTGCTTATGTGGCGGGGTAATCAAAAACGGTCACACACGTAATGTTCTCATCCCCAGCTGATGCATTTGTACCATAGTGTTCAAGTACTTTGGCTGTTCGGATTCTTTCTTTCTTTCTGCGTACGCAAGCTGATACTCCTGCGGACACTGCCTGTATAGACAGGCAGTGGAGTTTTGTGTGTATGACCGGGTTTTTTTTAATCCCACCATTAAGGCAGCCATACTCCATCTTCGGGGAAGGTGCATGCTATGTGTAACGTGTCATCCATACCAACGGCCAAACTGGCCGAGTTTGGCCGTCTCTTCCGAAAGTTGGTGATGGGATTTTACGTGTGTGCAAGATGTTGTGCGTACGTTCACACACGGAACCTCGGTTTATAGTCTCATTCGAAGGACTGTATGGGGAATGGAGTCAGAACCAATGTTAACTCCGAGGGAAAAATCCCCTTGTACCGAAATTCGAACCCGTAACCCCAGGATCACGAGTCCGGCGCTTTACCAGCTGAGTTATTCCGGCCCCCGGCTGTTCGGATGATCCCTGGGGTCTTATAGCCAGGGTACGACAACAACAACAACAACAACAACAACAACAATAACAACAACAACAAATATGAGATCAGTCACCACGACAGTAGGGCATTGAAAGTCTCTAGAAAAACAAGATAAAAAAAAAATCAACGTGTATTGTTATAAAGATGATGTTATAACATTCTTTTATGATATTGCGGCAGGAAAGTCACAAAATGTAAACAAAGAAACAAAGATCAATGTGGGTTATGACAAAGATGATGTTATTGATTCTTTTCTGATCTTGCGACACATCCTACACATCCTGTCCCGGTCTATCCCGGTGTCAGCCAGGTCCGAGAGATGCAGGCTCTTTCAATGTTGGTCAGCAAATTGGAGCAAAACTCGAAGACACATTACATCCATGAATCGAAAGAACTCGACTGAGTTATTCCAGCGTTTCCACTGTAGTCCCCAGTGTTGACCTCGCTCTATCAGGAGAAAGGTATTGAGATGTCTAACTTTAAGAATGTCAATGCTGTCTTACATGGTTCATATGTTGCTGAAATTGCCATGGTTCTTTCGCAGTCACAGGTTGCAATTTTTTTTTTTATTTATAAAGATCAACAATTTTGTGTACCACTAGGGTATTTCACTTATGTGAATATGCATATATCAGATGTGGGTTTGAAAGTACTAACGTGGATGATAAGTTAAGTGTGGATTTTTTATTTATTTATTTTTTTTTAAAGATGGTGTCTTACATCATCTGGCGATGAAAAGACATTACATAAACCACTGAACTGAACCGAACCACTTTAGTCCGAGTTCATAACGCACTCCAGAAATCTGGGTAGGCGACGGAGTTGAAAAACACACACACACACACACACACACACACACACACACACACACACACACACACACACACACACATATATATATAAATATATATATATATATATATATATATATATATATATATATATATATATAATATATATATATATATATATATACCAGTTTAAAATAAGATTTTAAAATGGAAAAGATACATTTTCTTGTGAAAAGTACAAAATATAAAAAGATATCCTCTAAGACACAAGTGCTGAGGAGTCAAATTACCACTTTCCGCGGTCACTGAGGAGAAACAACCAAGTTTCGAAATATCGGTATATGACCAGGAGTTATATGTTGGTGAGTTTCCCTCCCTGTTGGAGGATGTCTCCCTCTTGGAGAATATAAGCTTGCTGAAGGCTCATTTTGAGGAGCATTTATTATATTTTTCCCCTTTCACCCACTCAAGCACATACTGTTAGTTTGGCAGAATCATCTACCACTGCAGATATGAATGCGTATCTCCCCCTATTTCTTCAATCTAAGACATAAGAGCAAGCTTTGTTTATAATTCAATATTTCTTGCAGTCATTGCAACACCAAGCTGCTCTGTAAGTTGCTGGAACGGTGCTCGGTACTTATCCTTGGAATTTATTATTTATATATATATATATGCCATTGATAGGACTTGAATCCACGATCTTCTGGTGCGGAACCCACGAAGCTGACCACTATGCCACAGTGGTTGGTGACTTTGTCCATTGTATTGGCACCCTGCACACAGATGTAGCCAGTGGGACAGGGTATTTGTTTTCTGCTAGCAAGCGCGCACGTGTGTGTGTGTGTCGGTGAACACGCTCGTGCGTATGTATGAATGTGTGCGCACAAGCACGTAGGCTATATATAATATATATATATATATTTGTGTGTGTGTGCATATGCGAACGTGTATCTGTCCCGCAAGGTTACTCGAAAACAGGTGGGATGGATATTTATTACATTGAATATACTGGGTTGTGTTAATAACATTCTAGCTATTTGTTAGTGTGCCCAGTATCTACTAGTCTATGTTTTGTTTTATTTATTTCTTATTATTTTTTAAAAATATTTTGATTTGATCTCTCCACGTTTGGTGGATTTTTCCCCTTTTAATTCTACCTATCGATTTGTAGACTCGTTACATGAATTTGTGTACATTTTTTTTTATGTCAATAAGTTCCTTAAGGTGAAAAGTGACGGAATGCCGGGACAGAGACAGAGAGAGAGAGGGGGGGAGGGGGGCAGACAGACTTAAAAAGGCAGTGCGGGGACGTAGTTTCTTTTATATAAAAATAGCTCAAGCATACAGTGATTGCGTCCCTTTCTATACTGAGAGGCAATGAAAACGCAATCCCCATTTCGTCCCCGAAAAATGTCACCTCAGCCAAAATAATGTGAATTATGCACGAGGCATGCAACCTAGCACGCGTATGTTGTATTGCGACGATCTGTATTGACAGGCACAGTTGGGTTCATGACGTCATGAATAAACCACTCCAACACATCTTTTACTGATAACTGCAAAACACGTGCAACACAGGCATACTGTGATTGCATGCAAACAGCCCATGACTGTCCCCTATAAAAACACACATTGGCGTTTTACTGACACTCGTACGCACCATGCCGCGGTTAACTACAGACCAGAGAAATCAAGCCATTGGCATGCTGAGGGCAGGCACTGCTCACATCAGGGCCGCACAACATTTCAATGTACACCCATCAACCATAACCCGTCTTGCGACTCGGCACCAAAACACTGGAAGTGTAAACGACCGTCCACGCCCAGGCGTCCAACGTGTGACGACGGCACGACAGGACCGCTACATTGTCACGCAGCACCTCCGGAATCGTTTCCAGCCAGCTGCACAAACAGCCCGCAAACACTATTGGGACTAGAGAAAGACCAATCAGCAGTCGTACCGTGCGTTGGCGTCTGGCAGCAGCAGGGCTACGGGCACGTCGACCATACCAAGGTCAGATCTTAACCCATCGCCATCGACTAGCACGCCAGCGATGGGCTGCCGCAGGTGGCTTTCTGGGGAACAGGGTTTGGGGAATGTTGTTTTTTCGGATGAATCCCGGTTCAATGTCTCTTTCCCGGATGG
>CM031607.1:43003259-43038259 GCA_018398815.1 Conus ventricosus | reverse complement strand
GAGACAGAGAGAGAGAGAGGGGCGATGGGGGGAGGTGGGGTCGCAGACATTCAGCATCAACACTGAAGCAAGTGGAAGAAGAAGAAGAGCCAACATGCAAACACTTTTTTAAAATAATTTAATCACACCACCATGATAAAGTTTCATTGCTTATTCAATACAATGAACCGACAACTTACAGAGCAAAGATTCATTGGGTGGAGAGAAGAAGAAAAAAAAACAAACTTCAACACTTATAGTATGTCCTGCGACAAGGCTGTCTTCATATACACATACATGTCTCTCACGATAAATGTACACCTTTGGTGACCACAATACCCGATACATCTTAAACCAACCACTGAGGGAAGTGTATAAATTGGGAGAGGTTTTTTTTATTTTTTTTTTATCACACAGACAATATATCACACGTGTGGTCATACCGAAACACCTAGATAACACAGAAACATCTACATCACTTGTCTTTTCACGGTCAGTGTACATCTACAAAGTGGTACAAAAATAAAGTCGTGCTTGTTAGATAACAATGAAGTCAAAACGGTTGATAGACAAATGTAGCAATATCATTTTCAAATCACAAAAAAATCCATCATAGATCTACATACCTTCGTGTTAAAATCGCCAAATTACATTTTCATTAATTTTTCAACGCCACTGACTTACAATTAACCGTAAAAGCTGACAGAGAATATAAACAAAACTGATAGCCGTTCATATGCGAAGAGGGTCGAAAAGGTTGAAAGAAAATGAATCAGATGACCAAATAATTTGTCACGTTCAACACATGCCAGTTAGATTAGTCACACTAACTAGTAGCCCTGAGAAATTGACATGACTCTAAGGAACATGACTTTCAGAGAGGTTCCAGATCTCTCTGGGACAGCTCTCGACTGCACTGAGATTCACTGAACATTTCCGTTACCATTCAACCCCTACCCCCCCCCCCCCCCCCCTCCTCCCCACCCGCTTCATCATCCCCAGAACTCATTGCAAAGCAGTGCACACGTACAGAGATTCATAGTGGAAATGTTCATCCGCATTCTGAAAATAATTTTTTAAAAATTAAAAAAAAAAAAAATATTCCAATTAAAAAAAAAGAAGTGGAGACTGTGGAAGAGGTTTGGGACAGAGGGAGGCGGGTGCCAGAAGGACCAATGACAGGGACACATCAACGCACAGGTCCTTCTTAGCAAGGCTTCATCAGTGTTCCACGCTGGAACTGAGTTTGGTCTGAGAAAGTCGTGTTTGTAGAAACTTATATCAATCTAGTACTGTGTGAGTAAAAAAAAAAAAAAAAAAGAAAAAAAAAACTGTCTGTAAGAGAAACTGTACATATTTACAATCAGGTGGGAAAAAAAGAAAAAGAAAGTCGCCATGTCTATCTCCCCGAAGAAGTTACATACAGAATCGTTTCACTAGTAACACATTCACTGATCAAATATGCTGTAAAACCCGTTCACACTTTTCAGTTTCTAGTGAAACTTGTCTTTAAAAAAAAAAAGAAAAAAAAAAAAGGAGGAAAATCTGTGGAGAAAAAACAACAACCCACAATGCTTAATTACACATGAAACGTAAGTGTGGATGAATCCAAGTTTAACCCCAATGCCCGCTCACACCCCCCCCCCCCCCCCACTTCCACTCCTCTCCCCTCCCCTCCCTTCGTCCCCCTTCACTCCTTCAGCCCACACGTACAACAAAGATCTGTTACTCTGGCGTTGCACATAATGGGGCTCATAATATGCCATGTGTATAGATAGTCGTTACGGACAAAAAAACAAAACAATGTAAGACTTACACACTCAATGGATTTGGAAAAAACAACAACAAAAAAAACCAACAGGACTGTCTCTCCGCCTCGAACACAAGCAACATGTTGAGAAAGCAAACATTTCTGATGAAACGGCACTCTCTTATGAACGGATCGATTTTTATACAAGAAAATATTACACGCTCTGCTGCATTACAACCCAGGTAAAACACCTTTACAACAAAACACAGTAAACTCTTGCCCACACTATCGTAACCCAAGTATGCGCGCAATTAAAGAGAGACAAAAAAAAAAACCCACAACAACAACAAACTTACAACTGAACCTCAAAATAAATCAAACAACTACTTGTTGTCACTGTCATCATCAAAGGAATGCTGTACCATTACCGAATCTGTCAAAGCATGACCTCAATTAGAAACTAAAAAGATGGGCGAGAAAAGGGGGGTTGTTTTGTTGCAACACACTGTCAAACATGTATGAATCATGTACAAAAGTACAAACTCGCTCACACACACACACACACACACACAATATATATATATATATATATATATATATATATATATATGGGTAGAGGGAGGTTGGGGGAAATATCCTCAGAGGAGAGACTCAGAACTCAAGACCAAGGGCGATAAGCGTGGAAAAACTCAGCAACTTGCATTCTTGAGAAAATGACCACACACACACACACACACACACACACACAAATATATATATATATTTCTTCAATCTAAGACATAAGAGCAAGCTTTGTTTATAATTCAATATTTCTTGCAGTCATTGCAACACCAAGCTGCTCTGTAAGTTGCTGGAACGGTGCGGTACTTATCCTTGGAATTTATTAGTTTGTTGTATATATATATATATATTATATATATATATATATATATATATATATATATATATATATATATATACATAAAAGAAAGAAACCTGACAAGTCATGACCAATTACCAAGATGTGGAAAATCCCCTATGGCACACCGAACAGACCTGTAAGTTCGCAACAGACAATAAGAACAGACGTTTTCCACACAAAGATGAATTCGGTGAGAAGGGCTTACGTGGTAAAAACAGAACTGCCATTATTCTTCTACCTAGCAAACCTCTGTCCCCCTCACGTTGTCTTCCTTTCTCGCGTCACGTATCATATCATGTCTGTGTCTAATTGATTTTGCTACTACCACTACTGCGAGTTTAGACTGGGTATTGACATTTTAACGTCAACACCCACGTTAGGCTGACGAGAATCCTCAAAGAGAGAAGGAGGTGGGTAGGGGGGGGGGGGGGGGGGCTTACTGACACGAGCGGAAAGACGACAAGGCGGAGACAATGCTCTGGTTTTCAGATGGTGCCAGCAGGATCGAGTGTGTGATTCTGAGCATACAGTATCAACTAAACACTACACCTGGTACAGAATTCACTTCGGATTGCGGAGACAGGCTGATTTTTACAAAATAATTTATTTAATCTTATCTTACTCCTTCTCCTCCTCCCCCTCCCCCCGGATGTGTGTGTGTGTGTGTGTGTGTGTGTGTGTGTGTGTGTGTGTGTGTGGATAACGTGCGTGCGTGCGTGTGAGTGTGCGTGTGTGCTTTATTGCCGTGTCTTTTTTGCCACTCTCAACCTTTCGACGCAACGTGGCGTAATGAATTCCACCAGACATTTATTTCCCGCCCACTCCTACCAGCGTTGTCCAAATCCCATAGCCTACCGGCCGTAGCGGCAGAAAGGTTTAGCGTTGTCTAGGGCGTAGCATTATGGAAGGCGGTGCTAAACCCTCTACTTCCGCCGCCTTAACCTTCTTAGCACGGACTCCGGTATCCGTGTGCTGCTGGGCGGTCACCACTGATCCGAACTGACGACCGTTAGCTCCGTAGCCAAACGTGATGACCACTTGACGTCAATCTCGTGGTAATTAGTCCACAAGAGACTATACACCGAGGCTCCGTGTGTGAACGCGCATATAACATCTTGCACACACGTAAAATGCCATCACCAACTTTCCAGATGAGAAGGTCAGTTTGGCCGTTGGTATGGAGGACATGTTACACATAGCACGCACCCTGCGTGAGAAATGGAAAGAAAGAAGGAAGTGAGGAAACTGAGTGAGCGATATTGAACGATACTGACTGGATGACATGGGAACGACTGAATGAAGCGCCAGCTGGCAGCTCTTCAGTCGGCACTACCCAGGTAGGCAGCCCGTTGTGTAAACGAGTGAGGATTGTAAAGCGCTTAGAGCTTGGTCTCTAGCCGAGAATAGGCGCTATATAAGTATTCATAATTATAATAAAAGAGAAAATATGAATATATTCGCAATCTCTGAAGACTTTGTCTCCCCTCTCCACCCCTATCCCACCTCCTCTCCTGTCGCTCTCTCCTCCACAGAGAGAGAGAGAGAGAATGACAGCGTACATTTTGGAACCCCCAAAGCGCTGAACGAACATCATGACTTAATATACTCTTTGCAATGTTAACACATCACGATTTGGATTTCTTCTCATGATTATCTGTTTTGCCTTACCCGCAAAAAAAGAAAAAAACAACAACCGCACACCTCTGTCTTCCTGTTTTTCTCCGAGTGATCATTTTACTTTATCCAGAATAGACCTACTGTTTAATTCCGTGCGAGTCAATTCTTTCCCTCGAAAACATCTCACCGATACACCTGCACCTTACTCTTTCAACATTTTTCGATCTTGCCATATCTATTCTGGTCCTGAAGAAGAGCCTCTCTTTTCTCTCTCTCTCTCTCTCCTCTCTCCTCTCTCTTCACTCCAGAATGAGGGCTATAGGCCAGCTAGCTGTTGCTGCGAGTTTTCTCATATTTGGAGCAGTTTTTGGCTGGCAGCATTTCGCTTCCAGTCCCTTAACGACACGGCTGTTACTTGCCAATAAACCTACAATAATCGGCGGAAAATGATTAGTTTCGTTTTCCTTTCAGACGGTCTAGCAAGTTTACTTCTTTGTCTGGATAGGGCGCTGTATTGATAAGCCCTTTCATATTGTTGTTGTTATGTTATTGGTGTTGATGTTGTTGTTGGTGGTGGTGGTGGTGTTATTAGGCCTATATCATTTTCATCATTATTGTTATCGTTATCATTTATCGTCATCATTACATTTATTATTGTTTTTCACTGCGTTGAATCGAATTTGGAACAAATATTGTTATGCTGCTTCCCTATTCCTTTAGGAAACGAATGTATGGTCTCACTTCATGATATTATTATCATTTTGTGTTATAGCAATCGTAATAAGCTTAGTAGTAGTAGTAGAAGAAGTAGTAGTAGTAGTAGCAGCAGCAGCAGCAGCAGTAGAAGTAGTAGTAGTGGTGGTGGTGGTGGTGGCATGTTCATATGAAGCATGACTGGAAGAGCATCAACAATGTTTCACTTCCAGCAGGCTTATACCAAATGAGGATGACAGCGGGTCCCAGAGGCCTGAAAGGAAGTTGTGGGCAAAGAAAACCGTGTTATCAGCCTCTTGAGTGTTGATCATCCGAGGACAGCTAATTCGGCTCAACATGAACACAAAAGTAACAGTAGTAAACCTCGTTACAGAACTCCAGAGAAATGGCACTGTGACTAAACATTTGCTGGCAGAGAATGGACGATCAGAAGTGACAATGACAAAAACGCTCGTTAACAGACATTCGTACCCTTCCAATATTTAAAAAAAAAAAGAAAAAGAAAAAAAAAAGAAATACTGGAGGAAGGAAAACTATAACTGAGGAGACGGAGAGAGAGAGAGAGAGAGAGAGAGAGAGAGAGAGAGAAGAGATTGAGAGGGGGGGGGTGTTATTAAAACTGAACGAAGGCAAGAGATAAGTGGTAAGTCCAAATACAGGTTAAGAAAATGAGACTGGTTGAAATACCATCACCAAAGATAGGCTGACAAAGTTAGCGCGCATTTGCTGTAAGTAGCTCCAAAAGTTGCACACATGACGTGGACTTAAATTCCCGAGAGTTTGACTACTTTTGTGAAACTTTTCTCCTTCAAACCTCGTCCCTTATCCTGCCTCCCGCTGGTGCCTTGCCAATTATTAGGCTTATGTCAGAATCACTTTTGACTGATCACAGCAAAGCAACGGTACACACTTGACTTATTACCGAAACTATCACAATAAAATGTGTGACGAAAACTGGTTACAAACGCACCGTTGAACACGTCAGTTTGAAAGCAACGTTTTGGACGAACAAAACACAACACATCAGTTTGAAAGCAACGTTTTGGACGAACAAAACACAACAAACACAACACATCAGTTTGAAAGCAACGTTTTGGACGAACAAAACACAACAAACACAACACATCATTTGAAAGCAACGTTTTGGACGAACAAAACACAACACATCAGTTTGAAAGCAACGTTTTGGACGAACAAAACACAACACATCAGTTTGAAAGCAACGTTTTAGACGAACGAAACACAATAAACACATCAGTTTGAAAGCAACGTTTTGGACGAACAAAACGAACAGAACATAACAAACACAACACATCAGTTTGAAAGCAACGTTTTTGGACGAACAAACGAACAGCACACAACGAACACCGAACATCTGCATCAAACATTGCAAAGCCATCACCACCCCCTCAGAGGCCAGTCTGAGGCACAGAAGCATGTAACAGGCAAAATCACCGAGCGTTTCTTTTCTACAGCACACCAGTCCATTGTATCAACAAGGACCACAACAACAACAACAACAACAAACAGGTCTAGAATGAGCTTGACCAGAGGTCATCATGACGCACTTTCACGTGAGATCACATCGACAGTTAATCTACCCATCACATCGACAATGAATCTACCCATCAGATCGACATCAATCTATAGCTATTATTTTGAACTACAAGCACTTACCTTGTCTCGTATCGTCTTGGATCAGCCATACATTTCCAATTTGAATGCATAACTATAAATAAAACTGAACCGGAATAGATAGCAATAGAATGGTTTGCTTCGTTTATTAACAGTTGCAAGCAAATAACGACTGAATGTATGTACAGTTCAAAGCAGCACACAACAAGCATAATTCATCGCAGACATGCTCGATCATGCTTTGCCACTGGTGAAAAGCGAGGAGGCGGACCACAACAATAATCATGTAACAGATAACATACTTAACTACGCGTTCGCGCTCACGCATGTGTGTGTGTGTGTGTGTGTGTGTGTGTGTGTGTGTGTGTGTGTGTACAGTGCACGAGAGAGAGAGAGAGAGAGAGAGAGAGAGAGAGAGAGAGAGAGAGAGAGAGAGAGAGGGGAGAGAGAGACAGACAGTGAGAACTCTGTATGCGTGTGTGTGGGCGCGCGTGTGTGTGCAGAAGAGAGAGAGAGAGAGAGAGAGAGAGAGAGAGAGGACTCTGAGAATTAGCTATTTTTGTCGAGGCCTAGTCATGAGGTAGAAGACGGGAGAGAGAGAGAGAAGAGGGGGGGGGGGGGGGGGGAGGGGGAGGACAGGAGGGGTTAGTGGAGCATGCGCGCGGCGTTGACGTCATGACTGTAGTTAATTGATCGGAAAACACACAAAGCATGAGTAAGCCGATCGATGACTGGCAGTACAGTCCTAACTTCCCATTCTGTTGGCTGGCTACACGATCACTTAGCTGCTAGACCCCACTCGTCTTTTAACCGTATTACGGTGAAGACCCAACACCGCCTGTGTGAGCTCTGGGCGATAGATATAGGCACTAGACATGATGAATTATTATGGTTTAGAAATATCCATCTGTTTTTTCCTTCCCCACGGCCTATACGGCAGGTGTTTGGCACGAGGAGTCCGCTGACGTTCACGTCAGTTAGCCAATGTCAGCGCCGTCACAACATGCATGACAGGCTGCTTACCCGTTCAATCGCTAACTGTAGCCCCCGACAGTTTGGCATACAGTTGGGAGGAAAACAGGAAAACACAAAAACAAGCAGAGACATTCTTTTGGTCGGAAATCACAAGTTGGGAGGTCAACCCCCCCCCCCCCCCCCCCCCCGAAAACACTGTTTTTGGTCGAAGATAACAAGACTCATGCTGACATGACGTTACTGTCGTAGGTCTGAAGGAACGGATTAAATTTTTGGAGTGGCTTAGTAGGAACTAAACAAATCGGATAAAATTGGTTTGGGTGGTAAATTTCATTTTGCCAATGACCATAAACAGCTGTTTGATGTGTCAAAATCAAAATATGATTATTTTCCTTTGTTATCTCTCTAACTCTCTCTCTCTCTCTCTCTCTCACACACACACACACACACACACACACACACACACGCGCGGCGCGCATACGCGCACGAGCATACACACACACACACACACACAGAGAAAAAGAAGGGGGGGGGGGGGATTCTAAAACTCTGTCGAACGCACTAAACTACTTTTTCAGCGACGGTTTAATGTGTCCAGTTCAGTTGTTAACCCTACATCACTAACAGAGAAGCTGTACTGATTTGACTTGTTGGTCACAGCCCGGGAATGCTGAATTGAGCTTTCAGGAAAAACAGGTAAACACAACGTTTCGCGGCTAGAGCAGTGAGAGTACCCGCCTGTGCCAGTTTTAGGGTTCCTCATGAAAAGCCATCGATCGTGTAGAGAGAAACGTGAACAGTCAAACCTTATGGTGACCGCCCCCCCCCCCCCCCCACCCCCCCCCCCAAAAAAAAAAGAAAAAGAAAAAAGAAAAAGGTTGGCTCAGCCAAAACATAAACTCACATCACTTTTTTTTTGCTGCCAGTTATGCTATCCGGTTTCTGACATTTCAACGGCCTCAGTCAAGAAAGCAGGGACGTTGACAAATTTCATGTCCATGGACAAAAGTGGATCAAGTTCAGTACCTCCATGGCTTCCTTCTTGGACTACCATTCTGCAAACTGGTCGAGAGACTGAATAATTATTGGCAATGTCTAGCTTTTGCCCGTCCTGCTTAATCAAGCAAGACAGACTGGGCGAGAGACAAGAGAGTGGGGCACGCCAGCGAGTTGATTCATAACTAATTATACTGTGTGGATGTTTTCAGTATCAACAGAAAAGCTGACCAGAGCAGCATCACCTTTCTTCTCCTTCTTCCCTTTCTCTCCTACTACCTCCCTGTTGTCCGTCACTTTGAGTGAGGACATGTCGAGTTTTTCAACTGAACTGTGTCGGGGACAGTTCCGGATAAAACGATCCTTTCAACTTTTAGATCATTCAACACAGCAAGATTGATCAATTCCTGGAGTTCTTGTAAATGTCGAACGATTCTATAAGGTCCTCTGTCATGATTGAAAAGGGGGGAAAAATCAGGTACTTGACGTTTAATTCGAAGATAAACATTCTGAGAGCGATCAAAAAATACACATAACTGACAATCCTTGAAAAATCAGGTACTTAACGTTTAATTCAAAGACATACATTCTGAATGCGACCAAAATATAAACATAACTGACAATCCTTGAATCGAATTAGACAGCTGATGCCGCATTCCTTTCTGGGCGAGGTTTACACTTTCCCGGTCTCAGTATGAAACCAGACCCCGTTGTTTGACTTTCACATGGAATTGTGCGATTTGGATTAAACTGTCACTTCCAGAGGTTCGATAAGAAGTAACATTGTTAAGTGTGTGATCTGGACTGACCTAGTGACCCAGATGTTTGATAAGCCCCGGAAAACCTACTGTCCCTGATATGCCAAGCGGCCCACTAGTGCAACTGTTCCGCACCTGATAAATAATACCTGTTCTCAGTCAAACTGTTGAAGTATCAGCAAGCTAGGTTCGTAACTTCGATTAAACTCTTTAGTATTTGAAACACTGTGTACTTGGTGTTAATGCGTCTGGTACGCTTTGTTCAACGACAGTCACATGTCTCAACTTGAAAAAAATAAAAGCAGGTCTAGTTTCTCACAAAATAAATAGAAACCGAACACGCACACACGCGCGCGCGCGCGCCACACACAACATAAGAGCGAGAGAGAGAGAGAGAGAGAGAGGAGAGGAGAGAGAGAGAATGTAAAGGTAGCATTCAGGTGATAAGCTTACATGGGTTACCCATTTGAGCGGCCTACATAGGCACAAATACCCCTAATATCATGACATGAGAACATGCGATTATAATGTGGATTTCAACATCAAATTACGCTTATAAATTGCGTACGCAACTGTTGACACAAGTGCGAGAGACTTGTTGTTTGTGGCCCAGTGCGGTAAACGTTTCCAAGAAATCTTTGATCATTGATGTGTCAGTCTTTGCATAACTACAGAGTGAAATGTTGTATATCTAATGATTTTGTGCTCTCTACCAAAATGAGTTCACAATACCGGAATTTATAGTTAAGGGTGCTCATTTCGCCATCAGTGGCACTACTCTCAAATCTAATGTGTTGGATTAAAAAAAAACAAAAAAAAATAAAAACACGTGAATCTACATGAACATATGGGAAAAAAAGAAGGAACGAGTATGGAAGAAACTGAACATAGGTATAATTATGCTTAAAGAGGGAAAAAAAAATCTAGGTATGGTTGGCCTGCAAGTTTTCGACTACATTTCAGAAAGCCTGACTGATATTTTTCATCAAAGAAAAACAAACATATTTTCTTTTTCTTCCTTTCCTGTATCTCCGTTGGATCATTCCAGGCGCCTCTGTCGTGGGCCTACAGACACACTTTCTGTGCTGCGTGAATGTGTGCAGAGTGAGAGAGAAAAACAGTGATGAGTCATGTATCTGTCATGCTGATGAATTGTCATTGAATCGATTTTTCAACCTTCAGTCATGTTTGTGTTCGGAAGACTCCACTCCACTTTCCTCACCCGATTCGAGTGAGCTAAAAAAAACAACAAAAAACCCCGCAATGAATGAAGAAGAAAAACAACTCCCTGCTCCACATTTCACTTTCTGTGTCAGTGTATTGATGAAGGTGAAAACGTGCGCAAGTGTGCGTGTGAATGTGTGCCAGCGTGTGCGCATATATATGAAGAACACAGACCGAATTTACGCCAAAGATTTCATGTGGATGTAGCATGGTTTCTGCTTCTTTCCTGGTCGATTTCTGAGCCACAGTTAAAAATGAATATTAAAAAAAAAAAAATTATAATGCTTCACAAAGGTACTAAAGTATTACTGACATCGCAACTAACATGGTATCTATTGAGGTGTAAATACTGTTTCCATGACTCATAACGCTGGTTGTGAGATCAGTCCAGCCCAAGCTAAACACTGGCAGAAAATGGACAGTGAAGGTCGCAGAGGACGAGGCAAAGGAAAACCTCACATTGAGAGAAACCACAGGACACACACTACCCAACAGACATGGACTGGGATCAACGGAATGGCGTGGTGGTCAAACGGCAAAAGCAAACAGAGACTTTGTAATACAGGAGCTGAAGAAAGCAGAGGATGCTTAGAGAATGAATCAAGAAGGCAGCCCAAGAAGGTCTTCGGAGGCAACGGAATATGTTGAAAAAAACCTACTCCGGAGAAGTCTCAGCTAGAATGATGGGGCTGCTTCTCTCAAGACCTCCTGTCAAGCTCCCCCCCCCCCCCCCCCCCCCCCCCACCCCCCCCAGTTTCCTTTTACTACACTGCATTTTCGTCGTTCAAAGCACTATTTCTTTCTTTATTGATGGATTAATTCTATTGTCCAGCATCGACAACTGACAAACCACATCAGTTATTTACATTAAAAACGCTTCAGTTTCGTCGAAGCCTAAATTCCGATGATTCCAGCCGATCTTGAGGGTAATATTCAGTCATGTTCAGATAACCATGATTTGCTCAATAGTTGCTCAGACCCTTTACCTGTAGGACTTTCTACACAAGCTTTGAAAAAAAAATTGAAATAAAAAAAGGCATCTTCGGCTTACTTGAATGACTTCTGGAAATGATAACCCGATTCAGTGTTTTCTACCGAGCAATGTAACTATTTAAGAAAAAAGGCTCTCATGAGTTTTTAATCTCCTCCCGTCGTTGTCCACCCCATCCCACATCCACCCCTCCTCTACCCCCCCCCCCCCCCACAAAAAAAAAAAGAAAAAAAAAATCTGTTCAGCCCTGCCTCAACTAGTTTTCCATTTCCGTAGACTAGAACTGATTTATAACAATATACAGGCCCCAATTCAAGCGAAAGAAAACACTAATCTACAAAAATGCTATTAAGAAAAAGACGATACCTTACGTAGACACGCTTTGGCTGATCATTTACGACAGAACCACTTCTCTGGGACAAATAATTATTCAACTTTTGACAAATCATGTTCTAAACCAATAAACAAATAAAACAAGGCAAAAATGGACTTTTGTCCTGCATTCACGTGGATGGGGTGATTTTGAACATTCTGATAGAAACGAAATCTAGAAACAGACTTGTTAACATCTTGTGGAAACCCCTACATGCCAATAGCCACTTCAGAAGAATAGAAATGATCGTCTTCCTTAATCCGTTTCTGCATAATGGTTCAGAATTTAAGTTCATACCGTTAAGGAAAATGAAATGATAATAGAATACTCACCCCATCGCTGTTCCTTTAGAAGCTCTTTTATCTTCTTTCTGGGAGTCTTGACAGAGGTTAGAAAAAGGGAGGGGAGTATGTGTGTGCACGCATGTGTGTGTGTGTGTGTGTGTGTGTGCGTGTGCGCGCGCGGCGCGCGTGTGTGGTGGTGCAGATAGCCCTTAATCGTTCCGCTGATTTCATCTGCTCTTACAAACTCTTCTTTCTGTATGACTGTTGCCACTCCTTCCGTTGGCTTGAGCGAATTTTCATATTTTCCTATTCTGGCTTGAGCGAATTTTCACATTTTCCTATTCTGGCTCGGGCGAATTTTCACATTTTCCTATTCTGGCTTGAGCGAATTTTCACATTTTTCTATTCTGGCTTTCGCTGCAAATGCCTGCTTTGGGAGGTGGTTGGATCGTGATTTTCTCCCTTTGGTGCTAAGAATATAACAAAATCACATTCAGATACCATTATGCTGGCCGGAGTTCACTAAGGAATCCTACGAAGGAGACAACTCTTGATAACAAAAACATAAGGTTTTATTCACAAGAACAGAATTGGATGGTTCCCATTTGCTGTCTGTAAAGGGTTTTACACTTTTAACACCCTCTTCTTCAACTACCCCTTCACTTCCAATATTTGCTGATGAAAACCAAGTAAACAAAGAAAGAGCAATGAAAAAAAAAAAAGAGAAACAAAACGATGAAATTCCAAATATGGTGTACAGGAGACAAGACTGGGGCGACCTACAAGTATACCTATGAGCACTACAAAATCCAGAGTAGCCTTTTCACTCTTGACAGACATAAAAAAACAACAACAACAAACAAACAAACAAAATCAGGGACGGATGTTGTCCCACAACAAACCTAAATTTTGCATAACAAAGTGAGGTCAGGACCTTTCTTCCAAACGAGTGACTTCACGCTAGGAATCAACTGCCAGCTGAAGATCATTGAAGCAGCCCACAATTAGCTTGTTTCAAAGATCAGAGTAGATGCCGTGCTAAGGAATGATAATGATGTTGAGTGAAGAGGAGCCTCCTATCACTTGCTCCTAATCAAACGATCAGTAACAGATTCAGATCTGGTCAGAGGCCAGTAGTTTGTGTTATAGAGTGAAGGAGGAACCACATCCCAAGAAATGCCCAACATCATGCAGCTGGAGTCGACAATACTTAATTCACACACACACACACACACACACACCTCTAAATCATTGTCACTCCGACAGAGGAATTGTTCTGAGATGAACTTGCCCCCCCCCCCCCTCCTCCCTACCCCACATGAACCCTTCAACTACTTAATTTGTTCCTTAAAAAACAACAACACCCAACAACCTACATTATGAGATATGAAGAAGGAATATGAAATGAAGAAGGAACTGCATCCCAAGAATCGACGACAAACCTTTGACAAGCCTAACAACGTGAAGCCGGGATCAACTACACTACATTACACTATGCTATATTTATTTTTGCACATTGACGAAAGCTAATAGTGTGTGTGTGTGTGTGTGTGTGTGTGTGTGTGTGTGTGTGTGTGTGTGTGTGTGTGTGTGTGTGGTGAGAGAGAGAGAGAGAGAGAGAGAAGAGAGAGAGAGAGAGAGAGAGAGAGAGGAGAGGGCTACAACAGATTCAATCAATTCGCATAAATCCAATCACATGTCCCATTTTCATGCAACAAGCGCAGCGAACAGAGGTACACACAACACACAAGGAACCAAGAAGTGCAGTAACAACTTTTTAATGACAACACCAGAAACAAAATCCACAGAAACTTAAAAAAAAAAAAAAAAATCAACAAGAAGACATCCGCCTCTTCAGACAACATTGGTGCATGCTACGTCACTCCACTGCTCCACTGAACGAACCCAAGACGTGACGTCACAACATGCTTTCACGTAACAAAATGCGTCATACCAGCAACAACACGTCACTGTACACCGGCGTCACCTCATCCCTCCCCACAACCCTCTTTGGAGCCAGTAAGAATGGGAACTAGTAAGGCAACATGTCTACCTGTATGAATACATGATATATACGTTAGGAACATGTTCCACTGCTGAGAACCACCACCCACACCCCTTCTCTCCTCCTCCTCCTCCTTCTTCTCTTCTAAAAAACGTGAGCGAGTGCGACAGCATTTAAGTCCATGCACAAATGTATTCGCGTGTGTAGTTCTTACTCGAAAAGAGGTCTACCCACGCCTCATATTCACATGATGTTACACTCAGCTTCGCCCCTGTAGTTTGAGAAAAAAAAAGGTAAAGAAAAAAAAAAGAGAAAAAAAAAAGAGTAAGTGTGAGGTTCTACATGGTAAAACATTTAATTTCTGCCCTATTTGAAAGAGTCTGTTTTCCTTTTGATCTACTTTATCAGTTACTAACAAAAGTATATAATGGGAACACAATAACTGATCAAATGAACAAATGAGATACACTGACAACCAGTTATTAAATGCATGAAATCTTCCATCTGAAACTTATAAAATGTAAGGAAAAAACTAACAAGTCTCCTATATGATTAGCCTTTTTTCATATGTTAAGAAACTGAAAAAAAAGCATACAAACTTATAAAGTAGTAGACACTATAGCACTATTAAGATGTTACCATGTACCAAAACATATGCCTCTCCAGGCCAAGACTAACTGGAAATTGTCGCAGACAGTAAGGCAAAATCTTGTGCACAGAGAGACACAGACAGAGAGAGAGAGAGAGAGAGAGAGTGAGAGTGAGAGAGAGAGAGAGAGAGAGAGAGATAGACAGACAGACAGACAGAGACAGAGAGACAGGGTTAGGGCTGGAAGGGGCAAGGGGAAGCAGCCAGAAAGTTCACACTCCAAAAGATCAATTCCATGCTGCTGAACCCAATTCACGCCCTGAACTAGCTTGATCATTTTCCACCAGATTCCAAACACGGTGCATGCACTGCCCACACAGAAGCAACAACACACAAGTCCACTTCAGCCTGCTTTCAACTACCCCGTCCTGCTAACGCTCAACGCAACCATGACAAACACAAGAAAGGGAGGACAGTTTCACAACAACACCTAGTACGTACGTGGTTTGGGATCGCACACTGGATCACACATGATGGGCAAAATGCACATGTTGTCTACATTGACTTCGTCCGTGGCAGAGCGCCAAATATGAAGTACAACTGATGACCCAGTCCACTGCCGCTGTATAGAGATTTCTATCATGGGTGCACCTATCAAAATGCACGTTAGTACTATACAACAACTTGAGACAGGCGAGGCCATTGTCTTTCACAGGCTAACTCATCTGTTATCACAAGAGAAAATACAGGTACATTCACGCATTGAGGTTAGAATTAATCGGTCGCCATTGTCCACTTATAAATTATGATGATTCAGTTTTATCTCTCTCTCTTACACACACACACACACACACACACACACATGCGCGCGCGCACACACACACACACAGTAACCAATATTGCAGACTTGAACACAAACTGACAGGGCAATAACATGTCATACAACTGAAAGTAACTAGTTCATTCATCATATAAAGAAGATACTGTGATTTGGTCCTCAACATTTCAATTGAACTGAATGGGGGAAAAAAAAGATCTGTTAAACCAACAAACTGGAAAAAGTCAACAATGGCATAATACATTTCTTTTGAAATAATGATGTAGCTGCTGACGATCGACACTGACTGCAGTGGTATAGGGCATTGGGGAGGGGGGGGGGGGGGGGGGGGGGGGACATTTTTTACTTTTCTAGTCACTGAATTTCAATGTCATTCACTGCCCTCATTGTAGTCAGCAATGCAGAAAATTCATATCTCATCAATAAAAAATAAAAAAGTAAAGAGAAAACAGAAGCATTAACAGTAACAGTAGAATAACTCTGGTTGAAACAAACAAACTGCCATTAAGAAACAGAGAAACAGATTTTCTGCCATTGTGTAGACAGACACTCCGGATGTTCAAGTGTTTAAGCTTGGCATCCATAAACAAACTATGGCCTGGTACATAAAAGGGATTTACGTTGGGCCTGAACAAGTAAAACTGTGAAGGGGAAAAAACTGTGGATAAGACTCCCCCC
Organism: Conus ventricosus; assembly: GCA_018398815.1. Lineage (NCBI taxonomy): Eukaryota > Metazoa > Mollusca > Gastropoda > Neogastropoda > Conidae > Conus > Conus ventricosus. The sequence continues at coordinate 43,021,952 of CM031607.1, read as the reverse complement.
ATATTTCTTCAGACAGCACAACAGCAGATGCCTTCCATGTTCATAATTTTTCTTTCCATTCTGTAGGAAGAAACTCTAGGGAGCGCTTGACAGCAGAAGGTCTTCAGAGAAGCACACCCCCACCCCCCACCCCCCTCTCAGACAAGTGTTAACTTTAACTACCTTATGAACTCCTCCACTTGTGATGGCCACAATGTTGTTTCTGTCTTACCTGTCAACAAGTCATGGTCTGTGGATATGTCTCCTACCACAGCTGACATTCCTCTCCATGGAGGTGAAGGTGACATACAGCAAAACACAGAGAGCAGTCCTCGCTGGCACTGTCCCACTCTTTAACACAGCTCTTCAAATGCTCTAGACCATCACTCTGTCTCCCGGACATATAAAAATGCATCAGTGTCACAAGGTATGTGCAGCACTGGGCAACATGTTAAGTGCCAGGCAGTTGAGAGTCCACAGTACTTCACATGTTTACTTATATACACATTATTATTATTTACAGGAAAAGGCTGTTTGTGTTCTCTGCTGTGGATCAGCAAATATGCAGTTTGCATTTATCTTAAGTCCCCTCATTATCATTTTGTACATCTATTGTACTTACACTACAGTATTTATTACAAATCTGTGTGGGTTATCTTACAGGTGCATAATAAATTATGAAAAGGGATAACACACCCACAAAAAACCACAATGGCAACAATGGTAGTGTTTCTTTATACGATGTAAACAATCTGTACAAACATAGGCACCTTTCTGAGAACTGAACTCTACCAACAAGATGAACTTCTCTACAGGCCACTGCCCAGTCTGTCTGCTCACACCTAACTTCCACACATGCTGTGACCTTTGGGACTATGCCGTGAGTGACCTCCACAGTCCACCTATCGCATGCCCTGAGCGTTCCAGGCCCGGTTCACAGACTGTGGATCCTAACGACCTTCCAGCAAACAGCACACTGCTCGGTGTCTGCAGTTCTCCCAAGTTCCTTAGGTACTGTCATTCTCATCCATACGGCTTTCACTCCTCCATCCAACCAGTGCTGATTTCATAGATTAGTTCTACCCAGTGCTGATGTTACAGGGCAAGTACTGTCCCTCAATGCGTCTTCCATCCACATGTTCAGGGTGCACCAAGCATAAGATATCCACGGCTTGCAGCAAGGAGTCACAACTGAAAACATGCACCTCCAGTTCCAAGTTCTCCGTATGGAAATTTCCACACAGCAAGAAGTAGTACGACTCGATCAGGCATCCAAAGTTCATGCAAACAACAGGCCATTGGTCACAGTCTTCACACCATACACAAACTCTCAAGCCCAGAGATGAAAGGTCAAGACATGGAAACATGATCACTACATGCATGGCATGACGGCACTTTTCATGCCAGCGTCACTCGGCAGATGCAGCTTCTTAGTAGACTTTCACCCTTCACAATAACATTCACCCTCCTCATCTCCCTTCCCGACATCTCCCTACACACACAAATTTGTATACAAACACATTTACACACACACATATATGCAAACACACATGCACACTTGTAAGCACTTACACAAACACATGCACACACACACACACACAAACACGCCACACACACACACACACATGCATGCACACACATTGCTCTGAACAGTATATGGCTTACAAGCTGCACAATCTTTGTAACACAACCAAATCAACCCAATCTTCATATCCAGACATAATACCAAAGAAAAAAGAAAAAGACACAGGGTGAGCGAAGAGGCTGACACTCCCACTCATGTCCATTGTGCATTGCTATGCCGTGAAGGAGGAGAAAGGAAGAGGTGGACATAAGGGGAAGGAGGAGGTGGGGAAGAGGAGGGGATGGGGCAAGGACACTATAGCACAAGGGAAACACCATCATTGTCAAAGGGCGTAAATGACATACAATCACCACTGCTCCCATAAAACCCCTCTCTTCGTTATCACACGGTGCTGTGTTCCTACAGCTATTCCTCCATGTACAGGCTGACACCAGCTACCTTCATATTTCCTTACTTTCCTCTCCAAAGATTTGCTGCAAAAAGTGTTCCTCATGAATCCTGTTTCACAGGTAGTACAAGTACAATGACCTCCTGAGTGTTGAACTTCTGCCATCTCAAACACAAACATGATCGCCAGTCATCGACCCTTTCAATGGTTGATTACAACAGTGAACTGACAATCCAGCTGCCAGTGTTTGCTTTTCTTTTGACCTCTGTGTGTGTGTGTGTGTGTTGTGTGTGTGTGTGTGTGTGTGTGTGTGTGTGTGTGTGTGTGTGTTGTGTGTTGTGTGTGTGTGTGTGTGTGTGTGTGTACGGCACGCACACGCATGTGTTTGTGTATGTATGTGCTGGTTTAAGGTGTGTAGAGATTCATAACATACAATCTTTTATTATGAACATGTGCATGCATGTGCACACTTTGCGAATGTGGATGTTAACTAAGAAACAGAGCTCGGTTTCACCCAAACAGCTAAATCAGTGTGCCCAGCTGGCAAAGCTTCTGTTCCACAGCGTACTAGCTGTTCACAAACAAATCAAGGTACAAATGAGCCGACCCATCTCTAACTTAACAGGAGTCGAACATCTCATGCTGAAAGAGACCACAGTCTTAGCCAGAACAGACATTTTGGGCATCGATGGTAAATCACAGGGCCAGAGAACTACAGGTCAAAAGTCACCGTGTTACCAGAGTGGGCTCTGCCTGCAGCTTCAAATAAATAGGATTCATGGTCATAGGCTGACAAGCCAGATCCAGCCTTGCCTCCCCAAACCCCCTAACCCTCCGTCCCCTGTCCACACAGCACCCCCCACACACACACACCACAGGGGGGGGGACAACACTGGCACCATCAACTGCATGGCGGCAGCAGCCAAAGGCACTGGTTGGTTGGCCTGGGCAGGCCTGCAACCAATCAGCGTCATCCCAACATGAGGAGGAGACGGGGGTGAAAAAGATCTGAGAACCAGCCAGTCAAATCACACTTACCATTCAGCGAGGAAGCTGTGGCCATGTGTGCACAAACAGAAAGAAACACACAGCAAGGTTAAGCACATTCAACATCATATGATATGGAAAGGCAAAGTAGGCATCAACGGAAGACAGGAAACGAATGTTGTACAACAAACTTTCAACAAAAGTAATAATGGATATTTTTTCCAGCTACAATCTCTTTTTTTCAGGAATGAATACAAACATGATTAAGTTTAGCCTTCTCACTTAAATAATCAATTACTTTACTGTATTTTCTAGATAAGTGACAGTGACAGATAAGAAAAGATACAATATAACAAGATTCATTCTTTAACTTTCTCTCTCTCTCTCTGTCTCTCTTTCGTATCGAAAAATAAAATCGCTCTCTTTTTCCCACCTTTCAATACACATCCACGCACTGGGTATGAAACCTGTCAACCAGATATTCTTCTATTTTTGCCCATTCACCTTCCTTCCTCAACGAGAAAACAATGAAAAACAATCACACTTTTCCTATTTTAATAGAAAGCAACCCCTAATAGTTTGACTTCAGAAAACTGCCTCTTAAGAAGCTTATTTAAAGAAAAGAAGAAAGGAATTAAACAATCTACAACTTGACAGATGAGTTTGTGGACACTTAATCAAAACTCAGCCAAAGACTGACATCAAGAATGAAAAAAAATTGATGATATGTTATGATTTGTTCTAAGTTCAATGTATAACATTAAAGTACACACAAGTCTTTAGTGCTGTGCATCATTTTTTAAAACCATGCTGTGAAACTTTCACCAGAGATACTATTCATAATGTTTATAAAGCCAAGCCTCATTAGGATCGACTAACAGAGAATTCAAAACTAAAACTTAAAGTGCATTTCTTAATCTGTGGAAAAAAATATACCTAGTCAGGCCTTATGTCATTTTTGAGAGTTCTTGGAGAGTGATGTACAATACCGTTATTAACAAAACAGAACCTGATCTGGAGAAACAGCTAACAGTGTAAGACCATTTTTGAACAAACGACTTTGAACTAAGATTAAGTCAACGAGTTCAACTTTGACCTGTGATCTGCACCGCGACTATACCTCAATATTTTCCAAGTGCAGATAGTTATTATCAGCAGCCTGCCAGGACAGCTCTGAATTCTTTTTTTTTTATACTTTCTGTCAGTATCTCCCCTGGTACAGCTATGTTGTTTTTTTCTTTACTTACAATAATACTGACTAATTGCCTACAAGATGGAAAACTAAGAATTACAATTTACCTCAATAAGTATACTTCTTCCATGGATTGTTAAGTTTCATGTGACCTCTTCCTAGAAAACTAATAAAAACGCTTGAGCTTGTCATGTGTTCCATCGCACAAAGCTGAGTTTGTCCTGCTGGCCCCAGTATGCTGCCCCTAAACAAGGATCAATCAATTTGAAAGCAAAACAAATACTGTGAATTCTTGTGTCTGTTATATAGCTGGATAAAAGGCCAACAGAATTTTCTTCTGGGCTATCATTCAACCAATAAAAAAAATCAGAGGAAGAAGATGCTTGTCTTTCCTTTGCAAACAGAGCTATCTTTTCTCAGTTTATGGGTCAAGCAAATAGATGTTGAGAATCAAGTTTTTTTTTTCAAGTATATGACAGGATACCTATAAGGATATCGACTGTCTACATTACACTTTACAGTCGCACGGTTTCATACACGTTTTGGTATTTTCTCTCCTCTGATTCGACTTGTAAGCTGTCTCTTGACACAAAATTGCTTTGGGTGTGCCCACCAGTGCATTTGTCCCATGAAAACTGGGAGGTCACACTCCCTGAATGTGAGCTCTGACACAGATTACATCCCTTGCACATTTCAAAACATTATCTATACTGTGGACATACTGACATCTGTATTGACATGATCCGTACATGTCACCACTGGTCAGTGCAGACTGAATCTGTGTTGGTTAGCTACACGTCATTAAGGAAATGGGCAATCCAAAATTAGCTTGGTCTGATGAAGAAACACTAATACCAAGGTATTATCTAAAAATAAACTCAATAATTCATGATCTCAATTACTGGTGAACACAATACATACGATATTTGTAGTTTACAGTGACGTTATATCTTTTCAGGACTGATAAAAAAAGATCCATAATCTACTGGTATATAAATCCTGAAAACGAAAAAATTACAATGTTGAAAATATTTAAGTGTATTCAAGTACAAGGTTCTGAAATGGTCCATGTTCTGGATGTCACTCTCAGTTCATCATTCTGCTGTAAACACACAGAGGTCAAGATAACAGCTGATAGATTACAACAACAACAACAAAATCAGAAGGAGTTTTATATTACTTTAAATAGATAACCATGCCTTTTCATTTTGAAATGAAGAAATTTTGAGTTCAAGAGTACAGCCGTCAATCAACCAAAGCTATGCAATTCAAACTCCATTCAAAACGCTTGACAGACGGAAGATCCTGTTCTCTGGCCCAGATCAATGAACACTCAATTTGCTGAGCTTAAACAAAACAAAACAAAAAAGGTTTTTACATCTAAAGTGTTTTCACTCCTGACGAAAGCTTCAAAATCAGCCACAGACCTTCAGGAAATTAAGCATAAAATGGTCAAGCATCTACTGACCTTGAACGAAAATAAAAATGAAATTGTTTTATCATTCCATGATTTTGAAAAGATCTGGAAAGTTCACATCCATCAATTTCAATTCAAAGACAGATTTTAACTCAGGATGTCTGCAACTTTCAAGAGTTCTTCTTCCTCATGTGAACATGCCATCGCTCTCTGGCAGAGACACCTGCTGGCCGATTATTGCTTTGACATTCCAGAACCTTTCATCTTCCATCACAGAAACAAAGTCTTATCAAATGAATGTTGGGTATCGTTTTATCAAACTAACTGTGTGTATCTTAAACACAATTTTTCTTTGGCCCTCCAAAATTAATATGGCTTTCTCTGACTGCATGAGAACCTAGGCACACTTCTGCGCTGAAAGAGTTGCATATATGTTACGAAGGGAGATTACAAGTTGGAGAACTCAAGTGCTCTTGTTTCGCATTCGTACACTGATCTACAAATAGCACATATAAAAACTTCTATGCAGCTTGACCAAAGACGACTTTACTTTGAACAGGAACTTGAGCTAATTTATGTGCCGGCATTATCCTTCATTTTACAAAATTTATTCTTTCTTTAAAAAAAACAACAACTATTAAAGCCAGACTTCCTTTAAAAAAAATCCAACCCATGAAAATGTCTCATCAATCGACAAATTCAACCTTTGTGATTAGATTTCAAACAATTTTCAATCATTTCCCATTTTGTAGGTGTTCAACAACTGAGACATGCAATATCTCATAATTTCTTGACTATAATTTTTTTTCTTCTCCCGAACTAAAAATTCTGATCAAGCCTTCTTGTATTTTGCAAAATCCTTAGAACGGAAAAATCAATTCTGGAGTCCAGTCATGTAGGCCAAATTGCACACATGATTTGCCACATCCGTGTCAAAACAAAGCATCCATCATCCTGTGTACTCACCATTCCAGCACATACAGCACAGCATCTTTCCACTCAGTCAGACAATGCACTCACATGATTATTTTGCTGCATTCCTTTACAGTTTTAGTCTATGAATAAGTACTATGCAAACAACATGTGCACATTCTAATTTAGATCTACACCAATACTGGTCAAAACACTCCTGTCACATGCATCATCATGGACGATCAACAGCAACACCATCGACTGCAACACTTGCAGAAGAGTATGCTTTGCGGAATGATGCGGAATTCAAATCAAGGCTTTGCGGAATGATGCGGAATTCAAATCAAGGCGACAGAGAAAGAAAGAAACCAGCACTGGAAAAGCAGAGATTTTGAAATGGGAATCAATAAAATACTGTGGAAACAGAGTTCTAAGTAAACTGGTTAGCTTTGACTTGCTCCAAAGCAGAAGATAAGACGGTTGCTCGGGGTGGAGCTCGAAACGGGCCCTTGAGAGTGCACTTGTACATACGGCCCATGACCTGGCATAAGTTATATTTTGCCAAATCCGCATTTCATTTTTTTCTTTTTCTGTTACACACTCCACCTTTTTTTTTTAGTGTCTTTTGACACTATCATTACTTTTGTCTCATAAATGGAAGATCAGTGCAGGCTTGTACTTATAGCTTTGGTTAGACTTACAGACTCAGTTTCATATATAATTATATGCAACAGCATTAGTGAGCCCTCCATTCTGAGCACTTTATCCTAGGGACGCAACCAAAAAGAATTCTTAAAAATGAATGGGTAAGCCCTTGAAACATTTTGTGGTTTGTGAAAATTACAGAGCCTTGAAGATCTACTGATCATGTTTTAAAATAAATAAAGCTATGTTATGACATTTCCAAAGCATCTGGAGATATTTTGTCCCTAAAAAATATGCATGGTCATTAGAGGAAACAAACAGGCACGACTAAAGAATGGAAATGTACGCAGCTTCGTCAGTTTCTCTGGTTTTATCAAATCTCTGCTGACATGGGAGAGTGGTGCAGGGTGAATACTAAATGAAACAGGGGTCATTCCAGTTGCTAAACTCACAAGAAAATTAGCAAAATAGTTTCAAGCTGAAATATCAACATTCATTCAGGCTGATCTTTTTTTTTTTCTTTTGTCTCCAACAAATACTGATCTAGTAATGATCCACTATAACAACATGAGACTCTTAGGCTTAGTACTGCAAAATGAGACCTTAACTACAACAATGTTGTTGTTGTTGTTGTCGTACCCTGGCTCAGACCTGCCTACCTCATGTTGTGCTCATCAGTAATAACCACGGAGATTTTCAGTAATTTTGCATTTCCTTCAGTAATTCCACGGACGCGTAATACACGGCGTTTTTGAACAAATAATGTGTACAAAACTCCAACTACATTTTTAACATTTTAACAAAAAATATAAACAGTAAAAAAAGGAACAAAAACAACAAAGCAGAATTAAAATACCTTGGGATGATGGCAGATGACGGACTCAGGACAGGAGTTTCAGGTCAATTCAAAGGTGATATACTTGACAGTTTGTAACTTACACAGCAGTCACCACAGATGACACCACTGATGAAGAACCTAATGTACAACCCCCCCCCCCCCCCAAAAAAAAAAAAAAAAAAAAAAAAATATGTGTGTGTGTGTGTCCCTGAGCTGTGCTGACAAGATAGTGGCGAAAATGAAAAGGACCTTTTCATTTTCGCCACTATCTGTCAGCACAGCTCAGGGACAAGTTGTTTTCGCAGATCAGCTCACACAACAGTCTTTCTGCGTTGGTGATCTTCCGTGTGTGGGTCTGACGGCTGCTCTCGCTGGATTTCGTAAACAACGATGTGATCTTCTGACTGGAGGCACTCGCAGCTGTCTCTTTGTGCATTTTCCCCGAGATATGGCGCTTGCAGTCATTTGCTCCCCATGTCCGATGGAGAAGTCTGAATTGCACACCGAGCAGAAACGAGTATACAAATCCAGGTCCATGACAAGGCCAAGTCCGCGTGTATTTACTTCGGAACACTTGCTTCTTCGCCTTCTTCCGTTGTGGCACAGTGGTTTTCGAACCCTCGTCATCGGTTTCATGCAAACGTTTAGAAGATTTCTCCGCCATTTTCACAATCGCCGGCAAAAAATCGGTTGAAACTTTGTCTTACAATGGCTGAACAAAAAGCTTCGAATGGCGCGCACAGATGTGATGGCGTGTCGTGTTGGCCCACAGCACCACACTGACCAATCGCAAGTTCCGAACCATCTGTGGTTTCGGCTTGAGTCAAGGGAAGTTACTCTGCGGTCTCGGAAAGGTCTAGCAGTCGACAATTTTTCGAGTCTGAAATTTGCGTAGTTTTTCAATTTTCTTTTCCGTAATTTCGCACGGAAAATCGTACCTCCGTAATAGGGGGTTAATTTCCGTAAAATTACGGACGATTACGGAAGGGTAGGCAGGTCTGCTGGCTAAAAGACTCCAGGGATCATCCGAACAGCCGAAGTATTTGAACACTATGGCACAAATGCATCAGCTGGGGATAAGAACATTACGTGTGTGACCGTTTTTGATTACCCACGCCACATGGGCAGCCACACTCCGACTTCGGGGGATTTGGGAGACTGATAATGTTATGCTAGGAGCTTGTCACGACTAGAAGACAATCCCCACATAACTATGCAGAGCATAACAACATTTTGATGTAGCCTTGGTGTTCTGGCCTATGTCAATTGGTCTGACACAGCCTTAAGCCAAGGCGTAACTACAACAATGACTGTGACAGTGTCAGGGCAATAAATGTGCTGTCATCATGAGACCACCACCCAACCATCCACCCAAAAAGACACCCTCTCTTTTCACTCAACTACAACAACACATACACACACATACATGCACACACACACACATTGCAAAGTTGAAATGAAAAAAAAAGAACAGAAAAAAACCACCCACAATGAAAATAGAAATGAAAAATAAAAACAGTGGAACAAAATAAAACCCAAAATAACAGCAAACACAACATTTTAACAAATTCAAATCCAAAGCAGTGTCGAATGGTCATCAAACGATATTTTGGCAATCTTGATCGGATGAATAACAAACCATATTTTGGATTGAGCAAGAAGTAAATTGAACTGATTTGTGTCATTGTGTATGTTCATTGTTCTAGTCTTCAGAAACAAGTCTATTTTGCAGTGTTCATCTTCCATGAAGTATTCATGTTTGTTTTCTTTTTCAAAATTAAAGACATTTGGAAATGTTAATTTTGTGTAAGTGTATGCATTTGAGCATGATTGCTCATGCATATGTGTGTGTGTGTGTGTGTGTGTGTGTGTGTGTGTGTAATTTATAATTCAAATACTCTCCTGTAGCTTCTCTCCCCACCCAAATCTCCCTCCTGCAACACCTCTAATCTTACAACAACAACAAAAATTACATTTACTGAAATGGCTCGTCATATATACATATTTTACAGCATCTGAGCAAATTTTTTTTTTCAAATGAAATCTACAGTGTAGTTCTAAAAACGAGGTTGCGGAGAAAATGTCTTTAGTTAATTACTACCAATATGCCAATCACAGCGGCAACAACTACAATGGAAGTAAATGTACAGTAGATGACCCCTGTTCCAAGATCCTTGTCATTTGCTACAAGTGACACAACAGACATTTATGCAGCACATGCAATGACGAAAGTGTCTTCCAAACCAGACTCATTGTCTGGGTCTGCATCAGCGGAACACTGCCTAGCAGTGCCATCCCCATGAAACGATGTGATGAAAAATCATGAGCTTCTTCACCCTGCCCCTCCTCTGTGCTTTACAAACCCTCTGTGTGCAAAGTCAAGAAATCCTACCAGACAACACTGATGCACGCACTCATCGATACTGTCTGTGGGTCTTTGAAGCGGGGGGGGCCCACGTTTGGTTCGCAATACTGTCTTTACATTCCCATAAACAATATGTTTACCTTTTTCTCGGGTTCACACCTTGCGGAATGCTCACATCTAAAATCACCAAATGGACTTACAGATAATCCCACCTTCCATTTGAAACCTAAACCTTTGCCCTACTCTCACTTCTTAACTTGGACCACTCGACTTTGCAATGGCGTAAACAACACTGCAATTCTTATGTATATGCAAATGCATTTAGACATGCACAAAAATATCTCACACCAAAAACACAGAAGTCTGCACAGCCAAACAAAAAACCCCCCAAAAACCCCACAAACCGCCAAAGCCAAACAATCCAAACTGGAAAAACCGATTTACAAAAGCAAATCGGGAAAATTACAATTCGGGGAAGGGAGCCCACTTGTTTGGGGACATCAAAGGGGGATAAAATGGTGGTGGCCACGGCAAATAAACTGAAAAACAAAAAAAAAAAAAAAGGGTAAAAGAAATAAGGGCACAGGGATAAGGGATCCCACAATGATCAATCCCTGAATGATTTTCCAGCTGCCGTCGGGAAGCAGGGCTGCCACCCAATATAGCAGAATTGTTTGGTAGTTCCCTGTGGACCGAAACCGACACTCTGGGGAGCAAAATGGTCCGTCCAAAGGGAATGCCGCAACGTCCTGACATCTGTTTGAACACAGAGCCTCCCCACACGGGGCCTGAACCTCAAAACCCCCACCTCCAAAATTCGTCGAGGTTTCCGGGGTTTTCCCCGGAAGCCTCGACACCGGGGGCCACAAGCGTTTCCCCCATGGCCGCCGAATCTTCTTAACTTCCCACCTCTAAAGGGGCCCCAGGGGAATTTTTGCCTCTGATAAAGGTTCCGGGGCACACCTTTCGGGCGCAGCTTTTTTCTGGGGCTAGGAAAGCCTCAATGTATCGTCATGGAAAAAAGACCGCCACATAAGGGGGGTTCCTGCTTTCGCAGCCAAAAAAGGGAGGTAGGTAAAAAAGGCAATGCGTTGGGGTCGCACCGCTTTGCCTTGATTTATCTTTGGAACGCAACACAACCTTTGGTGGGGGGCATTTTGGGCTTGGTTGCAGCACAGCAAGTGGGGGAAGCCACTTTGGGAAAAACCTCCTGAAGACATTCTCTCGACGGGAATGGACGGGGGGACACCAATCCCCAAAACCCTCCAATCCAACTCGAAGTTCCCTCCTCGCCGTTCCCCCCTTTCCCCCCGGCTGCGCAACTATTTTACGGGCAGAGACCAGGGGGTGACCCCCCAGACACAAGGAGCCTGTGGGGGACCCAGCTGCTACAGACAGGGGAACTGGCTCCTTTTTCCTTGTCTCGAGACAGCGGCACAAGGGGACGTTTGATGGCACCATTTGCTAGGCTGGGACAGTGGTGTGGCTCTGGACATAGCAAGGGGGAAATTTAACTTGTCCAGGGGAAAGGGGGGGAAGCCACCAAAAGGCAGCTCTTATCCGGAAGCAGCCGAAGCTGTGGGCTTTTTAGAAAAAAGGAGGTTTTCCGAGTTGGGGGACCCCGCCACCATATTGAGGGGAGCCATGCCGAGGTGGGGAAGGGGAACATTCAGAGGGGGATGGGCAGCCCAACCTGCAGGTGGCCATGTTTGCAGCCTGTCTTTGGTGAGGGGGAAACACGACGGGGGCTTTCCCCAACGGTCAGGGGTCGCTGGCCCCTAACTCTTTCACAGAACTTCTTTGCATCTGATACGGGGTGAGATCAAGGGTGAAAGGGCGATCACCTGCTTGAATCCACTAATGACGCTGGGCCCGTGTAATGAAATAGATGAAAACGAAGAGACAAAGGGTTGGCGCTGCTCCCCACCCCAAAAGGGGGGCAGAGAACCCGCTCCAAGGAGTTACAGGTTTTCTGTCCGAGAAAAACGCGTGACACGACTTTGGCAAAAGTTGGAACTGTCTGTCCCTCCCCCCAATGACCATCCCCCTTCAGGCACGCCTAAACAGCTGATACCAGTCAATGGGGGCTTTTTACCTCGCACAACCAACCATTCACACAACCCTGATGCTGGAGATCATTACAGGGGGTCTTTTTTTTTTGCCCCCTGAACTGAATGAATTTGTCTCGATTTTTCTTTATAGCGAGGGCCAAAAACGGAAATGCTTTTGCATTTTCAATCCTGGGGAAGGGGGACCGCATGGGGGACATAGCTCGTCGCGATACATGGGGAGATGCTATGGTACAGGGGAAACCCGCAATGGCACAGAGGACGCAGTGGAAGGGGATCGCACTGGGGGGCCGGAAAAAAACATCACCCCGCTTCCCAAGTAGAAGGGTGGTCCTCACGGGGCCGGCAAAGGAGGCAGGAAGACCAGAAGGAAGCCTGTTCACCCAAAACCCCCCAAAAATTTTGGACTCCTGGGCACGTGCTGCAGCAAAGGTTTTTATTTTTGGCAGGGAGTTACCGTCCGAACTGTGGCGTCTACGACAGGACAGAGGGTGGGGAACTGGGGGGAAGAAAAGGGCCCGGGCCGGGGGCGAGCTAGGTCGGGTTGGGCCCTGAAAACCACTTCAACCCCTGCACACCCGGCGGGGGCCCACGAACCGAGGGGGTGTCCAAAGAACAAACGAGCCTGCGCACATCGCTCACACCCCCCGATCTAACCCAAAAGGGGACGGCATGGGGAAAAACCCTCATTTTTGGGCAAGCAAAAAAGGGGGGGGAGTTTGCGTGACTAGAACGGAGGTGCAACCACAATCCATGATGACACCTTTGAGTACTGGGGACGGGTGGGCTCACCCTCCCACTCGCGGCCGCTGCCGCTCCCTCCTCCTCCCCCCCGCACCCCATCATACCTAGGACCCCAAAAGTTGAATTGGGGGGATAGTTGTCGCTTTGTCTTTGACATATCTCACACAGACCATAATAGTTAATCAACGGTGAAGAAGTAAAAAAACCCAAAAACATTGGGCCTGTGGTATTAACCCCTCACTATCAACATTCACTACATACATTCCCATAAATAACAATTTCTGAAACATCAAATGAAATCTTGAAGTCCCTAACCCCCTTTCCCCTGTCCCTTCCCCTCAAATTTTCCACCTAAATCATACCACGTTTTGTATGACTATCCAGAAGAGGTGCAGTTTGCTGTGAATGACTCTGGTTTTGCGCTGGTCACTTTAAATGACCACTGTGGTCACTTATCCCTCTCAGGAAACTTCAGAATCCAACCGTAATTGCTAAGCTGACTGGTCATCTAACACACTGCCCTGAAGTCTGAAGTGAGTGTAGGAACATCCAGATAATTTGCACTATTTTCTGAGCTGGTCAATAACAACTCAGCTGACAGTTGGGCTTCTAAATTGCCTACAAAAGTGCTGAATGGACAGTTGGTCACCTTTCACTGTCACTCACTGTCATTTTCAACATGAGCCCCAAAATATATGTTTTTTTTTCTCTTTCAAGTTTCATAAGAAAGAATCAAAGCAAGCTTACAATGGTGCAACTTTGTGAACACTGCTGTCCTCAACAGTTCATCTTAACACTGAAAGCTTCCCGAAAATGAGGAGTCAGTCGAGAGGGGTGAATACAGAGGCAGATGGTCGAAATTGGACACAACGGTTTTGTGAACAGGTTCTATGCACACATTTCATATTCACACAGGCAATCTCGACATGTGCCATTTATCCCAAGCTAGTTGAACAACTAAACACATCACAGAAACTGGTAACTACATTGCTGTTTGCAGGAACAACACCTACTTGACTGCGGCAAACTACATACTGATCAATGTTTTCAAACACTGGAACTTTTAAAGTGTGCCAGCTGTAGAAGTATCACTGTTTAGAGGTATTTCATACATATGTAAGCATAGCTACAGTAGGAAACTATCAAATGTAATAACAGAAAGTGTAATCCTGGAGGAATGGCCGCAATTTTTGTTCATTATTTTAATTTTCAATACTATATAGTATATTACATAGAGATGCAACTTTAAAAAAAATACAGTGTAGCTCATCAAATCATACTCCAAGCTCATTGCTGTTTTGATTTGTAAAGAAGCAGTTGATGTGTCAACTGTAGTCAAATGATGGTCGACAGCAAAGTTCCTATATGGACTGTACTTGCAGACGGTACACATCACCTAACTGCTCCCTTTTCCGTACACATCACCTAACTGCAACCCTTTTTCCCAGTCAGTCAGACTTGCTCTGGTTTCAACTTCCTGTCAGTTCTGCAGCTTACTGAATGGAAAAGCCGGCTAAACTGACCTCTGCTGTGTAGCACAAAACAATGTCAACCACAGTTCTATATAACATCTATGGAAGATGTACTATGCCATGTATATGCAAAAACAAATGTCTGTCAGCTCCTCAACACCAAACTTTATGTACTGTTCAGAATTACATGTAAAGCCTTAGCATCTGAACACAAGCTAACATTTTGTGGAGGAAAATGAAAGGAATCAGATATGTATTAGCACGTTTCTTTTTCTAATGGAAGATTCCAGAAAACACAGGAATGACTGGTAGCTATGCACATAACAGATACAGTGATACATGAAGCGCATCAAGTAAAACAAACCTGTACTGACTACTCTGATTCACTTCACTCCCCTTACTTTACTGTGCTGCTGTCACTTAAAGCAACTGTTCCTGCTAAAACTGCCGCCAGATTCTTATTTCCATACAGAACTAGAAGGGTACTCCAGAGAGCACCGACCTCTGGCAAGTTCAAAAAGGACCCAGATCTGCCCTCTGATTCAGATCTGTACCAACATGTATGAGGTTCGTCCCTGAGCCACGTTCATCTTTCCGCCACATTTCTGTCATTCCAAGGTGAAGACCCCCTGCGTAGCAAATGCTCTTCCCTGGAGTCGCATGCTCTGAGTATGCCTGCTATTGTTGACGGCATGT
Organism: Conus ventricosus; assembly: GCA_018398815.1. Classification (NCBI taxonomy): domain Eukaryota; kingdom Metazoa; phylum Mollusca; class Gastropoda; order Neogastropoda; family Conidae; genus Conus; species Conus ventricosus. The sequence continues at coordinate 43,006,663 of CM031607.1, read as the reverse complement.
GGCGTTGGCATTTTCTGAGTTTATTTTGCGGACTCCATTACAAATTTAACAACCTACAGCTGTATATTAACAGAAAGGGCAAAACACGTATTCTGCACTCCGTATACTTTGAAAACCCTTTAGCTAATGTCACAACACTGTTGTATGATGGAATCACCATGATCAAAGCGTAGGAGTTAATGGTCTTGTTTACTTATGTTTGGCAAGAACGACAACAGGAAAACATAGGAAAGGGAACCTGAAGCTGACCAGCTCTGGGGAAGGGCACAGACAGGAGTCTGACAAGCCTCGAATGCTCTCAGTACAGAGTCTGGAATCACATAATTTTGCTCCAGCTGGAAACGGTTAATGACAGTAAAACCAAAATTTTATACAAACGGAACAAATTACAAATAAAAGTATGCTTTATATGGAATTACCGCAGAACCCTTATTCCTCGTTTCCTAATCTTTTGTTTACTTAAGACAAACTGCTGACCAGCAGTCATGAACGGAGAAAAACTGCACTACTGTTGTTGTTGTTGCTGTTCCCTGGCTAAAAGACTCCAGGGATCATTTGAACAGCCGAAGTACTTGGACACTATGGTACAAATGCATCAGCTGGGGATGAGAACATGACGTGTGTGACCGTTTTTGATTACCCCGCCATGTGGGAAGCCACACTCTGACTTCGGGGGATTTTGGAGACCGATAATGTTATGCTAGGAGCTTGTCACGGCTGAAGACAGGCCCTGCATAACTACGCAGAGCATAACATCATTTTGAGGTAGCCTTGGTGTTGTAGCCTATGTCAATTGGCCTGACACAGCCTTAAGCCAAGGCGGAAAACTGCACTAATTTGTTGATTCCTCAAGCATGGTGTGTGACGATTGTGAACGTACAAGACCAACAGGAATGGTATGTCTGCAGAAATTTGGTATACGGTATGAACGGTTGGTAAAGAAATGACATCTACCTGTATGCCTCGTCTGATGACATGCGCATATGTTTCATGATGTAAGCGATGGCGAGGGTAGGAGAGCGGGAGATGCCTGCCAGGCAGTGCACCAGCACACAGCCGTTGGCCTCCTGCACTTTGTCTGCAAGTGCAAACACACGCACACACACACACACACACAGACACACACACACAAAGTAAACCATTATCTCCTTGCACATCACTGACTGTCACACACAGATACGTACACACATTACACATTAAGTACAAAACAAACACAGTCATTCTGCCTTTTTTTTCTAATAAGAAATATTCCTACAGAGCAGCTTGCAAAGAAAGGTTTTGTATTTGTACTTGGTTTCCTAGAATATCACAGAGTAACACCAAGAGAAAGTGAGAGAAATAACATAAACATGCATTGAAATTGCTAAGTAACTTACGAGAGGGAGAGACAGATGGACAGACAGAGACAGGGAGAGACAGAAAAGGGACAGAGAGAGACAGAGAATTTGTAAGAGAGTGAGTGACGGAGTGGAGGAAGGAGAGAGAGAAATCGGAGAGAGAGAGAGAGAGAGAGAGAGAAAGAGAGAGAGGGAAAGAGAGAGAGGGGTGGGAGGGGGGAGGGATACAACTCATTACGAGACAGAAAGTGAAAGGAGAGGGAGAGGAAAAGGGAAAGATGAACAGATAAAAGAGAGAGAGATGGAGAAAGACAGTCAGACAGAGAAACCATGAGACAGAAACTGAGACAGATACACACACAAACAGGAACAGATTGCAAACACTGACTGACCCAAAAACTGGAATGCTTCAGGAAAGAAAGGAAGAATTTTCTCGCTGTAATTGTCACCAATCGGAATGCGGTGGAAGTGGCCCTCTTGCACATAGGCAGGTCGTGGACAATTGGTGCTTACATTCAGCACATAGTTGATGCCGTTGATCTGCACACACGCACGCACACAATACGCACGCACGCACACACACACACACACACACACACACACACACACAAATACATTTTAATAGGTATAAAAAAGATACCTACACGTGAAATGCATGTACTTTATAAGTAAAAACTAACAACAAACTCCCATGAACATCATAAATTCCCCATTACTGGGAGAAAAAAAAAAAAAAAGAGAAAAAAACAACACTGTAACCATTCTGTGTGGTCTAATATCAAGACTCTATAATGTTCAGAAACACAAATGAGCTTTAAAACTTCCTTTGAATATGATTTTATGTTTCCAAACACATTAGAAAAAAATCAGTTAAAATACAAAGAACAGTTGGTGACAATGACTGTCAGGAGCATGGCTTGATGTGTGAGCAGAGCTGACTCAACAATTCAAATGACCAATTTAACAGTTTTTATGGTACACTGACCAGTTAACTTGCAGTAAAAATGTGGCGTTTCTTTTGTGATCAGTATAATTCACATGACAAATTCAACAGTTCTATGGTACACTGACCAGTTAACTTGCAGTAAAAATGTGGCGTTTCTTTTGTGATCAGTATACTACCTTCATACCAAAAAAAAAAAAAAAAACCCTGATAAAAGCCTAGTGCCATCTGACAGGAAATCAGGTCACTAGACCAACACTAGACAAGTGTTCCAGAGTATGAATTCTTGCTGCCTAACCCTGAGTTTCCTCTGAAAGCTGCATCCATAGCTGAAAGTGAAATGTTCAATAAAATGAAAGCTTATAATTACATAATTTAATCTGGCTCTTTCATCTTTTATCATATAAAGTAAATTAAAAAAAAAAAAGGTGAGAGAAACGGACAATCAATTATTTCAAATGGTGATCAATTTCCTTCACATTATTATTTTCTGTTATTTCTATCTGCCAGAGTAAAAAAAAATATGATCACCTATTTCTTGCAAGAAAAAAAAGGCATAATTTCCCAAAGACACTACCCCCAAAAACCAGCACTTCTACCTCTTCCTACTCCTGATTTCGCAAACTTCGGACACGCCTACATGTTTTGTCTTCAATCTCCACACCTCCTATTTTCTTCCCCCCCACCCCTTCCTACACCGCCTCCAGCATGCTGCCCGCCAACTGACCTGCGCTGTCTCCAGAGAAAGCGCGTCCTGTGGGGAACCCGGGTAGAGGAAAGGGAGGATCCTGGGGGGTCCCACCATTGCTGACAGGCAGACAGGGCTGAGACAGTGAGGTGAGCGCCGTGCACCTGTAGCTGCTGTTGGCTTTGCTCTCCACCAAGCCTGGGTACATGGCCTGGAACCCAGGAACCCCCCTGCAAACAACACCACACCACGTTGAGTCCCACTTGCCTCAGAGCGGGCTGGGTTCTGCTGGCACCAAACCCCTGACACGGTGACAGACATCAGGTTTTCCCTTTCCACTAGGCAAAAAAAATAAGAGCACGGGAATTTCTTTTTTCCTAAAAGAAATTTTTAAAAAGTCAAGGAACTATTTCTCCCATCCCCTTCCTGAAAGAAT
>CM031607.1:42980759-42998259 GCA_018398815.1 Conus ventricosus | reverse complement strand
CAGGATGTTTCTTTTTTCTTTAGATAATAATTATTATGTGAGTACCAGCTGAAGCAACTAACAATAGCAATGTTCTCACCAAACACAGTCAAATACCGAAGGAGATATATACTATTAACCCCTTATCTGCTGATGACAAAACACTCACCTTCACATTCTTATCTGCCAAATACATATTACAGATAAATCAATATTATCAAAGAAGAGACAAACAAAACAACCCACGGAAATCAGCCCCAGTCAATAAATGCATAATTTTTTTTTCTTTTTCTAAATTACAACAGGAAAAGTACCGACACACGACTACCAGGTATTTATTTCACCACTAGCACTATCTGACATGCTCTTTCTGCCCATCGTCAAAATGTTTCACACTGACCTGAGAGAAAGTTGACACTGTTGAAGCTGGTGGCCAGTTTGCTGAGGAGCACATGCACAAAATTGTCGACGGTGAAGACTCCGGGATCTTCTGTGCACTGGTCGTACACGATCACATCCCAGGAGGGATCCACATCCACATGACATGTCTGGCTCAGCAGCTCCTGTATGTGCACCTGCACAGACACCATACCATACATCTCCCTGTGTTGCTCACACTTTTCTCCGTTCTTTTGACCGACTTTACAGAATGGACAGACCTTGCAAACAGCATTCTACAGTGGTGAGGAAATTGCTCACATTGGCCACTCAATTTCGAATTTAATGTGTTTTGCAAAACCTTGAGTGCTGCTTTTCATCTTTACTCCATGAGAATCTCAACTATGCACATGCATGGGTGTGCATGTTTTGTGTGTGTGTGTGTGTGTGTGTGTGTGTGTGTGTGTGTGTGTGTGTGTGTGTGTGTGTGTGCGTGTGTGCGCGCGTGCGTGCATGCATGCGTGCATGCGTGCGTGCATGCATGCGTGCATGTGTGCGTGCATGCATGAGTGCGTGCGTGCGTGCGTGCTTGTGTGTGTGGCTGGTTTGGACCAAAGGTTAATCTGACTAGATAGAAACTATTGTCAGTCAGTCAGAAAGAAGTTCAAGAGAACATAAACATTGTTTGCTTGGACTGTTGAGCAGTACTTTGGTGCTCTTCATTCTCCCGGCATCACAAATATTTCAAATATCATCGATTTGGTAAAAAACCTTATTTGAAGTAATCGCTATAACTAAGTAGGCCATTCACCAGCCCTCATGCATGTAAGGAAGAGAGCAGAAAAGTTTCCCCTGCGCATGACTCATGAGTATGTTGCTGTCACAAAACTTCCTGAGGTTTACACACTTCTTTCGAGCCAATCAGATTCCTGGGAGGAAACCATTCTATGATAGCTTATCACAAAGCATTGTTCTTATTGCTAAGGACTGATGAACAAGCTGAAAAAATAAAGCCAAGACAGACAAGTTGATTTTATTTTCCATCTGTGTGAGTGTATGTGCATCTGTGTGTGTGTGTGTGTGTGTGGTGTGTGTGTGTGTGTGTGTGTGTGTGTGTGTGTGTGTGTGTGGGGTGTGTGTGTGTGCGTGCGCATGTGCACATGTGCATTTGTGCATGTGTGCAAGACTGCATGTGAGTGTGTGTGTGTGTGTGTGTGTGTGTGTGTGTGTGTGTGTGTGTGTGTGTGTGTGTGTGTGGTGTGCATGTGTGTAGGGATAGTGATGGGGGGGATGCACGCATGTCAACAACACAACACCAACCCACACACACACACACACACACACACACACACACTGCATTCAAACCAACCTAATTCTTTGCTTAGAAACAACACTGGAACAGACTGTCAAGTGCACTCAAAGTCGATACGCTTACTTATAGACTTCTACCTGTAAAGGAAGAATGTGGCTATCTTAGTTATGGATTGGAAAAAAAATTTGCATGCACAAAAATCTCACACAAAAAGTGAACCTCCAAAGTTTTAAGTGAAGAATGTCTGACCAGAAGGAGAGAGAGAGAAAAAAGTTTGTTTAGACTGAAATAGTCTTTCTTAGACTTATCAGCATGTCCACTGTAAACATGTCTTTGTGTTCATCTCTCTAGATTCTTGTTGACCTCGCCTGAGTAACTTCTCTGTCACTAGCACACAAAGCATCTCAACTTAACTGCTGTATAAGCGCGTTAAAGTAAGCTTAATCATATGCAGATAATGTTCCCAGACCACACACTGCCAGCACAACAAACAGCGCACGCAAATAATGCAGAAGAAAAAGGCACAGACAAAAAAGAAAAGAAAAGAAAGAACAGTCCAACCTGTTTCCAAAGCATCCCACCTTCAATCTGGTCAGAGTCCCCTGTCCCTTCCCTAAAACCTCCCTCTCCGTCTTCTCCTACCCCCCCCCCCCCACCCCCCATTCATCCCTTCCCAGCCTACTGGTCTAATTTTGTGATGTTGTTAAGTGTGTTGGCTGGCCCATGAGTCATACACCTTCCTTAATCTTTGGACTGTTTTGTGGGGCTTGTAGTGGCTCTGTGCTCACTCTGCTGCTAACTCCAGCGACACCTTATGTTCTGTGTCAACAGGCCTGAACTTTCCTGTTTCGGTGTGCCTGTACCCAATGGCAGTGCAGTGCACATCAGAAAGCAAGAAAGTTGCGAAAACAGATCAAAACTTGGCTAACAAGAACACCATCGCTTGCTCTCTGCCACCAGTTGTTTTTTTTGTTTGTTTGGTTGGCTGGGTTTGTTTGTTTTTGTGTAGGATGGATAGAGATAAAAAAGCAAAAAAAAAGTTTTAAAATAGTAGTACATTACTCCACCAATTCATACCAACACAACACCACAGACTACCAGGTATTACCATGTATAACAACCTGTGAAAGTACAATGCCGATAGAATGACACAAGTTCGGAGGCATCAGTTAGCTGAGCAGTACACCCTAACCAAATGCTACCATAAATTGCCTCATTTCCCGAGATGAGTCTTTTGCTCACTCTCTAATGCGGTGAAACATGAGGGTACATATCTAAAAATCATGCTGTTAGCTTGGGTAGTTTCGCATGGTTGTAAAGCTGCGTTTAGAGAAGTGCATAGAAAAAGCTCTGGCACACCTCACCCACACACATCACCCGCGAAACACACACATCCGTGAATTACTTAAAACTATGTGCTTTTCAGCTCGTAGTAAAAATAAACAGATGGAAGATAAAGACGATAAACAAGAGAATAGTATACTAATCTAAGCATACCTAAACGCCTACCCTACCCTATCCCTAAACACGTATAACACTGTACGTATTCTTAATCTTCCAAAATAACTTCGCTGAGGTACTCTTTCAGCAATGGAAAGATCATAAGTTTTGCTTGAGCAGCGCTTTGAACAGAACCTGACCCCAACACAATAAAAATGTAATGACACACTCTTCGAGCAGCGTAAAATTACTAACAGAAAAGACAAACCGGATAAAAAGTAATATGAAAGGAGGGCTACGAAGAGACGGCAGTGTTCTTACAATTTCAAAACTGAGGATATCAAGACACTGTAGCGAGTAAAATCTAACAGGTCTAAAAGAATCTGACAAAATCTATGGGACACAAGGAAAATACAAAGTAAGGTTTTGCCTGGGCACCTTTTAAATTAGAACCTGAGCTGCCCATTCAGTGGCAATGTTGAAAAATGTAAATGGGACCACTGCTTCTTTCTGGAGGAGTCTGTCTGTAACTTCTGTAACTACTAAAAAAAATTTCAAACTGTGCAAAAAGTTGCTGATGAATGACTGGGCTAAAAGAAGAAGAATTGAAAAAAAAAGAAAGAAAAAGAAAGAAAGAAAGAAAAAGAACCAAAAAAACCCCACATTATTTTCACACTGTAAAAAAAAAAAGCCCCCCCCAAATACAAACAAATCCCGCGCTTCAAACTTCAAAATGTGCCCTTCAAGTATCTGCAGTCCTGCATTCAAACTTCAAAATATGCCCTTCAAGTATCTGCAGTCCTGCATTCAAACTTCAAAAAGTGCCCTTCAAGTATCTGCAGTCCCGCATTCAAACTTCAAAATGTGCCCTTCAAGTATCTGCAGTCCTGCATTCAAACTTCAAAATGTGCCCTTCAAGTATCTGCAGTCCTGCATTCAAACTTCAAAATGTGCCCTTCAAGTATCTGCAGTCCTGCATTCAAACTTCAAAAAGTGCCCTTCAAGTATCTGCAGTCCCGCATTCAAACTTCAAAATGTGCCCTTCAAGTATCTGCAGCCCCACATTCAAACTTCAAAATGTGCCCTTCAAGTATCTGCAGTCCCGCATTCAAACTTCAAACTATGTACTTCAATTACCTCCAGTTGTGCAGGTACACAGGCCAAAATATAGACAAACAGGCTGACTGGCAGGGAAACAGGTGGCAGGCTGGTGCCAATGAGAGAAGCATGGGACAAGGTGGGGCAGCGTGGGTGGATGTGGGGATGAATCAGAGATTTAAATGGACAGAGACAGAAAAGTGAAAAAAAAAAAAAAAGAAAGAGGAGAGAGGAGAGAGACGACAGATGCAGAGGGAAGAGAGCGAGAGAGAAAGAGAAGAAAGTGTGTGTGTGTGTGTGTGTGTGTGTGTGTGTGTTGGTGGTGTAGGGTGTGTGTGTGTGATAGTCAGGCAGAATGATGAAGAATAGGAGAGTCACATTTGGTAAATATCTTAAACTAGACCTTTAACCCGACACGAATTGTGGGATGAAGCAATAGAACAAGAAACAAAGGGCTGACAGTAACACAGGGTGTGTAGAGACGAGAGAGAGAGGCGGGAGAGTTTGGGGACAACAACACACTACATCACACAAACACACACACACACACACACCACACACACACACGCAGCCACGCACGCGCGGAAAGAGACGGGAAGATAAGACAGGAAGACAAGGAGTTGTGGAGACAGAAACAGAGACAGGGAGAATGAGATGAGGCGAGACGGGGGAGTAGTCTGGAGGCAGAAGGGAGAGGAGAAAGAGACATAGGGGAGTGGGGGTGGTAAAGAGACAAAGACAAAGACAGTAGACAGACGAGAGAGAGAGAGAGAGAGAGAGAGAGAGAGAGAGAGAGAGAGAGAGAGAGAGAGAGAGAGGGGTGGGTACTGTGCATAACTTTCAACACTAAGGTCAACAGCATGAGTTCAGAACAAGAGCAAGATCAATGAAGAATTATCATTCAAAAGCACACGCACACACTCACACACACACTCACACACACACACACACACGTGCGCACACAGGTATTTACTCTTGAGGCAGAGATAGCAGGAGGCTGGGGTAGTAACAGCAACCAGCTGATCAAGGAAGAGGTGAAGGGGGAGATGGGGGGGGGGGGGGGGGGGATCTAATATTGAGGCAGGGTCCACTTTGGACCCCATCCTAGGGTTAGGAAGGGAAGGATAGGAATGGGCTTCTCTTGCCCTCACTGCCCCCCCCCCCCCCCCCCCCCCCCCCCCCCCCCCCCCCCCCCCCCCCCCCCCCCTCCGGCTGCCCACAGCTGGACAGTTGCTAGTTTGTCAAGGGCACTACAGACCATCCTGAAAACAATTTTTTTTTTCTTATGATGATAACAACATTCCATTATCTCCTGCTTTAAATACTGAGTTCTAATTGACAATTCTTTTTTCTTTGTCAAGGAGGAGTATGAAATCCATGAACTCCCCCTCCCCCGGTTTCAGATCTGCCACTGCGCACACACACACGCGCGCGCGCGCGCGCCACACACACAAAGTGTCTGCACACATTATTGCTTGGAATCTTGAAGTGTTTCGTTCAAGTGCTATCCGGGTAGTAACCAAACAACTGTGACGAAAAAAGAAAGTAAAAGAAAAAAGGAGGGGGGGGGGGGGTAAGTGAGTGAAGGTGGGGAAGGAGAGGGGAGGAAAAGCACTGGGGAATTCCTGACCAAAGCCCCCAACCAGTGTTGTTGTGAGAAGACAAGTGAACATCAGTCATGTCAGTCAGGCAGAGAAGGGACACACCCTGAAAGTCCTGTTCTTTCCTCTACCTGCCAATCAACGTCATGGTGTGTGTAGCATGCATTTCAGCCCCTTTACATTATTACAACACTGACTCTACTTCAGCTTAAATGCACATGTTCTCAGTACACTAACCGAAACGTGATATCTCACTCTATCCCCACCTCTCCAGCCCCTTCCTTTGATAATGTGTATGCATGCGCATGCATGCGTATAGGTGAGTGTGTGTGCACGTGTGAATGTGTATACATGCATGCATGCATGCAAGAGTGCATATATGTCTATATATATATATATATAATATATATATATATATATATAATATATATATATTTAATATCAGTGCAAGAATGCACGCACATGTGTGTGTAATAACGGGTTTATGCTGGTCTAAAAAACATAACAACCCACAAAGTCCACTTTAATATCAAAATACTGTCAGAACAAAAACTGATGAACATCAGAGGAGAGTTGGAGGTGCTCAATCCTGTTCTCACACCATAGTGACTTCAAAGAGGGAGAGAGGGTGGTGGGGATGGAGTCGCAAACTCTGAGATACAGAATTTCAGGCTCGCAAAACAATGCACTTTAGAACACTCGACCCACCAGACCTAACTCACAATTTTAGCTTCATCATTCTGGAGCAAATTCTTCACCATGTTTAAAACTGGTTTGGGTTCAAGGACACAGCATTCTTCACTAAATTTAAACTGAACTGGGTAAACGACAAAAACAATAACAACGAAAACAATAAAGACCTTACAAACTTGTGCTTCCGAACTGGTTTTCTTATTCAATAATACCAAACATTCATGAAACTGGATTCAAACTCTGACACTGAAAAATGTCTGGTGTATCTTAAAACAATAAAATCATAAATGCAGAACTCTTTAGTAAAGTCTGTCATTTCTGTGTCAGTAAGTGTATGACGACTGTAAAAAATAAAAAAAAGTGTCACAGATCACAACAAAAGGCAAACCTTTCTCTTGGCAGAAACTGAGACGGACAAACAGAGAGGCAAAAGAAAAAGAAATGAAGTTCATAAGAGTGAGAAAAAAAAGATGAAGACGAAAAAGGAGGAGGAGCGGTGAACTAGATTGTAAAAGGTGTTGGTTACCGTTCCCAAGGTCTCTTCTATGTGTTCGCACTGCTTTTGTTCATGTTCTGACCATGGGTTTGCACAGAAGACCATTAATCAAACACCTGATCACAAAAGCACCCAGGTTATCTGACAAATGGACAGCAGCTTCGATCTTCCCCATGAGAGATATTTCTTCACTGAAGATGTCCAAATGTGCTCAGTTACATCAATGATTTTGATGATACACAACTGACAGGACCTGAATAGTGTTGTGTTTCAGATGGGGATAAAGGATGTTAGGTGGGTGAAAAGGAGGCCACCTGTACACAACAACCTATTCAACCTGCTCTCAGTGAAAAAACACAAAGAACAAACAGACCATTGCCACAAAGACCAGCAACTATTACTGATCCCACCATGATTTGAAAGTTGAATGATTATCTACCCTAAGACATGAAAATCCTACTCGGAGCAAAACTCCACCATCGATTTATCATCGACCAGGTCCCTCAAAAATCTTGTCTGCAATCCCACCCAGATAAAAACTTAGGGCTGGTTAAGTCAAAAAGGACACCCAGAAACGGAGTCAGGAGCAGGTAGGAGATAAGGGGCAGGGTAGGCAGAGACAGATTATATGGAGATAAGGGGTCTGTTGGGTGGGGGGTCTGCCTAAAGCCTGTGATGATGATCTGCAGGACAGTTGTGACTCAGGCTATCAATGTCAGGAGAGGTCAACAGCTCCTATGGATGAACCATCAACCTTGAACGTCCTTGCCAAAACGGATCATCCAGTTAAAATCAGGCACCCCCTGGTTGGGTGGAGAAACCACGGGGTAAACATCACAGATAAATATCATTCAGTCATTAATCCATATCACAATTTTCCTATCATTCATCTGGATGCCTCCGGTTTCACCAAAACCAGTAGAAGTTAAATCAAGCATAATGGCAAATGCTTCCAGGACCCCCTTCTTCATCTGTCAAAGAATTCAGTGGTGTAGTTGATTTTCTCCATGTTTGTATATTTGGCACAAAGGGCAACTGTTTCTGGTTTGGGGCTTTCATTTGTAGATCACGGATTTGTTGTTGACATGCCTGTTTCACCTCCACAGTCAGTGTCAGTTGGGCTATATAATGAGCAGGTGTGTGTGTGTGTGTGTGTGTGTGTGTGTGTGGGGTGTGTTGTGTGTGTACATATGTGTGTGTATAAAAGTGCAAATGTGCACATCAAGCACGCATGTGTTCGTGCGTAGTGTATTATGCATTTAACTATACATGCAAGTGTCTGTATGTAGCATGGGATATCTGTTAAGTCAGGCACACACACGAGTGCAACAGCATGCAGCACTGCTCCCACATGCAGAGACACACTGGTTTCCACCATACCTGCTTTTCCCCCCAGTGCTCCTGTACCTGTTCTATCCAGGTACACACCCACACCTGCCAAAGTCCCCCCACCCCCACCCCCCTCCCGACATAACTTGGTTCAACACCTATATAATTTGATAAGTGATCTACTCACTCCAATTTGGCTGAAGACAGATCTACAGAATGTGATAAATGCGCTGTTCGTTGCTTTCTAGCACCTACAGTGTCTTCCACATTCACTGTCCCCCAAGCCATTACAACAGCTGCTGGAGAACACTTCTTTTTTTTTCCCCCACCATATTTGTTTCCATGATTTATCATTTCCACAGATCTGCTCTTTTTATCTGGATAATCATTAATCTCAAATGCACGCACGCACACACACACAAAACCACACACACACACACACACACACACACACACACACACACACAACACACACACACACACACTAACTGACATTTTTAGTGTGTGTAAGATAAGATATAAGCAACATTATTTATCTTACACACACTAAAAATGTCAGTTACGCAATACCACTCAAAGTTCCCTTAGATTTGAATGAATGTTTTTCAATTATAAATTCAACGTTAAGAGAAAAAGTTAAAACCTCATTGATGAACTCAGACATTCAATATTATCACAACTGTATAAAATTTAGTGATGGGTACAATGGGAAAACTTCAAACAAGTCTCCTCCTCATCTAGGGAGATTGAAAGTTTAATCCATAGATTCCGTTTGAACGCATTGAAAACAAAACATTGTCATAATGTTAAATGTATGTGTGGGAAATCCTTAAATGTCAGTCATTTGCTGATTCAATGCCCAAGAGCAAGACAGCTTCTAAGACATTCGGGTATTGATGGTTACACTGATGGATCGACTTCATTGCCTTTACCATATATTTTAAACAATTACTCTGTTCTTGACTCAGTTTGTAAGTGTTTGTTAAATAATTCAATTGGCCTTTATCTGTAGATTTTATCACTTCTCACGTAAAATTGTCAAGGTGGGAGAGGGATGGGAGATGGGGGGAAGGGGGGGGGGGGGGGGGGGAGAGCAGGGGATGTCATATTCTATTGTTAATGGAATAATACACTTCATACACTTGCATACTTCTTTCACCCACACATAAACTGTCTGAATCACAATAGTGGAAGGACATTAAACCGACGACCACACTAAATCCCCATGCGTTTATACATTGCTTGATGCAAAAAGGCAGAGCTGGAGTGGGGTGAAGTTAGATGGGGATGTCAGAACAGAAATGTTCTGTTTTAACAGTACTGTGCAAGTGTCTAAGAAAGATTTCTTAACAGTAGTATGTCAAACACACACACACACACATAACTCACTCACTCACTCACACTCACACACACACACACACACACACACACACACACACACACACACACACACACACACACACACACTCCTAAAGATCTACAGTGAAAAGAACATGGAGTCAAAGTTTATAGTAATCCCCACAGGTAAAAGGTGCAACAGCTTGGGTCTTGGCGGAGAGCTTGGTCTTGGCCACTAACTCAACTGCTGCACCTGATTCTGCCTGCCTCCCACACAGACACCTGTCAGCATTCCATGCCAGCCAGCCAGTCACTTGAAAGAGAATAGAGTTTCACAATACACAGCGTGTGTGTGTGTGTGTGTGTGTGTGTGTGTGTGTGTGTGTGTGTGTGTGTGTGTGTAAGTGTGTGTGTGTGTGTGTGTGTGTGTGTGTGTGTGTGTGTGTGTAAGTGTGTGTGTGTGTGTGTTGTGTGTGTGTGTGTGTGTGTGTGTGGCGTGCGTGTGCGCGCGTGTGTATACGTGTGTGTACGTGCGTGTGTGTGTACGTGCACGTGTGGGTGTGTGAGTGTGGGTGTGGGTGTGTGTGCGTGTGCGTGTGAATGTGCTTGCACAAGTGTGTGCATGTTTGTATGGGCATGGACATGGACATGTGTGTTTACACTTATGTGGACAGACATGTGTATGTATTCATTTTCTTCTTCTTTTTTTCAAGCACGGTTTTGTGCAGGAGAATCAAGATATGACAGAGAAGAAAAGAAAGCAAAATCATACTAAATTAATTAAGCATCAGTAACAAAGACAACCCACATTTACAAATACAAACATGTTGAAAGCAAACCACTCAACTGACAGGTGACTGATGACAAGAGACAGCTGGGATAAAAAAAACATTTTTAAAAATTCCGACTTAATTTGTACTTGAGAGAAACTACCAGCACAGTGTAGGTGTATCCCTTGTCACATGAGAAACACACTGTAGCAAAATGTCAAGGAATGTTCTGAACTGGGACACAGGTCTCCAAGTCTACATATAATTATACATACTGCCCTAAGACCACCTCCAGCCATACACTGACCTCATGCTGCCATGTTGTTACACATTTCTTCCCTTCCTGGGAATGAAATGGGTTGGAAATGGGAGGAAGGGGGTAGGGGGGGGGGGGGTATGCAGCAAAGCTAAGAGCCTCCAGTAACTGACAACCCACGTCATGGACACAAAGGGAAAGCTAAGGTCACAATGAAGAGCAAAAAGACATGATCCATAGAGAGAGAGAGAGAGAGAGAGAGAGACAAGATGCACTGTCCAACCTTTGTATATCCTGAGGCAGCCAAACATTGGTGAGTCACACACACACACACACACACACACACACACACACACACGCACACACACACACACACACACACACACACAGACAATGGTGAGTCACACTCACACACATACACACAGAAGGGGATGAGGGGAGTGAAAAAGTGAGAGAGAGAGAGAGAGAGAGAGAGAGAGAGAAGGAGAGACAGGAAGAAGAAGATAAGGCAGTGAGAGACAGTGAGAGAGCAAGAGAAGGATAATCATGTTGCTGACCTGTGTGTGACAGGCTGAAAGGATAACGTGTGTGATAATTAGTGTGGGAGTGTACGAGTGCTTTGTGCACACGTGTACTAGTTTTTTGTGAGCATGTGTGTGTGTGTGTGTGTGTGTGTGTGTGTGTGTGTGTGTGTGTGTGTGTGCGCGCGCGCGCACACATGGATGTACACACATACAAACACGTTAGTGTGTGTGCATGTGTTTATGCTTATACACATTAGTACAAGTGTGTTCACATACATGTATGTTTCTGTACTGAAGTGTCCAGAAAACAAAAGTTAAATTCTGATTGTTGCTACTAGCCAAACTGAAGAAGAGAGACAGGACAGACACCAGACAAGTGATGGAAAGCACACAGAAGACAAAAGAGCACTGTGCCCACCAGCAGCAAGGTGTCAAACAGGCGGAGGACAGACAGCAGGCCTTACCTTGTCCTGCTGAAGTCGTCGTTTGACCAGTTTGGAGCAGCTGACATTGACCGACTGCTGGATGGTGCTGGTGTTAAACTCCAGGAATGACCGACTATCTATCAGCAGCACCTGCAAAATGCATGTAATACATATAATATACACGTATACACGAATAAAAACAACAATCATTTCATGTCTTCAGACTTGCATTTTTCAACAAATTTTCACTGGTAAACAAGTCTTTTCATGTCTTCAGACTTACATTTTTCAACAAATTTTCTCTGGTAAACAATTTTTTTCATGTCTTCAGACTTATATTTTTCAACAAATTTTCGCTCGTAAACAAGGCTTTTCATGTCTTCAGACATATTTTTCAACAAATTTTCGCTCGTAAACATTAAAAAAAAAAATTGTCTTCAGACATATATTTTTCAACAAATTTTCACTGGTAATGGACGAGAGGAGGGGGTAGGGGGATATTATACTATGATCACTTGTTTCATTCTCACTCAGTCAATGCAAATATTTCTTTCCTGATTTGGGGTTCACAAGAAAGAAACCATGGTACACCGCACAATACTGAACGGTTTCAAGGCACACACCCATTTATTATCATGACACTACGTTAATACTCTTTTTTTTCTTTAACATGACGTTGATTCTAAAAGGATTATTGCTGCACAAATATTAAAGTTAAAAGTGACCCCCTTGGATATCAATATAGGACCGTTAACTGTTGTACTACATGGAGAACAAATAAGTAAGTTGTGCTGGAAAACATGTGCAAGCAGATGATCACTTCTTCATTTTTAAATAGCAGTGATTTAGCAAAAATGAACTTTCATACATTATTCATTTTTCTGTCAAATTATTACATTCATGAACAATTTACAGTTAACCCACTAAAGCCCTGTTGATCATCAAGAACATTTCAGGATTATGAACAGATGACAAAAACAACACACAGAATTAACGACAATCAGACACACACACACAGCAACGCACAGTTTATAAACACTGAATTAGTGAACAACAATTTTGTCCCTGATGAAAAATGTACCTATCAAGCCCCGAATCCTGTTCAGCACTGGCCCACAGTCTGAATTTCCTCTAAATTTTAGTCTAGTTAAGGAATCACATGATCCACGACCACATGCTACAATGTCCCGATTGCCCAATAACCATTACTCAATAAATCATTAAAAGAAAGCCGAGTTGTCCACCTGTCTTGCTTTGTGTTTCATGAAGGTCTTTCTGTGGCATCCCCTTTCTTCATACATGAATATTAATTCCTGTGGCTAATGTATAGAGCCCCAATGGTAGTCGGTGAATGTGAAGCACAGAGTAGGATGTTTAAATCACTTTCAGTTTGAAAAACAGGAGGTCAAATGATGCTCTTTGCTCCCCCCCCCCCCCCCCCCCCCCCCCCCCCCCCCTGCAGGTACCTGGCAGCTACTCTGTACAAATTTGACAAACACCAAACAGATACCATAATCCTATTTAAACTGTTGCTTGTAAAATAAATGTCAGATTCTTTCTCGTAATGTGCTTGTGTACACACACCGAAAAGTGCTTGGAATAAACACCGACTTCCAAATTAAACAAACGATCCTAACACTTACCCTGAAAAGCAAGTCCAAGTAATCATCAGTATGAAGTTTTAAAGGGTTGGGAGGTTGGGAGGGAGTGGGGACTGGTTGGCCATGTGGTTCAGGTCTCAAGGCTTGTTCTAAAGTCAAGGGGTTGATTCCTATTCCAAACAGCTTGGCTGGAACTTTGGAAGAGATGTTCTCCTCTGAGTAAACGTCTGTGCTGCCTCCAACCCCCTCCCAGTCCTGCACCCATCCTCTACAACATGTTCAACATTCAGCCACCTGCCTTCTCTGCAAGGCGTGAAAATGACGTCATACTGGCTCAAAATCAAGCACTGGATTCACTCTAAAAAAAATCTGTCCACCTTTAATTCTTATGTTATTGGATTATCGCATTTGAAACGCCTGTCTATCACTTTGAGCTCTCTCTTCGTATACATATTTTCCTGTTCCCTTCATTCTTCCTCTGATGAATGAATGTTTTGAATTCCCTCCTATAACAGAAAGCAGCATGGTTCTACGTCATTCTCATTTTCTGTTGTGACACTCTGGAACTCACCACTTTTCCAATTACATCATGCCCCTTCCTTCATGACTTCGAAGCTGGCACTTGAAATTTCTTTCTATGAAAACCAGTGGTACTAGTAGAATATCATCTGAAATGTGGCTGAATTGCTGCCTGTCATCACTTGAACACATTTGCTTGTGTTTGCATGTATAAATGTGTACATATGTCTATGCCTCAAAAATGCAGAATCAATAAGAGTGCGTGTGTGAGTGCGTGCGTGCGTGTGTGTGTCCTGCGTATATTTCTTACAATAATTTATCAAACTTTGTAAGAAGCCCAGAGCCAGCATTGTTGGGACTGGTGCAGCTGAAACTATCCTCATGATCATTAGCAGTAGTTGCCTTGGCTTAAAGCTGTGTCAGGCCAATTGACATGGGCTAGAACACCAAGGCTACATCAAAATGTTGTTATGCTCTGCATAGTTATGCGGGGATTGTCTTCAGTTGTGACAAGCTCCTAGCATAACATTATCAGTCTCCAAAATCCCCGAAGTCGGAGTGTGACTGCCCACGTGGCGGGGTAGTCAAAAACGGTCACACACGTAATGTTCTCATCCCCAGCTGATGCATTTGTACCATAGTGTTCAAGTGCTTCGGCTGTTCGGATGATCCCTGGAGTCTTTTAGCCAGGGTACGACAACAACAACAACATTAGCAGTAGTAGTAGTAGTAGTAGCACTAGTAGCAGCAGTAATAGTAGTAGTAGTACTTTTACATAATTACTAAACAATGGTTTTGTTGTCTTTATAGCAGTCACTTTACTTTGAGGCACAGCAAAATTATACACCTACTCTGCCTCCTTCATTTTGGTCTTTTTTCCTTTTCTTTCCCCACCTAGCTTCATTCATAGTCGGCCAAATTGTGAAAGGATGTCATGTGGCCTGGGCCTCTTCTACTGCTTGCTCCCTACCATCCCGGACACACACAGGCAAACATGCTAATCAATAGGACAACACACCTGGACGATCACATGAAGGACTCCTGTCCAGCCAGCCCGCAACAATAGCTGCTAGCTTACAAATAATGTGAACAACCCCCACTACTCACACAAACTGATAAAAGGAAAACTTCAAGAGGAAGGTAAGGACATCTCTGAGACATCTGACTGTAGGTATTGGAAAGAAAGCGAGCGAGCTGGGGGAAGTAGGGAAGGAGGAGGAGGGGGGAGGAGGGGGGGGGGGGGCAAAAAAAAAAATGTCCATATATGGAACCCAGCCATCTATGTCTCTCTTTAACAGTGTCTGTAGAATTATCATGTGGTTAACTTGTTCTTGGACATTTAATTTGTCTGTGTCCGTCCATCTGCGAGAGTGTATAGGTCATTGTTATGTTTTCATTTTTACTCATACAACCCACACCGTGCTAGAGCAAGTTTTATGACTTAATAAGCACTTTTGTTATTGCCCTTCTCTTGACCAACCATGAATTCGTTTTTGGATTATTCTTCAACACTGATGGCTGTCAGTTTCCATCAATCTCTATTTCTAAGGGCAGTGAGAGGGTTTTCTGAAAGGGGGAAAATAAGACCAATTCTGAATGCAAACGGCATGTCACAATACACATTCCCAGTGACACCTTGCGTAACATGCATGTGCATCACAAATTACCATGAATGCACTTACAGCGTTCTATTGCCTATGCCAACACCCGCTCCATGTTGTGACAGAGCTGTCACAACAATGATCTGATATGTATAATTTGGGTAGCCAATATCTAACGCCCTGTGCCAGCATGAGTAATGTTTGAGTTTAGAGTGGTATATTTTGACATACACTAGTTCGAGTGAGATTTTTTTTTTTTTTTTTCTTTGCCCAACTGACTCACTACCAATAGCTGAGACTGCTATGGACTGAAATGGGAAGACTGAAAACACGTCACACTTCATCTACTGAATGGATGCATTTTTTGCACAGTGGTGTTCAAAATTTCAAACCAACAGTTCCCATGTCTGTGTCCTTCCAGAGTGGTTAACACCAGGATTTGATGTTCAAAAGAAGAAGCTCACAGAGTACAGTCCTGTCATATCAGAGCAGAACTCTGAAGCACTGCCTTCACCGTCTTCATTGATCATCGTAAGAAAGAAAAAAAGTTTCAGTGTCTGTAGCCCCTCATGCCCTGTTCTTATGGTCATCTTGGTTTTGTTTGTTTGTTTTGCGTATGCAGGCTGATACTCCTGCGGACACTCCCTGTATAGACAGGTAAGGATTAATTCCATCTACCTAACAAAGGGAGTGGAGTTTTGTGTGTATGACCGTTTTTTCCCACCATTAACAGACTCCATCTTCGGGGAAGGTGCATGCTATGTGTAACGTGTCATCCATACCAACGGCCAAACTGGCCTTCTCTTCCGAAAGTTGGTGATGGGATTTTATGTGTGTGCAAGATGTTATGCGTGCGTTCATACATGGAACCTCAGTTTACAGTCTCATTCGAAGGACTGTATGGGAAATGGAGTCAGAACCAATGCTAACTCCGAGGGAAAAATCCCCCCGGAACCGAAACAGCCCAGCGGAGATTCAGACCCGCAACCCCAAAGTTACAAGTCCGGTGCTCTACCACTGAGCTATTCCAGTACCATCAAGTCAACTCAGTGGCAGTGCAGTGTCTCCTCCAGAAGGCTGCCTCAGGACCGCTTGATGTTGTTTCTAAAGAACTGTTGGTGTTTATACTGCTAAGGGAAAAACCTGGGAGAACTGTTTATGTGGTGAAAAAAATGAGTGGCAGGGGAGTAATCTGAATATGGGGTAAGAAAATGAGAAAGAGAAAAAGAAATTGAATACTGATTTTTTAAAAAAAGAAAAAGAAGCTGGTGTCCATAACTCAAATGTGAAATATGTTTACTATCACCGGTTCCTGATTCTTTCTTGTAAACAGTGCTTCAGAAAATTAACCTTTTAATGATGTGATGTATGTAGTGATGGTAATGTTCTGCAGCTTTTCCCATCAACCATGCCGTGACTGTAGGTGACTGCAGTATCAAAAAAACTTTTGTTTTTCTTCCAACTAATTAATGGTTAAAATCATGTTTCATATAAACAATTTATTTTCACTGTTTCAGGTGCTAGTCGATGAAAACTTCTATTTCATTTTATAATGGAGGCTGCAACTTGACAAAACTCAAGTCAAATTTAATCTTTCGTTAACTATTTTTCAGTCCACATAAATAGCTTACTTCATTTTTTAAAAAATTTTTCTTGTACAATCTGGATCTTTAAAAAAAAGGAAAAAAAGTAAGCATTGGGATTAAGAAAGCTGCACCAGTGGCATGGCACAGACAAAAATGACTGATCGCAGAGCCACAGGAGGCTGGAGGGGAGAAGTTACAGACCTTCGGAAATACCTCCCTGCCCAAAACTTTGTTTACACGTTTAGCACACAAACACATAGCCTGAGTCCTGTGTCTTACAAATATGTGGTTTTATACTATATATCATGTGTGTGTGTGTGTGTGTGTGTGTGTGTGTGTGTGTGTGTGTGTGTGTGTGTGTGTGTGTGTGTGTGTCTGAGAGAGAGAGAGAGAGAGTGTGTGTGTGTGCGTGTGTGTGTGTGTGTGTATGCCTGCAGTAAGAGCGCATATTCATAAACATTTTTATGCTTATGAAATCCCACAATCCTCTTCTGTGTGAATTCAAATGCAGCCTGATTGAGACAAACAAAGACACAAACACCACAATCAGAGGA
>CM031607.1:42960759-42975759 GCA_018398815.1 Conus ventricosus | reverse complement strand
ACTGTATGAACTCACAGCCCTCAGCTGTGCAGGCAAACATTCTGACTGTCTGATAACGGGCCCCTAACCTAACCAGCTGAAATGCCTTCAATTAACCAATCTTTATACATCAAAAAACCTACTTTGATTTCCTGAACACCTAGACACTGCCTATCCTCCAAACCCTCGGCACCCAGTGACAGGAACACCTAGACACTGCCTATCCCCCAAACCCTTGGCACCCAGTGACAGGAACACCCAGACACTGCCTATCCCCCAAACCCTTGACACCCAGTGACAGGAACACCCAGACACTGCCTATCCCCCAAACCCTTGACACCCAGTGACAGGGACACCCAGACACTGCCTATCCCCCAAACCGTTGACACCCAGTGACAGGAACACCCAGACACTGCCTATCCTCCAAACCCTTGGCACCCAGTGACAGGAACACCCAGACACTGCCTATCCCCAAACCCTTGGCACCCAGTGACAGGGACACCCAGACACTGCCTATCCCCCAAACCCTTGACACCCAGTGACAGGGACACCCAGACACTGCCTATCCCCCAAACCTTGGCACCCAGTGACAGGGACACCCAGACACTGCCTATCCCCCAAACCCTTGACACCCAGTGACAGAAACACCCAGACACTACCTATCCCCCAAACCCTTGGCACCCAGTGACAGGAACACCCAGACACTGCCTATCCCCGAAACCCTTGGCACCCAGTGACAGGAACACCTAGACACTGCCTATCCCCCAAACCCTTGACACCCAGTGACAGGAACACCTAGACACTGCCTATCCCCCAAACCCTTGGCACCCAGTGACAGGAACACCCAGACACTGCCTATCCCCCAAACCCTTGACACCCAGTGACAGGGACACCCAGACACTGCCTATCCCCCAAACCCTTGACACCCAGTGACAGGAACACCTAGACACTGCCTATCCCCCAAACCCTTGACACCCAGTGACAGGGACACCCAGACACTGCCTATCCCCCAAACCTTTGACACCCAGTGACAGGGACACCCAGACACTGCCTATCCCCCAAACCCTTGACACCCAGTGACAGGCAGTCTCACCTTATGACATGGTGTGGCCAGGATGGTGGACAGTTCCAAGGGGCTGATCAGCCCCACAGGTAGCCATTGGCATTCTCATCTTCATCCATCAGGGCCTCATACACCCCCGCCCCGCCGCTGAGGCCGCTGCTGATGGTGGCTGCTGTTGTGGATGCCATGGCAACAGACTTCCAATCACAAACCACGGGTGAAGAGGCTGTGGGGTCCACAACGTGCAGGTTGACAACTGGCGGTCATGGTTGTCAACGAAGTGAGTGACGATCTTCGGAAGTTGGGTGGCATAGAAGAGCTGATGACGGGGCTGAAGGCCAGTTAACTGGCAAGGACAGCCAGAGCGTCAGCATCCATAGTGGTGAGGGTGTCAGAGTCTGTTCTGTACACTGGTTGGTGCGATCTTCATCACGGGGTCCTCTTTGGATTCTTTGCTTTTTCTTCAACTGCCAGTCTGCAAGGACAAAATGAAGAAAATCAAAATATGTCAATTCATTTCCATTCAGCATTCCAAACAAAAATACTTTGTTTTAATGTTCAGCTTCTGTTCTGTTCGTATTTCATAGGCAGTTTCACAACACTTGGGAACACTTGTGCTAGTCAAAGTTGTGAACGTCAAAGTCATATAACTTCAGTATTGGTGAATGAAACAAAAATTTTTCTTAATGTCTTGAAAATTTCTGTTCTTGCATGAGGTACAGTAGTGATGTTATCATCAATGCTCTAAACTGATCAAGAAAAATAAAAATACTCAAAATACTGTGCAACAGTTACCACAATAGATGGAACCTGCTTTTGTTGATGTTCGCAGGTTATTCTGAGCAATCCATCTCTTCACAGGGAACTCAATGCAATTATCACTTTGTCTAACTCTGGAACTGACAGTCATGGGTGTCTCCTAATAACATGAAATGCAGATCTATACATCATACATGTGTGTGTGTGTGTGTGTGTGTGTGTGTGTGTGTGTGTGTGTGTGTGTGTGTGTGTGTGTGTGCATGCATGAGTTGTGTGTATGTAAGTGTGTACCTGTATGCAGTCATCGCATTGCTGGTAATTAGCATTAAACCACCGTTTACGAAAGTAGAATGCCGAATATATTTTTAACTGCAACTTTTGCAAGTCCCTGAGACCAGTTTATTTTGCTGTGATTGGCAACTAAATAAGAACAAAACTTGCCCCTGAACGAAAAACAATATGCACTAATTTTTAAGAAACATGTGCATCAAATCAAACTTCAAATCCATCGCTTTGTATGTAGTTGCAGTTTTTAATCAATATATAACAATAAATCCATGCAGTTCTTTCCCTTGATTTTTGAACACCAGCGATCGAAGGTTTTTTTGTGGTAATTATCACATCTAAAAACTTTTTTTTTTCTTATCAAATCTACAGTTTTTTTGTTTGTTTTTTTAAAAGATGAACTAACAAACACCTTTACTGCAAAACAAAACAAAACAAAACAAAAAACCCTAATTTAAGAAATTTTGGGTATTTTTGTACAGTTATTTCTTTTTAAAAATGTGGAAAAATAAAAAAAATATTGAGAGCTGGGCCTGCGCCATACTTCTTTGGTTCCGACACTGGATCAAAGACGCAAGCCCTTCATTTTCTGGGGGGTGGGGGGGAAACAGCACTGCAGTCAGCTGTCATTGAATTTTTCATGATCTTAGATTTGAGACTGCTACCAGATAAAAAAATAAATAAAAATCTTATTTTTTTTCTCTTCAATAAACTAGCAAAACCACACTATATTGTGGCAAATGTACAAGGTCTGAGTCTCGCTTCAAAAACCTTTCCTCAAGCCCCATCTAAGTGTACCTGTATCATGGTTGTCACTGGTTTTCGCTTCTCTTGGACCGGTTCTGACACTAGTTGCTGAGTGACATTGCAGGCCTGTCAGTGTTGAGACCGGTTTTCAAAATTCCTAGCATGATCACCAACGTGTGTAAGTGTGTGTGTGTGTGTGTGTGTGCGTGTGCATGTGTGTGTGTGTATGTGTGTGTGTGTGTGTGTGTGTGTGTGTGTGTACATGTATCCATGTATCTGTCTGTCAGCATGTGTATGCACTAGTGATGTTTGCCAAAATGTGTAAATCATAGGACTTTATAAAACAACACAGTGTGTCTAAAATCTCTATCAAACTCAAGAACCGTCCAAAAACAAACAAACACACACACACACACACACACACACACACACACACACACACACCACACACACATTTATAAACAAAGCTGAATCAATTTTCCTTTTCATGCAGATGTCAACAAAGTGTAAATGTTCTCTTACATCTTTATACTGTAAGAATACAGTTTAAACTTAACAACTATGAAAGAAATGCATGTGTGTAAATTAACTAATATCTCACATTTATTATAGCTTCGTGATGGAGGTTAAAAAAAAATTTTTTTAAAAGTTTTCAAGATTTTGCAGTCATTAGTATTCATCATTTATTATGCCCGTCACTCCCGGTGGAGCATAGGCCATCAACGACCCTTAGCCATCGCACTCTGTTCTGGGCATTTCTGGCCATTCCAGTCCAGTTGGTCCCTTGTTGCTTCAAGTCATTAGTATTAGTTTCACTCAAATTACTTTAAGTTTACTTGAAATTCTCCTCCAAACAAATGCAATGAAATGAAGTGGGCGATTGTTTCCAAGCATTACAAAGCTAATGGCAATAAAGTCCCAAAAGGAAAAGAAAAAAGAAAAAGTTTTAGATAAGATACAGGCAAGGGAAAAGTGAGGAGGAGGAAGGGGGTGGTGGTGGTGGAGGGGGTTGATTGTAAGAGGATTTTACAGACAGAAAAAAACACACACAAAAACCACACGAGGCAAAGACCACGAGAGTCAAGAATCTATGTCATGGGTACTAAGAAGGGAGAAAAAAAAAATCATCTCAGACAGAGTCAACTGGACAGTACTGTTTTTCAAGTATTTGAACTTACTCAGTTTATACGGCTTTGACTTGAACTGGTAAAGGGGGAAGAGAAAGAACGAGACAGAATATGGTGCGATGGACAAAGATATGTTTAAACAGGCAGACAATTCAAATGAACAAACTCCCAAAGGCCACCCACCACTTAGGCTTCACAAGGGGAGTATTGCGCTGTTAATGTCTGTACTTTTTTTTATTGTTTTGTCGCTGAGGAAGGCATATTGCCGAAAATTTGTCTTGTTTGTGTCGTGCATTAAAACTGCTTTACTTCACACTTTGTTTTGTGTGCTCTTCGCTTTCTCATTGTGAACAGACACAGTTTTTAAACAAAAAGAAAAAAAACAGACACGAACAAAATCACACACAAACAACTTCGACATCACACAAAATTAAAGACAGGAGGCACAAACCTGAGCAATTTTTCCCCCTCAAGGTAAAAAGCAACTAAGCAAAAGGTGGGGGAAAAGTAAACTGAATTCTGTCTTTTCATTTTTGTCCCCATTCGTCCTTCTAAAAGGAAATTATATTTTAGGCTGTATGCATACGTACATGTATGTACACTTTAGTACCTAGTTCTGGTAAGTTCTGTGAAGGGATCCCTTCTCCATTCTTCTCAATGTATACCCCCCAAACCCCTCCTTCCCCTTTTCATCTTTTCCCCACCGACACCATCTTCTTTTGTTTCCTTGTTCTTCCCCATGAACTGGGCGTAATTACATTTCAACAATGAAGCATGACGCTTTCATCAAAAAATAAAAATTAAAAAAATAAACAGATAAAAAATGAAAAAAAGGAGAGAAAAAAAAGAAAGGACCAGCAGAGTGTAGTTTCAATGTCTGTTGGTGGAAGAGACAGAGCAATGTCAAACTTTGTTTTTGGAATGACAAAAAGTTACAACCTCTAAACCTAATGCATTTTCATGGATACCAATTAAGTTATTCAAATGCTTCAATAGTTCAAAACTATACATACATTGTACAGAAACAAAAACAAAATGAACAATAAAATCTCCCCGAAGATGGAGTATGGCTGCCTTAATGGCGGGATAAAAAAGGGTCATACACACAAAACTCCACTGCCTGGCTATACAGGGAGTGTCCGCAGGAGTATCAGCCTGCGTACGCAGAAAGAAAGAAAGAAACAATAAAATGATCTTTGAAAACAATCTCAAATAATGTATCAATCGTGCCAAATTTGTACAGTAAAAATTATCTAATTTCTGATTTGAGATGAAGTTTATTTTTCAATTGACATTCAATTTGTGTCAATCACAGACAAGCTAAAGCAAAAATGTAGTATATGTTCATAACATGTTCACAACATCTTGGTCATTGATTGCTACTCTTCTTCCCAGGATGTGACTTCCTTTGCTCCCAGCCCTCTGTTTCTCTGCCCCCCCCCCCCCCCCCCCCCCCCCATCCCCACACCTAGTGCCTTAAGTGGTGATTGGAAAAGGCAACCTCGTGAGTCACTTGCCCAGCCTCCCTCCTCTTTTCACCTGGCCGATATGTGCCACCTCTCAGTGCACACTGTTTTCAACAGGCGCTGCATGGGGGCCCCCGAGGTCTGCATTCTAAAAGCTTGATGTGCACTGAGGCAACACCTGTGTTTGCACAGAAAGCTACCCTCACTGAACAAGAATGAAACGCTACTTTCCCACACTTGTGTCGCAGATTAGCTGGATCGCTGCCAGTGCTATTTTGGCTGCAGCAGCCTACACATCGTTTTCACCGAGTTTCCAAGAGATTTCTGGCTCTGCAACTGGTGTTGATAGCTTCGGTGCTGACAACAGTCTGACGAAGCAAGTGTCTATCGCTCTGTGGCGTTTTTTTCCACCCCCTCCCCTCTTCTGCAGTAATATGGAGCCCACGTAGTCATGACAGTGGAATTTTGCCTGAAAATACCAACTGCTTCACCCTCCTCCAACGTCCGTGTTCTGTTGGATAATGATGTAAAACTTAATTTTCATCAAGAAATAAAATAACTTAGACTATTTCCAGACGAATCATATAACAATTGATGCTCAGTCAGAGAGAATGTGAGATTATAAAATGACACCAATCATTTAAATCCGTTCAGTTTTTTGACAGTTCACATACTCTGACAAAACCACATATATGTGACATGTCATTTTTCTTGTTTTCGTTTCCACTCAAACCACAAGTTTACTGAACAAATATAAAGCCATGTTTTAATAAACACAAATCAGTGCTGCCTCTAGGGTTTAGAAAAATGAAATCCAAAAGTCAATGAATGCATAAGATAAGATAAGATAATGTTGCTTATAGCCCAGCCGACCGCAAAGGGCCACATCAGGGCTGTCAATGAATGCATAAGTTGACAGAGTTTTTAACTGAATTTGAATAAACAAATAAAGTGAGTGAAAACGCATGCATATCACATACTGTAAGTCATTGATCCTTCTGTTTTTGTTTTTTCCAAACGGTGTAAACTTTTGTGGACAAACCATTTCCAGAAAAGGAAAGAAAACATCACCCCCTTGTGTGTGTGTGTGTGTGCACGTGTGTGTTATTGTGTGCATTATAATTCAAATTCATCTTACATGACTTGTATGATACACGTTCAAGGAAAGAACTAATGAAAGAAAAATGGAAAATTAAAGCTGTTTTAACACAGCAAATTAAAACTGACTTGAAGCAATTACCAAGTCATTTTTTCTTACAACGGATTTTGAATAAAGATGTAACATCATACCACTAAAACTGACTTGAAGTATTTACCAAGTCATATTTTCTTACAAAGGATTTTGAATAAAGATGTAACAACATCATACCATGTTTTTTTCTTCCTTTTTTGTGGTATGCAAGCCACATAAACTTCCTTTTCCTCTTGGGAAGAAAGCTTTCGCTGGCTCCCTGCTTCTTCAGTTTCTTTCCTGTAATTTCAGCACCAGCTTTGGCCTTCACTCAGTTCATGGTGGAACAGAACAACTGGGTTTTTGAAAGCCAGGAGTTCTGGAAACTCTTGTTTAAGTGATTATGATAATACACAGTTGGATGACTGGATCAAGAGAGCCATGCAACTATGCAACGGGTGGCCAGTTTAATGACTTTTTCATGCACTCACCATCGGCAACTACAGTTTTATATTTTCCTGGCCAAATTAGTTTTTATAGTCACCATGGCAATTACAATAATCACCACTTTCAGGCCTGAATCGTGCTTGTTTAAAGAGTTTTTTTAAAAAAAATTTCCCCGCTTAAAGTGCTCCTCGCTTCCTGTTTCTTTTTCCAACAAAATATAAAAATCATCTCTGTCCTTCACTGAAATGTTACTATTCAAATCAAGGTTGATCTATGTATAAAAAATCTTAGAAGCATTTCTGTAAATCACTACCATTTTCACTTTGTTTCACTGGCAGTCGGTTTCTGATCAAGGCTATGACACCTCCTCCCCTTTCCGCATATGATCACTTCTTAAGACCTGTTTAAACCTGTGAAAACTGGATACGACGGCCTTAACTACCCGCTGAAGAACACCTTCCTCATCAAACCAACTCCTCTAAGCTCCCCGATGGAGAAGCAGGTCTACCAGCCCATGGAGCACATTCCCCAAGACAGAAGAGCCCTCCGTGGGGCTGTGAGAGGAGACGGCCAATGCCCCCCACTCATCAAGAAGCTGCAAGTGTCTGTCATAGTGTCAAGGCTGAGCGTGAGTTCCCATTTCATGCTGAGCAGCGGTCATCAAATGTGATAATGTCAGAGAAGAAGTAGTAGGAATCTTTTAGTTTTGTTCAACCACTGCCTTCTTTTCCTTTTTCTCATACAGTGAATTACTTCATGAGACTCTCTCGTTACTCAGCCAATTTCCAATTAGGATTTCTCGAGATCATTATCAAATGATTCATTTTGCCATTATGAGAATTCTGAAAATATGAAGCATTGATTTACTGTTCAGCTTTATATTAAAATCAGTATCAGGGAAAAGCAATCCAAAAAGAATAAAAGTTATTTTATTGCATAATGACGAATAGCATCACAAGCCTCAGACTGAGTTGTAATTATCATCTTTTTCTGTCACGCTCTCAATCTCATGGTACTGAGCATAAAAGCTGATTTCAATTTTCCCCACCACATCCATGGCTGTGGCGTGTTTCTGAAAGCTCAACATTTCAGGGTCAGAAAATTAATGGAGAATGTTGCTGGCAGGACACAATAGTTGTCTCTGTCTCAGAAGGAAACACTTAACAGTTTCTTAATGCAAATCAGGTGATTGCTGTCCTATGTATCAACTCATGCTCTGTGACACAGATCATTTGCAGCCAACCTTCTGAAGTCAAAATCAGGAGCCATAGGAAGAAGAGAAGACAGGTAGATGAGAAGTGGGATGGGGCTTTGGCTTTTGACAGAAAGCATTTTTAATCCCCTACTGCTTCAGCTGATGAATATGGGGTTAAAAGGAAAAGGTGTTTTCCATTACACTACAGGTCAACAAACACAGAACATCACTGAAGCTTTATTTTGCAACACATTAGGAGTCTTTTCAAAACAAGGCCCCCAAACCACACATTTTTAAACAGAATTTCGTAATTCTGAATTTCTTTTAATTTTTAATCACTAAATTCACAATTTAGAAATTTCTCAAATATTTTTTTTTTAAAGAAAAAAAAAGAAAAAATTCTGAATGTCCATGGTGAGTTGGCAGCTCACTGCTGAAATGAGTCAGGAGCGGCTCAGAATCTCCTCTGCTGTGTCAACCTGATACATGATTGAGAGTTATCAGTCTCACTTTGAACTGCTAGTGCTCTGAATGGGACACTGAAAGGATAAGCTGGAGTGTGACACACATGTGGGCAGTTACAATAAACAGTATAGGTGTAATGCCAGTCAGTACCCCATACACACACTCACACTTCTGTTTCCAGAGAGCTTCTCCTCTGACAGTTTTTTTTTTTTCAATTCAATTTAAAGTTCTTTAATCCCCGTTGACCACAAGGGGTCGCACATAATTATAAGGGTTTTTCTTTAAAAATGATAATACCCCTCAACTTAAACTTTTTTTAATTGGTATTATATAGTTAGTAACAAAAAACTCTTTTTCTGCCCAAGGGTTTTTTATTGACATAGCATAAGTGCCCTTTTAGAGCGTCTTAATACAGAATCATCCTTTAAAAAACTTGATTTTCTTTTTTATCGAGTTTAAATAACTAAAAAAACTTTTTTTCCCCAAGAAAAGGGGAGGGCTGCCTTAATGGGGGAAAAAAAAGGGGTCTACACCAAAACCCAAAGCCTGCTATACGGGAGTGTCCCAGAGATCGCCGGGTACGCAAAAGAAAAAAAAGAATAAAACGTTTCTCCCAAATTTGAGAATATAAGGGCCCAGGACAAAAGCATTTCATTTTTTTGGAAAAATTTAGTCACACCTTTTTGAAATCCACTTGCCATTCTTTTTTTTTCTTTGTGGGTTTTCTTTTTTTCTATTTTTTTTCCCAAAATTATTACCCACAGAAAAAGGTTTTTTCGGTGGCCCATTTCTTGTGACAAAGTTCCTTGAATTTTACAAAAGGGAATTGAAAATTTTATTTGCTCTGTGTTTGTGTAACTGTGTTGTGGTGTGGGGTTGTTGTAGAAGAATGTTTTTAAATGAATGTGAGCAAGGACAAAAGGTTCCAAAAAACCCAAAAAAAAGGGGATTTTCAAAAATAGTTTTTATTCAGAAATTTTGCCAAAGGAAGATTTATGTTTAAGGGTCAAAAAACATACATAAAAAAAAACTCTCCCCGATGTTTTTCTGTAATGTGTAAGGCACTAACAAGCATCTGAGGGTTTTTATCTGGACTTTTCAATTTTATAAACCCCTATTTAATGTCTGTATACGCATAATTGTTTCGGGGAAATAAGACGAATATTACGCTAAATTTCATTCCAAAAGAAAAGGCCTGTGCAGTTTAAATCAAGTTTCCAGAGAGGGTATGCCCAAACATAAAACCGCGGACATACTTTTTGTTCTTTATTGCTGTTTTGGAAATAAGAAGAAAACTGCACCCTGAGATTTTCGGGTTTTTTTTGAGGTGCTTTTCATGTAATGATAAAAGTATAGGACCCAAAAATAGCCTTTTTCCAAATTTTGGCTTTTTATCTGACAGTTTTGTTTTTGCATTGGACATACCCAAGTATTTCCCAAAAATGCAAAAATAAAACTCATTAAAAAAATGGACTATTTTTCCCCTTTGAGTACTTTCTATTGTTTTTGTTAATTTTATCAAAAGGCCTATAAAAAGCTAAATAGCCCAAAAATGACATGTGACACCTTAATTAAACCCATCGACAGTTTTAGGGCCTCACTTTTGGACATACTCACAAACTGCCATGTACTGACAGGAATTAGATTTTTTATGAAAAAAAGAATAAAAACAGTTTGACAGAAACAAAAATTAAACGTTACATTTAGGTACCTGCTCTCTCGAAAACTCAGACCCTTTACAAACATAGAAAAAATTTTTGGTTAAAAAAAACAAATTTTACAAATGTAAAAAATTTTTTGCGTATTCTGCACCGACTTTCCTTTTTTTCCCTCTGATAGAAAGTAGATCGAAGACCTAGAAAACACAAATTTTTGTCAAAAAAAAACAAAAATATTTTTAGGTATTTTTTGGAATTAAGCAAAAAACAAGTGTCAAAAAAAAAATTTCATGAACAAAACAATTTGGTATGCTTCAGTTTTTCCCAAACCTACCTCTTACCACCCCCCACTTCTATTGGGTTTAAAAGCCATAATCAATGAGCTGTTTATTTGTACTATTCCCCTTGGGGGGGGGGGGGGGGGGGGGGGGGGGGGGGGGGGGGGCTTTTTTTTCCCATATTTCTCTTTTCCAAAAATACTGGTTCCTAAAAAAGAGTAGGCACCAGCGCGCATGTTAAAAAGTAAAAAAAATAAAAAAAATATGGACTCAGACTTTTTGGCCCTGGGAAAATTTCCAAAAAGGGGTCCACTCGATATTAAAAAGTTAAAAGAATCCCCTTTCGGGCCCCAGGAAACCATAAAATATGGGGGGAATTTAAAATAAAAACGTAATATGCAGATCTCAAAATTTGGTACCCAATTTTTTTTTGTTTTTCTAATGAGACTGCATTTGTGGAAAATTTTGAGGGCCCCGCAGGATTTCCCACAGCCGACAGAACTAAATAAAATAAATTTAAGGGGCTGTCAATATTTAAAGCGGGTTGGTATAAATTGACCCCACCCCTGGTCTGTTTTATTTAATACAGTTTTTCCTTTGGAATAAGTATTTTTAGCTGGGGCCTTTGAAAGTTAAGTTTAAAAAGCTTTTCCTTTCAAAGGGGTTTTTCCTTTCTAATTCCTCTTTTCTTTCTAGATCCCCTTTTCTCTGATGTGTTCCCTATTAAAAACCCGGGCTCCTTCTGAATCTTTTCGAGGTTATCAATGCCCCTTTAGAGGTAAATCCCAAACGGCAACCAAAACCGACTGGTCAACCATTTTTTACAGTGGTTTTTAAACCTTTGGGGGGCCTCTTTAAATTTCCCTTTAAAAAAAAGCAAAAGGGGGTTTTTTGCTTTCTTACAACTAAATTGAAAGTTCTTCCCTTTGGAAATATCTATAATCACCCTAAATATTTTGCAGCATTGTTTCTTTAAAATAGTTTTTGAATAGAATTTTGTCAGTTGGTGAGTGTTTGTTACATATCCAACATTTGGGCATTTGGGGATAAAATTTCATTTTCCCAATCTTTCCCACTCTTGAAAAGCGTTAGATTTTTTTTGTAGAATGGGGGGACATTCTGCTTTGATTTTTCCAAAAACAAAGCGTCTCTGCAAAAGCCTTATAGTTTCCAGGAGAAGATTTTACTTATGTCTTTTAAAAAATTTAAGAAAAAAAAGGGGCCCCGAACATTTTTCCCTGGGGTACCCCGACAAGACTTTTTTCAAGCAGGGATGACGACCCTTCACAAACTTTCTGCGTTTCCCAACAGAAATGATCTAGCCCATTAACAAAGAAAACCCCAAACCGATTGTTCTAATTTAAACACAGGCCCCCATGGTCAAACCTATCAAAGGCTTTAGAAAATTCAAAAAAATTTTCTCATTTGCTGTTGTTTTTTAAGACAGTTATTAAAACATTTAAATTTTTAAAAAATTTATCTCACAACTCCTTTGCTTTTAAAAAAGCGGGGTTATTTAAAATCATATTTGTAAGGGGCCCTTATGCTACATTATTAGTGTTTTAAGTAGTTTTGCTGATAGGAGTAAGAGATCAAGGTCATATTCTCTCTTTTTTTTTTGTCACCCTTTTTTTAAAAACGGAACATGCTGGGATTTGCCATCAAACAGGGATTCCCCCCGGCCAGTGAACTTGGGAAAGGGGGTTTGGGATAACCCCACCATTTATTGCACTTTTTAAGAGCTTGCCCGGGGCGCCATCAGGGCCATAGCTTGTTTTTATTTATGTTGGGGCATAACTCCCGCTTTTTTTTCTTGATGTTTTGCTTCAGGGAGTTAATTCCTCCTTTTTCTAAGTTAATTAAAGGCTTGGTTTGAAAAACCAAACAAAAATGTTGTTTAGTAAATTTAGACTGATGAGGGAAAAAAAACCCAACGAATCCCGTTAGTTGAAAAAAGGGCCCCCGGAAAAAAAAAAAAGGAGGAGGGGGGGAGGGGGGGGGGAGGCGGGGGAGGGATAATGGAGGGTGGGAGGGAAAGGGGGTGGGGAAAACTGGTTGTGGTCTCCCACTCCCCACTTTTTTTCAAAAACATTATGGAAAACCAAAAGTGCACTTTCAATTCTTTAAAAAAATAATTAACAATGAAAAAAACTGACCATTTTTAATCACAAAGTACGTGGGGCGTTTCGACAGAATACGATGAAAAGTCTTTAACTATGAGATAACAACTGTCAAAAAATCGAGTTTCCCATAATCCATGATTAACTTTGTTCGTCATGTATTTAAAAAAAAAAAGCAAATAAAAATTCCCAAAAAGGGTTTTTCTGCCCCGTTTTACGTAATTGAACATTATTTAATTAATATCCCCTGGGTCTTATTCGGACATCGCTAAAACGATTCCTAATCATGCCACGCACAAAACACGCCCCAAAGTTGAGGAAACCCTTAAAATTGCCCCCCCTCACTTTTTGGGCACTTAGAATTTTTTTTTTTACAAAAACATTTGAGAGAACAGCTGAAACCAATTTTCACATTTTCTTGGACGGTCGTTTTGCATTTGACATCGTTACGATTTTTACGGTCGTAAAGATTGTGGACAAACAACATTTCCCACCTTCCTGCTTCGAAGCGCCCTTTTTTGACGAAAGCTCCAGCCTGATTTGAAACCTTTTTTCCTTGGGTGCTATTTTAAAACCGGCATGGGGTTTTTAAGTTTGTTTTTTGTTAAAATTTCGAGAAAAAACGGTCGTTATTCTGACTACTGCTTTTTACCGTATTGGGTTTTGCGCTGTTTTCTGCCACGAACGAATTTTGGGTTGGAAAACCCTTTTTCCATTCGTTAGTGTTTTCCGAGATGCCGGTTAATGAACACGGAACCAACCGAATGTGGAACGATCGAGAGTTTTGTGACCCACCCATTGACAAACACGTAAGACGTCAAACGGATTTTTACCCTTGACGCACGAAAACAAAAAATAAAACCGGTTTTGTGAATTTTAAACATGTTCGCCCTTGATTTTTTTGCCCTTTTTTCATATTGTTTGATGGTACAATTTAATAATCCAGGGTTCGACACCAACCGTTTACCGTCCCCCCATCTTGAACGGGAAAAATTTTTCAAAGAAAAACGTAAACTTGGGCATTTTTTAAAAGGGAAAGGGAAACCCCCAAAACCACCGTTTATTAGTATCCTTCAAGGGATTAAAAAACATAAGCAAAAAAATAAAAAAGATTGGTATTTTTTTAAATTTTTTATTTTTGCATAAAATAAAGGGGGCTGGACGATCCCTTTTGTCACAAGCTCATGTTTTCAATACAGATGACCCCGTGACCCCAAAAAGTAGCTACCCTTTTCACCCGGGAAAGGACTATCAAACAGAATTTCCTGATTTTTTTTGACTGTAAGCTCTCAAAATACTGTCAAAATATGATGCAAAACCCGATTAAAGAGTCAACGGGGAACAGGCTTGCTTCTACCTTTAAACTAATTGTCAAAAAATGTTTCAACTTGATTTCGGGATAAACCCCCAAAACTGAAGCGAAACCCGCCAAAGTGGAGCAGATGGGGCAACCTCTCAACCCCTCAAAAAAATCCTTTCAATTTTTGTTTCGTTTTGTAGACGGGGCAACAAAACATGAGAAAGTATATCTGCTATAAGAAGTAACAACTACTTTACCCGTGCATCAATACATCACTCCCCCTGGGCAAGTGGGAAAATATGAGCAAGTGGTGGTGTAATAGCAAAAAGGAAAAAAAAACAGGAAGAGGAGATCATAGACTTTGAAGATTCAAGTATAAAATTTTTTTAGTCTACTACAGAATGGTTATCTCACCACTGGGAAAAAAACTCACTACTCACTAAAAAGAAAAAATGAAAAATCTGGGAGAAAAAAAATTGAGAATTCATGCTGTGTAATAAGTCGGCCATAAAAAAGAAGTGGAGGGGCCTCTTTTCTTAGCATAAGAGGCTTTGCAGGCGTTTGTTGTATGCATTACCATAAAAAGGACCCCCAAACAAGAAAATTTAGGATTTGACAACAAAATGCATTGAAAAAAAAAAATATACAAATTATTGAAAAAAAAATTAAGTATACTTCCCCTAGTGTTGTTTCTTTTGGACGGAGGCAAACCCTTTCGACTAAAAATCGAACTTTTGGGGATTGAAGCCGACTGCAGAACTCAGGGAAAAAAAAAGCACTTTTTGAAAATAAAGATAATCCCCTATTTTAAGAGGTGACATATCTTTTGTAGAAGAAAAAATAAATTTTTGACAAGGAAGAAATAGAAATGTGCCGGGTTTAGTGGATACAACAAAAAAGCACTGACTGGGAACACCCATTTTGCTAACTGAACTTTGAA
>CM031607.1:42948259-42955759 GCA_018398815.1 Conus ventricosus | reverse complement strand
TCTTCTCACCAGCAATCCCGAGCTGTTTCACGAGAGGATGACGAGCCCACAGTCCCCCTTGCTCCAACTTCTATGTTCAGGGCTTTGCCTTGGCAGCCAGCCTCCATCGCGCTGCTATCTAGACTGGCATACGTCTCAGTTTCGTAGATGCGAGTTTGCTACATTTTGCTTTCATATGGCACAGAATGGCTAGATCCATCAGAATCATCTGTTTTGATGAACCTAAAGTCCCCCGTGGGATACGGGAGGTGGGGGGGGGGGGGGGGGTCCTTTGTACAAATAGTTCCCCCTCCTTCTGGACATTCTGTGCTAGTAACGTCCCCTTTTCCTTTCGCTCTCAGTAACTCTGTCTCCTTTTGTTGTACTGTCGTCTGTTGTCCTTCCTGTCTGTCATATCTTTTATCTATCTTTTTCCCACAACCTCTTCCCACAAATTTCTGCACTCAACGAAGTCGGAGTGAACTGACTATAATCTCAAGTACAGTGTGAGTATCCCAACAGGGTAAAACGAGTTCATACGCTACCAATACTGGAACGTTGAAGAAGATGAAGAAGAAGAAGAAGAAGAAGAAGAACATGAACCTAAAAAAAAATAATAATA
Organism: Conus ventricosus; assembly: GCA_018398815.1. Lineage (NCBI taxonomy): Eukaryota > Metazoa > Mollusca > Gastropoda > Neogastropoda > Conidae > Conus > Conus ventricosus. The sequence continues at coordinate 42,955,158 of CM031607.1, read as the reverse complement.
TAAAAAAAGTACACTATCCTGTCTAACGTCACTCTTGCTGTTGGTCTAGGTTTTCCCACTGGAATAGATCTGCTGTGCACTTCCAGTCATCCATCCCATCCAGTAAAAGCCCGATTCCATAATCTCGATGTCACAGCTGTTCCAGACCATGATTTTTGGCCTCCTCAGTGCCGTATAGAACGTCGACGCTGGGGCTTCGGTGACTGACGTAGTGTTTCCCCTACAAGTGCTCGTCGCAAATGCGATCTCTTCAAGCACTTGGATATGCCTCCGTGTGTTTTCCTTGGGCTAGCGCTGCTCTGCCTCAACTCTGGACATGCTCCGCTGTCTGTTGCTGTGACCGAGCGGACACTTAGGGTCATCTGACATTACCCATATCACCGGGTTTGGATTCATGGACATGAGATCATTTGCAGATCTGAGGGAAAAGCTGATTCCGGAAGGTGCCATGAGCCGTTGGTCATTCCAGCTGAGACTTTCTTTGGTGTGCATTTTCCCACGTTGTTTCACTGGTCCTGTTGGCCTTGTGGACTGCCTTCTGGCTTCTCATAGAGAGAGAGAGAGAGAGAGAGAGAGAGAGAGAGAGAGAGAGAGAAAGAGAGAGAGAGAGAATGTACACGTATATGATATGTAATTCTGGGCGTGGGCACGCGCGCGCGCGCGTGTGTGTGGTATGTGTGTGTGTGTGTGTGTGTGGTGTGTGTGTGTGTGTGAGAGAGAGAGAGGGGAGAGAGAGAGAGAGAGAGAGGGAGAACAGTGTGTGTGTGGTGTGGTGTGTGTGTGTGTGTGTGTGTGTGTGTGTTGTGTGTGTGTGTGTACGTGTGTGTGTGTGTGTGTGTGTGTGTGTGTGTGTGTGTGTGTTGTGTGTGTGTGTGAACAAAATGTCATTCTCGGTATATTCTGTGTGGGCGCCTGCACATTTGCAGCCTGCACGTTGTTTTGTACTTTGCCAGTGCTGCGTGCATTCATATTCGTTGTGACAACTGGAGAACAATACTGGGAACGAATGACAAACGCAAGACGGAAAACGTGAGTAAACGCCCAGTGCCAAAAATCAATTGATCCGGCAAAACAGTACTGTCTTCATCACGCCAGGTAGAGCGCGGGTCAATAGTGAGGCGAAGTGGGACGACCACAACGGTGGCCGACGTTTGCATGGAGGGTAAGGGTACACGAATAGGATTGGACGAGAGACGGGGGGACAGGGGGCGCGGGGGGGGGGGGGGGGGAGCAGAGGATAGAGGATGGAGGGAGGTTCTAATGAACCGTGAGATGGAGGAGGAAGGTAAGGGTGGGGGGGGGATCGTATGAAGCCACCACTTCGTTTGTGTGTTATATGTGTGCGTGTGCGTGTGTGTGTGTGTGTGTGTGTGTGTGTGTGAGAGAGAGAGAGAGAGAGAGTAAAACCTTGAGTCAATCTGACAATAAATTGGTTTCATAAATTGGTTATTGAACAGCAGAGCTGACCACTCAGACTGTTCCATATCTTTTGACCTCCCTTGCATCCTTGAATGGATCCTCAAGCATAGGCTCAAAGATTGTCCCTTACATTTTATACTGTTTGAATAATGCTTTTAGTTTTTCAGCAACTTTTTTCCTCTCCACACCTTTGTTTTGTTCCATTTTACTACCCCTTCGCTGCTGCTTTGGGGGTGCTGTTGGATTCTTTTTTTGAACCCTTGGCGGTGAGAACACCACAGAATTATGAACTGTGGCGTGTCTCTATTTGACACCAAGAGCACAGACACAATCAGCCGTGACTCCCTGATGAGTCTGATCCAGCGGACGAAAGGCCTAGGAGCAGGCAATACAAATAAATGTGCCTTCGAGAGAGATTATGATGGTTCCCTTAGGCAGCTAGTGAAGGGCTTCTCATAGTTATAATATATTCCCCCATTTTCTTTATCTTCAATTTTTTTTTTTTTTAAAGTTCAAATCTTTGCCAAGTCATTACTATAACGACTGAAGAATTGTTACCTGCACTTGTTTTCCCCCACTACTTAATTGTTCAGAATAAATTGGTGTCAGTCAGTCATTGTGTGCGTGCGTGTTTTGTTTGGTTTTGCTTGTTGTTGTTCGGATCCTGTATATGTGTTGATAAATCCAGTCCCCATTCATTCTGTGAGAATCGCAGACACGTCCTCCCTCTCTCTCTCTCTCCTACCGGCGGACATCTGATGGGCACGAAACAAGGGTGTGACAGTGACAATAGCAGACCACCAACCACGCGGCTTAGCAGGTGCGAACAAACAGACGTAGAAATAGGCAGAAAGAGCCTGTCGGGGCGCGTGTTCAACCCACAGAGATATTTCTCCTGCTTACGTAAGGAGATACAACATACATGAACTCTTTAAAAGAGCTTTGACAAAACTGGCTGACTGTATAGTAGGCCTACTGTTCGCTGTCTCGCAGATTTAAACAGGGGTGTCACATTTGCAGTAGGCCTACTTAAAATCAGGTGGAAAGAGGGTTTTCAACTTTTCAAGTACACACACACACACACGCGCGCACACACACGGACACACACAAACAGAGAGAGAGAATGACAATGACAATGATTCTATATTTCATTACGGTAAAAGTATTGGCTTGGATAGCCATTTTTTCACACTTGCCGTTGCTAGCCTACGAAACTAATACTAGAAAATAATAATCTATGCATCAAAACATGATGACACAAACAAACAGCATCAAGCCAAACAAACAAACGATAAAACCACCACCAAGAAGCAAGTGCAGACACCATCAATAAAATAAGCAAATTAAAAAACAAACAAAAAATTACAATTGAACGAAAAAAGCAATCAAACCAAAGGGAAAAAAGCAAATCAAAGTGCAACAAAACGATCAGCAAGAAAATAGCATAAACATTTTAGAATCTCTATGAGACATACAAGGAAAAAGAAAAAAAAAATGAAAGAAAAGGAGGGGAAACAAAGTAGAAAAGAAAAGGGAAGAAGAAAAGAAAAGCATGTATATAAAGGGACACATTAAAAGGTCTCTCTGTCTAGCATTCATATACATACACATACATACATAATACATACATGCATACATACATACATATACAACAGACACGCACGCAAACAATACACACACACACACACACACACACACGCGCGCGCGCGCGCGCGCGCGTTCGTGGGCGACGGTGGGATTGTATGCAGGGACAAAAGTAGAGAGAGAGAGAGAGAGAAATCCAACAAGTTCACTAATTAAAAAATAAAATAAAACGTAATAAAAACGCGATTCGACTTCCTCACTAGTCAAATTCAAATCATCAGTTTCATTTTAGGAATTTCCTTCTCAAAATTAATGGAGATGTTAAAATTAGACTTTAAACCAGTACAAAATTTATACGTTTTTATCTTAACAAAATTGTGTAGTAACATATGGTAACACGCATTTTGTTTTTGATGTGAGCTGCACCAACGTAGATAAAAGCCTACTGTCTTAGTCACTGAAGGCATCCTTTTCCTCTACACCCAGTTCAAAGACAACCAAAGTGGTTTGTCACTTTTCGTAATATGAGTACCTTGCTGTAGTTTCAGCTGTCTACAGCATAATGAACAAGGCATCCCTTTGCACCTTTCCATTTCAAAAAGACGCCTGACATCAACACATAGCCCGCATTCTCATTATCGTTTGATTCGTATTCCTACATTACAGTTGTGAATGGCAAATGCCCAAAACTCATTTTACGAAGTGTACCAGTTCCACGCCAAAATTAAGTACTTGCTGCGGTTTTCTTTCACTAATTTCAGTACCCCTGTAACTGTTCAATTTTGAGTGTGTGTGTGTGTGTGTGTGTGTGTGTGTGTGTGTGTGTGTGTGTGTGTGAGTGTGTGTGTGTGTGTGTGTGTGTGTGTGTGTGTGTGTGTGTGTGTATGTGTGTGTGTGTGTGTGTGTGTGTGTGTACGTGCGCGCGCGCGCGTGCGTGCGTGGGTGCGTACATGTATGTGTGTGGTGTGTGTGTGTGTGGTGTGCTGTGTGTGTCTCTGTATGTCTGTGTATGTGTTGAATGCGTTATCTCGACAATTGTATGCAATCACACTTGCACTATGTGGGCCATTCCCATTATCTGGACTTCGGCCAAATGCGATATGCCCCAAACAGCTTCCTGATGATCCCTGTGTTCATGAAACAAAATTTCAGTACTTTATTGGTACCGTAAAAACACTTCTGCGTTATGTACCACCCACAAAATTAAAACATCCGTCTAAAGCTTAATGCCTCACAACGGCTTGAAACATAGTGTGTATGTGTGTGCACTTGGCGTGATTCTTGATACGATCTTTTCTGCAATATTTTCCAAAAAGTTAAGGTAAACAATTTTTCTAGTTACTTGGAAAATCGATGACCACACAATGACCGTCCGTACGCGTATCCAGATATTATGCAACTGATACAATTACAAGTGTGTGTGTGTGTGTGTGTGTGTGTGTGTGTGTGTGTGTGTGTGTGTGTGTGTGTGTGTGTGTGTGTGTGTGTTACGAGTGCGTGCATGCATGTGTGTGTGTGATGAGTGCGTGCGTGCGTGCGTGCATGCATGTGTGTGTGTGTGTGTGTGTGTGTGTGTGTGTGTGTGTGTGTGTGTGTGTGTGTGTGTGTGTGTGTGTGTGGTGCGCGCGTGCGCGCGCGCGCATATAATTTGTATATGCATGTGTGTATCCATGATCACACGAATTATCACATACTAACTTCTTGCCCACACAGCTTTGTGAATCATGTAACCTACTTACTGATTTGTGTCATATGTAACCAGCTGTGCTGATCACTTCAGAGATGAGTCACAAGACGTTGATAATCCGATCAGCAACACGCACCAGTGAGTCACTCCCGTTTCATGTGTGGTAAAAAGCAGGTTATGTGCACTGCTTTGGGCAGAGTAATATGACCTATATCGGATTTGCTGAGTGAGAGAGAGAGAGGGGGGGGGGGGGGGGGGGGGGGGGGGGGAGAGGGAGAGAGAGAGAGAGAAAAGAGAGAGAGAGAGAGAGAGAGAGAGAGAGTGTGTCACAGTCTAAAGTATCACAATGCACAGTCCGTAAGCGAATATTTAGCCTGAGTTTACGCGCATTTTGCCGATGTTCGCACCCACATTCAGTTAAACATTTAACATGCATAATATTTTAGCAGAGCATGCATGATTTTAGTTGAAATGTTTATGAATGTTTGCATTCAACAGAATAAGCCTTGCACATCATATTTCACCAAGTCAATGGAGCTGTTTCTATCTGTTGGTATACCTGTTATTTCTCCGAGCTGTGACCAAATGATGCACGGCTTTAGCTGATTGTGAAATGAAAATTTGGTTGTAATGACATTTAACAAAACCACGACGGTGGCTTTTTTTTTTCAATGGAAAAAAAATCATTTTAAAGATCATTTGTTTTTGTTTTCAATTATACAATTTCAGCTCGTCGATTCTGTTGGTGAAGTAGCAATACGATAAACTCTCTCACTCCTTCCCTTGTTTCCCTACTACTCACCCTCACACTCTCCCGCCCCCAAAACCGTCAAACTGTCTGTCTGGCTGTGTTACACGGGGAAGTCAGGAGGAAGTGTCTGAGTGTATTACACTGAGGGGGGGGGGGGGGGGGCGTCAGGAGGAAGTGTCTGAGTGTGTTACACGGGGGAAGTCAGGAGGAAATGTCTGAGTGAGTTACACGGGGAAGTCAGGAGGAAGAGTCCGAGTGTGTTACAAGGGAGTCAGAAGGAAGAGTCCGAGTGTGTTACAAGGGGAGTCAGTAGGAAGTGTCCGAGTGTGTTAAACGGGGGAGGGGAGTGGGGTCAGGAGGACGTGTCTCTGGGGACGAGTCTGAGTGTGTTACACGGGGGAGTCAGGAGGAAGTTTCCGGGTGTGTTACACGGGGGAAGTCAGTAGGAAGTGTCGGGTGTGTTACGGGGAGTCTGAATGACGTGTCTAGGTGTTTACGGGGAGTCTCAATGACGTGTCTAGGTGTGTTACGGGGGGGTCTGAACGACGTGTCTAGGTGTGTTACGGGGGAGTCTGAATGACGTGTCTAGGTGTGTTACGGGAGTCTGAACGACGTGTCTAGGTGTGTTACGGAGGAGTCTGAATGACGTGTCTAGGTGTGTTACGGGGAGTCTGAACGACGTGTCTAGGTGTGTTACGGGGGAGTCTGAATGACGTGTCTAGGTGTGTCACGGGGGAGTCTGAATGTCGTGTCTGGCTGTGTTACGGTGGAGTCTGAATGACGTGTCTAGGTGTGTTACGGGGAGTCTGAATGACGTGTCTAGGTGTGTCACGGGGGAGTCTGAATGTCGTGTCTGGCTGTGTTACGGGGGAGTCTGAATGACGTGTTTGGGTGTGTTACGGGGGAGTCTGAATGACGTGTCTGGCTGTGTTACGGGGAGTCTGAATGACGTGTCTGGCTGTGTTACGGGGAGTCTAAATGACGTGCTGGGTGTGTTACGGGGGAGTCTGAATGACGTGTCTGGCTGTATTACGGGGGAGTCTAGATGACGTGTCTGGTGTAGGGGCTGGAGGAGGTGTCTTGATTTGTTACAGTGGAGTCTTGAGAGCATGTCAGGGTGCGTTGGCAGGGGATGAGGTGGACGTGCCCGGACATGTTACAAAGGAGCTAAGATGATGTTCTGGGTGTGTTACAAGAGTCATGAGGATGTGTTTGGGTATAGGGACCCAAGAAAAGGAGTCTTCGTGTGTAACCAGGGAATCAGTCGGACGTGCCCGCGTATGTCACTAAGGAGTCAGAAGAACGTACTTGGATGGGTTACAAAGGATTCAAGAGGCGTGACCGGTGTGTAGCGATCGGGTCGAGAGAACGTACTCGGTGTGTTACAAGAAGGGAGGAGGACGTGCCTGGATGTGTTACAAGGGAGTCAAGAGTACGTGTCAGGGGGTGCTACCAGGA
>CM031607.1:42925759-42943259 GCA_018398815.1 Conus ventricosus | reverse complement strand
TCTTCTTCTCCTCCTTTTCCCCTTCTCCTTCTGGTCTTGCCTGCTTCTTCTTCTTCTTTCTTCTTCTTCTTCTTCTTCTTTTCTCCTCCTTCTGGTCTTGCCTTCTTCTTCTTCTTCTTCTGGTCTTGCCTTCTTCTTCTTGTTGTTCTTCTCCTTCCGGTCTTGCCTTCTTCTTGTTCTTCTCCTTCCGGTCTTGCCTTCTTCTTCTCCTTCTGGTCTTGCCTTCTTCTCCTTCTTGTTCTTCTCCTTCCGGTCTTGCCTTCTTCTTCTTCTCCTCCTCCTCCTCCTGTCTTCTTCTTCTTCTTCTCCTTCTGGTCTTGCCTTCTTCTTCTCCTCCATCTTTTTCTTTTCCTTCCGGTCTTGCTCCTTCTGGTCTTCCCTTCTTCTTCTCCTTCTTCTCCTTCCGGTCCTTGCCTTCTTCTTGTTCTTCTCCTTCCGGTCTTGCCTTCTTCTTCTCCTTCCGGTCTTGCCTTCTTCTTCTCCTTCTTTTTCTTCTTCTTCCGGTCTTGCCTTCTTCTTCTTCTTCTTCTCCTTCCGTCTTGCCTTCTTCTACTTCTTCTTTTTCTTCTCCTTCCGGTCTTGCCTTCTTCTTCTCCTTCCGGTCTTGCCTTCTTCTTCTCCTTCCGGTCTTGCCCTTCTTCTTCTCCTTCCGGTCTTGCCTTCTTCTTCTCCTTCTTTTTCTTCTTCTTCCGGTCTTGCCTTCTTCTTCTTCTTCTCCTTCCGGTCTTGCCTTCTTCTTCTACTTCTTCTTTTTCTTCTCCTTCCGGTCTTGCCTTCTTCTACTTCTTCTTTTTTCTCCTTCCGGTCTTGCCTTCTTCTACTTCTTCTTTTCTTCTCCTTCCGGTCTTGCCTTCTTCTTCTCCTTCCGGTCTTGCCTTCTTCTTCTCCTTTTTTTTCTTCTCCTTCCGGTCTTGCCTTCTTCTTCTCCTTCTTTTTCTTCTCCTTCCGGTCTTGCCTTCTTCTTCTCCTTCTTCTTCTTCTCCTTCCGGTCTTCCCTTTTCCTTCTTCTTCTTCTTCTTTTTCTTCTCCTTCCGGTCTTGCCTTCTTCTTCTTCTCTCCTTCTTCTTTTTCCTGTGCTGTCTGCAATCAGAGCCGTAATATGAGGATGGTCGGGCTTCGCAAGACCGAGTCGACTGATGGAGAATGTCCTGGCCACTTGGCCATCGGAAAGCTGTTGTAAGTTGGGGAATATATTCCTGATGAAGTTCATTATTGCTTCCTTTCACCCAGTCCAGCTGGAACTCATCTCAGCCGTTTCCATTGTCGCCTGTAGGAACCCTGGGTCTGCTTCTTCCCAGAGACTGAGGTCTGTTTCCTGATATCATTGGCGTACACGTATGCCAACACCCCGTACTGCTTTAACCGCAGTGTGTGGGAAGACTTTGGGGCCGGAAACCAAAGTCTCTCTCTCTGCTGACTGGACTGGCATACTTTTTAGTGTTGAAGACGTGTGTCGGTGTACTCTGCTTCCATGTGACATGATGAGTTCTGTCAGTCTTTGGTTCTTTTGAACGTGAGTGGACAATCATATCAGGTCCCATGTAGTACGTTATTGACTGTGTAAGCAATATCATTTTGACAATCCACACAAAACTACAATTGGCCCTCATTTTCAAACTTGTGTGACATAAGCATTGTTGTTGATGATGACGATGACGATGCTGTTTTTTAAGGGAACTAACTCCCAAACTCTTTTCTAAACCATACTCCCCCCCCCCCCCCCCCCCCCCCCCCCCCCCCCCCCCCCCCCCCCCCCCCCCCCCCCGGTCCTACTTGCTCAGCTTCCGCTGTTTCCGCGAAACCCCACTCACCTAAGAAGATAAGACAGGTATCAGTTGGGGAAAGGGGATGAGGGAGAGGGGAGATAGGGGGCAGGGCGCCTCTTCGATAGGACTTTGCCTCTCTATGGCCATACACCAAGACAAAAAGTATAGTCACTAGCTGTCCATATCAGCAATATACGTAAAATTCAGGTCATATATCAACTGATCAATTAAGCCAGTTAAATAAGGTTCAGTTTTCAAATTAACTCTTATGCTGCGGGATGTCAATCTGAAACAACAGTTTTGATTTCTTTCATGTGTAAGTTACTGGCAATACACGGTTTTTTGGGGTTTTTTTGTGTTATTGTTTGTGTGTGTGTTTGTGTGTGTGTTGTGTGTGTGTGTGTGTGTGTGTGTTATTATTATTATTATTATTATTATTATTATGAGTACTTCTATAGCGCCTATCCTCGATAAGAGACCAAGCTCTAAGCGCTCTACAATCCACACTCGTTTACACAACAGGCTGCCTACCTGGGTAGTGCAGACTGAAGAGCTGCCAGCTGGCGCTTCATTCGGTCGTTTCCCGTGTCATCCAGTCAATATTGTTTCACTCAATTTTCTCACTTCCTTCATTCTTTTCATTTCTCACGCAGGGTGCATGCTATGTGTAACGTGTCATCCACACCAACGGCCAAACTGGCCGTCTCTTCCGAAACTTGGTGATGGGATTTTACGTGTGTGCAAGACGTTATACGTGCGTTCACACACGGAACCTCGGCTTACAGTCTCATTCGAAGAACTGTATGGGAAATGGAGTCAGAACCAATGTTAACTCAGAGACAAAAATCCCCCTGTACCGAAACGCCCCGGCGGAGATTCGAACCCGCAACCCCAGGATCACCAAGATTACGAGTCCGGCGCTCTACCACTGAGCTATTCTGGTGTGTGTGTTTGCAAATTAAAGATACACACACACACACACACACACACACACACACACACACACACACACACACACACACACCACTCACACACACACATTCACGCACGCACGCACAGACACACACGCACACGCACGCGCGCGCGCACACACACACACACACACACACACACACACACACACACACACACACACACACACACATGATTTTCTCCTAAACATTCAGACAATTCAAATTAAAAAAACAACAAACACCCAAAGCATTTTAAAGAACCGCTTTCGGTTTGTGTAAACCTTCCTCAGCTAACCATGGAAGTCCAACATTCAGACAATGTGCTCCATAATACTGAAAATGTCCTATTGAGTTTCGTTGACTTATAACCTTGTAAAAGGGTATTGTCTTTTACAGTTCAGCATAACTTGCATGCAACAATCCACAGTGTTCTTTCATTTAATTCGTCTGAACTGAAAGTACTTAAATAATTGGGGGGGGGGGGGGGTCCTCCCAGGAATCCTGGCACTTTGTTCCATTGATCGCCAAAATCTGATCTCCCTTGAGCTAGGTAACGTGTCCTATGCTTTTGAATCTTAGATGAAAAGACGAAAACTCTTTCGTCTCCTCGTAATCAAACCTTCAACATTCAACAATGGCTATTGTTTCCCTGCTTAAAGTCCTTACACATTCTGTGTATCGGGAGAAAAGTAGTGCGAAAATGTTATTAAAATAGTGCCAAATTAAACTTAAAGGAATGGTAAGAGATGAGTGCGGGGGGGGGGGGGGGGGGGGGGGGGGGGGGGGGGGGGGAGGGGGAGGGGGGAGGAGAAAAAATGTAAAGTGGAGGGGGAGGGGACAAAATACCTGCCAGCCGCAATGAAATAAAGTGAATTTTGGGAAAAGCCCCTCAAAACATATAAGAATTAATCTTTATTTTCAAGAATTTTTAACGAAAACTAAAAAAGGAACTTAACACCTTTCCTAAGGCGTCTTTAAAAACACTAATATGAGTTACCGAAAGGAGGACAGACACCTCCTCCCCTAAAAGAAATTACTCCACCCCCCCTACCGCCCCCCCCCAAAAAAAAAAAAAAACCAAAAAAAAAACACCCTAATAATAATGCCCGTATATACACAAACAAAACCATTCCGCTATCAAACACGTGTGTTAGGGGCGGGGGGAGGGGGGTGGGTGGCATCGACAATGGCAAGTTTTTGGTTTCCTTTACAGCCAGCCTTCTGGAAACTTTAACTTGAGGTATACTGAAATACCTTTCAAACATCTGTCATGGGGTATCTCCCTAAAAACAAAAGTGGGGGAGCACATGGTTTACTTTCCATTTCTTTTTCGTGTTTTCAAAAAGACTGTAAAAATAGGTAATGATTTTTGGTAAACCGGCACATTCCATGTAACTGTACCGTTGGACGATGAAAAAATGGGTAGAAATGAAATCCATCCTTGAGAAACATCAGTACTGACGACAGTGTTCTCGAAAGAGTTGGGGTTATTAGGGGGAAAAAAACATAACTCTTTTGACTTGTGACTGATGCTTCAAATTCATTTTGAGCGCGCAAAATGAATTTAGAAGACTCAGGCGATCCAGCTATTTGCACAACTGATCATACTCAAGGGAAACTTCGGCAATACTTTTGTGTTTAAGAGCTATTGGATAAGCTCCCATTAACTGAAAGGTTTCATAAATATAAGTATTAGATTATCTCTCTTAAATATACCAACGCGCGCATTCATTTGGCGTTTGTATTACATTTTCGGTGTTTTTCTGGCTGAATATCTTTTTATATCTTTGATGGAAAGAAAGCATAACGTATAGAACGTCTTTAAAAGCGAGTGAGCGTCGAGAGTATGGGACCCTTAAACTTCATATTCGCCGAAACCTCTGCGTGATCAACAGACATAAACGTTTTTTTCGTATCAATGGCAAAGACAAAAATATGGCGAGATACTAGAGACTGCTGGTGTGTTTCTCACCTTCATGGTGTTTAACCATTGCCACGCAGTTTGAACACGCACCTACTCCTCCCGACGATATTTTGCCCACTTCCTACAGACGCTGGTTTTGCCATCTCAATATGATTGTCTATTCGACGCCCTTATCGAAGTCACCAGTTTAAGCCACAGCTTATTTCTTATTAGCTTTGAATTCCTTTTACCCGTTTAAAAATTCGTGTTTAATTAGCACCCTTTTTAACATGAAAATTCAGAATTCTTGAGAACAGAATCGCAAATTCATAGCAATGAAAGTATAGGAAGTAGTAGCATCAGCAGCAATAACTGTAACGCAATTACACACACACACACACACACACACACACACACACACACACAATCACACAACACACACACACACACACAATCACACACACACACACACACACACACACACACACACACACACACACACACACACACACAATCATTACAATAATACTGACGTCAACCATAGCAGAAGTTACTGATGAACACAGTTTAAAAACTGCGATGCAGTCACTGCTTTGCTAAACCGAAAGATTACACGCATTCATTCTCATTTTCCTCTTACCTTCCCACGGTGCTTTTCACTCTTTCACGAAGTGCTGTTCGACTGGAGCCGTCAGAAGGTATTGTGATGGCTGACAGTGGCTGGCTGGGCTGCGATGGGTCAGAGCAGGGCAGAGTCACAGTGACAAGCAGGACCAAACAGGAGGCAACTGTGCATTCCATCGTCTCATCCTTGCCTTCCTGACATGACTTCGTCAAACGGTTGAACACTTGCTTCTTATGCATACGTATCGGTGCCGATTTCAAATAACTTCTGCACACCGTACCTTTTCCCTGGTTTCAATATTTGTAGTTTCCGCTTTAGAAGTTTTGATTACTTTTATTCGTCTGTTTTTGCATTTTGAGCCGTCGCTTGATGTCGGTCCATTTTTTTTACAATAATTTAACAACTGTAGCATTTATACGACTCTTCCCTCTTCAATTTTTTTTTCTGATTCGACACTTTCTTCATCAAACAATACAACAGAAGAATATATTTCACTTCGGTTCAACTGCTGATTACTCGATAGTTCCCGAGTTGTACCAATGAGATAAAAAGTTTTGTCAACGCAGGCCAATGCGAAGTAACTTACTTTTCCACATCGAAGTTAATTTCACACCAGTCCGTTTTCCAGGTCAGTTTTAGAATATGGCTCTGGCTGTTGATTATTTATTCATTTATTTATTTTTAGACATAAGTGTGAGAAACTTGATCAAATGATCCATGGACAGCTCACTGTTCCAGCTGTTCAAGCAGCGCTGATCTAAATGGAGCAGACGTCAATATCAGCAGACGACAACAGCTGGCTTGGCTATACAGCGCGCAGGTCTGTCGTACCTGTGAATAGTATTACTCATCGTGAGGAATATGAAAGCTTATTTTGGATGTGGTGATTGGGGAAGGAGGAAAGAGGGAGGAAGAGGGAAGGGTTCAAGGATGGAGCCATATTGATCAGTGAGGCACCCAGTGACGCACTTCGTTCGAGCAGTGTGTTTCACAACTTAAAGGAAAAGTTATCATAAGGGCCTCCGGCTGAAAGAACTGTAAACAAAGCCACATTGATTGTTATCATTCCAATCAACAGAAGAGTCAATACTGCATAATACTGTATGTCGTGGGCAGACGGAAGTTTAAGGCCCTCCTAATCAAGTCGCCACCAGACAACCTCGTTTTAAAAGAGAGCTTTCTGAAATATATTCAGTAAGAAGGCTGATGTAGTTTGTATATGAAACGCGCGCGCGCGCGCGCGCGCGCGCGCGCACATGTGTGTGTGTGTGTGTGTGTGTGTGTGTGTGTGTGTGTGTGTGTGTGTGGAGGGAAGGGTGTGATTAAGATTTTTATACAAGATAATTTTACTATAATACTTTTCCAAGAGGATTTATGAAGCTTTTAAGGTTTATTAGATGTAAGTTTTTAATCAAAGGAAAAATTCATAGAGATCACAGTCAACATTGTCTTTAAAATCATTTTATCAGCTAAATACTTAGAATCTTTATCCTTGGAGTGTTCCATTATATTTGCAAACATAGCATGAATTGTTGATGAGAATTTCGTGTTCTTCCCCGATCAAATAGCCACGGTCTTCCTGCACTTAAAAAAGCTCAGACTTTTCGCCAAATTGTGTACAGAAGGCCTATTCAAAAGCTTTTTCAAACTGTACTCTCTCTTCATCTAGAAGCAGTTCTGTATCATCTGCAAACTGCCGTATCTCATGTTCTATTTCCCCCAATGTAATTTCTGTTGTTTCTACAATTTTTTTGCGTGTCATAATTCCTGATATTCCCGATTTTTAAAAATAAGTAAGGAGAGATTGGGTCTCCCCGTGGATTAATCTTTTTTTCTCATAAGTCAGTCTGGTATGGTACCATTTGTATGAAGTTTCGATTTACTGCGATTATTGAATTTGCCCAGCGTTTCATTTGAATTTCACAGGTGCATAAATCGAGTGAAGTAACAACACACATATATGGAAGGGGGGGGGGGGGGGAGGGGGGGGGGGAGTTCACCTGTTTCCGCTGGCCGTAGACAGGGCAGAAAGACTGTTGGAACATGTCTAAAAGAGGGGAAATGATGGCAAATTTGCTTCAATTTATTGTAGCCCAACAGTCCTTTTCTATCCAAAATAATAAAATAGATAAACACTAAATAACTGATAAAATGCACCACTAGAAAAACTTTTTAAGCAGCGTTAGCAGCGTGTTTTACATCATCTCTGTTCACAAGCTGCGAATTTAAAGGGGAAACAATCGGTAGAGAACTGACTCTAAGCCTTGATATGACCCCTCACGGTCATCTGGGCTGTGAACAACATAGACTGAACTGAACTGCTTCAGATCGGCTGTCAGTGTGCAGCTGTTGCATCCAAAATGGTGAACCCAGAGAGTCAATTGAAAGTGAGTTTCTTCATGGGTAAACTGACAGACTTTGTCCTCCACACGACTGAGGCCCGTCATGACAGTTATAACCAAGCCTTTCAAAACAAATCGATTCCATAGTATCACATCCTGTTTGAAGACGTCCTCGGTTAAGTCATCAGTTATAAAACGGTTATGTTGTTGTTGTTGTGTTGTCGTGCCCTGGCTAAAAGACTCCAGGGATCATCCGAACAGCCGAAGTACTTGAACGCTATAGTACAAATGCATCAGCTGGGGGTGAGAACATTAACGTGTGTGACCGTTTTTGATTACCCCGCCACGTGGGCAGCCACCACTCCGACTTCGGGGATTTTGGAGACTGATGGTGATATGCTAGGAGCTTGTCACAACTGAAGACAATCCCCGCATAACTATGCAGAGCATAACAACATTTTGATGTAGCCTTGGTGTTCTAACCAATGTCAATTGGTCTGAAACAGCCTTTAAGCCAAGGCGTATAAAACCCGGGTTTTGAAATGAATTGCTGTCCCTGTAACTTTTCTCCAGATACCAAAAGTAAGTTCATTTGCACAGTATTGTTCAGAAGCTGAACGTTTCCAATGGCCACATAAACGTAAGTATAGCTACGAATGGTGCAAATACGACCCGTATTTGGCCAGACTAAAATAAAGTGAAGGTGAACAAAGGATATGCATAATGTATTTCATACCCTAGTAGAACATGAAAAAAAAGAAGAAAGACAGTAAAACTGCAGTGTAGCATTAGCGTTTGAGGTGATTGAAAAATCGCCCAACATTCCTATACTCAGAAAGGTTGATGAATAATCATTTGTTCGTCATCTCTCCGATCATCGTTGCTTTCATTGCTGAACATGTAGAAGTCGGACCGTGATACTCTCCATCCACACACCCTTCCTTCACCACCACCCTCACTATTTGATAGACGTGTCCTCCCTCCACACTAATCCCCCCCCCCCCCTCTCTCTCTCTCTCCTCTCTCTCTCCTCATTTTCCTTCCATTTCCACGTCATTGTCTCACCTCCCATTTCTTCTTCTTTGATGTTTCCTTTGGTATCCACAACAGTGGTGTCGGAAGATCTTTTGCATTGGAAAACACATAACTCTCGCTCAGACAAAAGAAAAGTGAAAGCGAATGAAAGATTATGAATAATCATATCATATTCTTTTTAGAGTATTAATGAAATTAATATGAAAAGAGAGAACAGAAAACTGCGGCACAGGATTAGCGTTTCAGTGGACTGGAAAAATCGCCCCTGTTATTCCTTTGCTCAGAGAGTTCGATTGAGAATCGTTGGCTAGCCATCCTCTGATGGTCGTCGCTTCATTCATTTGGTGAAAAGTTAGAAGTCGAGTCGTGGTACTCTCTCTCATCCAGTCACACTGTACTGCTCTCACACCACCTCCATTTAGGAGTTGCGGAAGCGAGACGATAGCCGTTACCTCCCTTCATACTAACTCCTCCCCCCCCACCCCTCCCCTTCACATTCTCCCCTTCTATTCCCACCAATTTCCTTGTCTTCGCCTCAGCTCCCAACTCTCCGTTTGATGTTTCCTGTGGTACACATACAGTGGTGTCGGAAGATTATATTTTGCATTGGAAAACGCATTACTCGGTCAGACTTGAATAAAAAATGAAAGCGAATGAAGGGTGTATGAATAATGTGGTATCATATTCTTTTAAAAGTATTTAAATAAAAAAAAACTTACTAAATGAAAAGAAGAAGAAAACTCTGACGTTACGTTTCGTGTTTGAGTTGAATGAAAAATCGCCCTGTTATTCTTTTGCTCAGAGAGATTGTTTGATGATCGTTTGCTGGCCATTCCTCCGGTCGTCGTTTTGTTTAGTTGGTGAACATGCAGAAGTTGAGTAGTGATGATACTCCCCATCTATACACCATGCCTCATACCACCACCACCGTCACAACTCGGTCTTTGATGTAGAGTTGCAGAGGCTGTGTGACTTCTTCTTCTTCGGCGTATGCAGGCTGATACTCCTGCGGACACTCCCTATATGGACAGGCAGGTATAAATCCCATCTATCCTGTGGAGTTTTGTGCGACTTGACTTACTTGACTTATGCCTCTTGATTCCTTGAGGAACATAGGGCCGCAACAACACTCCTCCAACGCACGCGATTTTGGCAGCCCTCCTTAGCTGGGCCCACGTCATTCCGGCGGCCTTCACCTCAGCGTCGACACTCCTGCGCCAAGTCTGTTTTGGTCGACCCACTTTCCGCTTTCCTTGTGGATTCCAATCCAGAGCCTGCCTGGTTACGTTGGATACAGGCTTCCGTAGCGTGTGGCCGATCCATCCCCATTTCCGTTTCTTTATCTCAGTTTCAATTGGGACTTGTCTCATCCTGTCCCACAGTTGTTCGTTGGAGATGACTTCCGGCCACCTTATGTTGAGGATGTTTCTGAGGCATCTATTGATGAATGTCTGTAGCTTGTTGGAGTTGGTCTTGGTTACCCGCCATGTTTCTGAACCGTATAGAAGAACAGACTTCACGTTTGTGTTGAAAATCCGGATCTTGTTGCAGAGTGAGAGGGCTGTTGATCTCCAGATCTGGTGCAGGGTGTTGAAGGCGTGTCTTGCTTTGTTGATTCGGCATTTGATGTCTTCGTCGGTCCCCCCATCTTTACTGACTACACTGCCCAGGTAAACAAACTTGGCATTGTGTGCATGACCGTTTTTTATCCCGCCATTAAGGCAGCCATACTCCATCTTCGAGGAAGGCGCATGCTATGTGTAACGTTTTTTATCCCGCCATTAAGGCAGCCATACTCCATCTTCGAGGAAGGCGCATGCTATGTGTAACGTGTCATCCATACCAACGGCCAAACTGGCCTTCTCTTCCGAAAGTTGGTGATGGATTTTACATGTGTGCAAGATGCTATGCATGCGTTCACCCACACGGAACCTCGGTTTATAGTCTCATTCGAAGGAACGTATGGGAAATGGAGTCAGAACTAAGGTTAACTCCGAGGGAAAAATTCCTCTGCACCGAAACGGCCCGGCAGAGATTCGAACCCGCAACCCTTGGATTACGAGTCCGGCGCTCTACCAACTGAGCTATTCCGGCTCCCTCATATCACCTTCTCACCTTTTGCTCCCATGTTTTTGTCTTCGCCGCAGATCACAGTCCTCTCCTGTGATGTTCCTGTGGTACCCGTAACAGTGGTATCGGTAGATATTCTGCATTGGAAAACGCATTACTCGGCCAGACTTAAATAAAGTGAAAGCGAACGAAGGGTGTGTGAATAATGTGTATCATATTCTTTTAAAGTATTTTAAAAAATGATATTAAATGAATACATCAATATCCTGTTCAGAGAAGTTCCACCGGATGTGATCTTTTCATTCCTGAAAGACGTAACTATTTGTCATCTGATCTATGTTTTTAGAAAGGAAGATTTTAACGCAAAATTTGCGTGTTTTGAAACAAACAAACAAACTTCCACACAACCTCCCTTTCTGTTTTCTTTCTTTCTTTCTTTCTTCTTTAATTTATATAAAATATATATATATATATATATATATATATATATATATATATATATATAATATATATATATATATATATATATATGTTACAGTCAAATCGGGAAATCAGGCATTGACTGTAACATATATACAACTTGGCAATGGCTCGACTTTGACACGGTGACAGCTCTGATGCTGTCCCTGGAGGTCGGATGGGCTATAAGCAACATGAACTGGACTGTATGATGTAATGTACTCAACAGGTTGGTGTCCATACCTCTGCACTTGTGTGGGATTCTCTGTGTTTGTTTGTTTGCTGTTTTAAATACTAGTTCAAGTGTTCATAGTTACTTGAAGCGGGGGGCGGGAGGTTACAAAAAAATTTTTTAAAAAAATCCCCTCGCGTTTCTGTCATCTGATTCATTGGACCAAAGTGAATGGTCCCAGTGATGGAAATCAGAGAGCCGAATCCGCCTTGGCTTAAGGTTGTGTCAGGCCAATTGACATAGGCTAGAACACCGAGGCTACATCAAAATGTTGTTATGCTCTGCATAGTTATGCGGGGATTGTCTTCAGTTGTGACAAGCTCCTAGCATAACATTATCAGTCTCCAAAATCCCCCGAAGTCGGAGTGTGGCTGCCCATGTGGCGGGGTAATCAAAAACGGTCACACACGTAATGTTCTCATCCCAAGCTGATGCATTTGTACCATAGTGTTCAAATACTTCGGCTGTTTGGATGATCCCTGGTGTCTTTTAGCCAGAGTACGACAACAGCAACAACAACAACAAAAGAGAGCAGAATTTGCGTCACTGATGGGGAAAGAAAGTTTAATGAATAGGGATTTTTCTTTCCTTTTTTCCCTTTTCCGTTTTCAGTAGTTTAATATAGTTTTTCTGTTACTCCCCCCCCCCCCCCCCCTTTTTTGTTTTAATAAAGCGCTACTCCCCGTACACACACCCACAACACACACACACACACACACACACACACACACACACACACACACACACACACACACACAGAGGGTTTTGTTTGTTTGGTTTCTGTTTTTGTTTTTGTCTGCTCGTTTATTTGTTTGGGTACGATTTGAATTGCTGATAAGCTGTTGGAAATCGGACTGTCCATTAATTCACACTGTTGTGGGAAGCACCTATGAGCACTAGTGTATTTCAACTATAAAGGAATATTGCATAAGAGAGAGAGAGAGAGAGAGAGAGAGAGAGAGAGAGAGAGAGAGAGAGAGAGAGAGAGACGAATTTTTCAACTATAGTAGCAAATTATTCATATTGAAATTTTCATCGCGGCAGTGTTCGTTGTTTATAATTTTGCTAACATGTTCGTGTATTATTGTGTGTGTGCGTGCATGCGTGCGTGCGTGCGTGCGTGCGGGCGTGAGTATGTGTGGTGTGTGTGTGTGTGTGTGTGTGTGTGTGTGTGTGTGCGTGTGTGTGTGTTACAAGCTTGGTCTTGTGTTGATAACGCTGAATGCTTTGGTGATCCTGTAGGTACTTAAAAACAGTACAACAACATGATCAACATAACACGCTGCGTGAGACTGCAACAGCACAAAGTACTAAGAGGTTTGAGAAGATTCTTTTTTTTCTTTCTTTCTTTCTTTCTTTCTTTCTGCGTACGCAGGCTGATGCTCCTGCGGACACTGCCTGTATAGACAGGCAGTGAAGTTTTGTGTGTATGACCGTTTTTCATCCCGCCATTAAGGCAGCCATACTCCATCTTCTGGGAAGGTGCTTGCTATGTGTAACGTGTCATCCATACCAACGGCCAAACTGGCCTTCTCTTCCGAAAGTTGGTGATGGGATTTTACGTGCGTGCAAGATGTTGTGCGTGCGTTCACACACGGAACCTCGGCTTATAGTCTCATTCGAAGGACTGTATGGGGAATGGAGTCAGAACCAATGTTAACTCCGAGGGAAAAATCCCCCTGTACCAAAATTCGAACCCGTAACCCCAGGATCACGAGTCCGGCGCTCTACCAACTGAGCTATTCCGGCCCCCGAGAAGAATAAAAACGCTTAACCCGCCATTCTGCCATCGCTGTGGCAGTCATTACGTTGTTTTGGAATATGAAGAACGCGACCTTGATTTTATAATATCTTTAATATATTCATGAATATCAATATCACGGTGAAAGATGTAATATCGTCACTTGAGTGATTTTTTTTGGGGGTGGGGGGGGGGGGGTGGGAGGGGTATTTTTGACTCACCTGTGTAAACAAGGTTAGTATGTGTACTCACCCTGTTTTGGCCGTCCACGTGTGGTGCGTGTGTGTGTGTGTGTGTGTGTGTGTGTGTGTGGGTTAACTTTTACATTCCCGTTTTGCTGCAGTTACCACAGGCACGACCAAACTTGGAAGACTGATGGTAACTGACGAGACTTTTTCAACCATCCCCTGAAGGAAGATGTCACCGACAGAACAGGACGAAAAGGAAGGTCCCGTTAACACTGGGGTAAGACATCCGTCTAAAAAGATACGCCTTGAGACGCCCACCCATCCAAAAGTTAAGGGTTCGAATCCCGGCAGCTGTAGAAAAAAAAGTTGTCAGTAGAAGGGCATCCGCGAATCATGATCTGGATACGCCCCCCCTCCCCCCCCCCCCCCCCCCCCCCCCCCCCCCCCCTGTAGAGTGTAAGGAGTTGAGGGCCGATACACTTGTTTCTTCTCTGAAGATCTTCTACTGTTAAGTTCTCCACAGAGTTTCTTCATACTGATCTAGCAACAAAGCAGTCAGGGTGGCCCTCAGATCATGCACAGAAGCCGGAGCGACGTCCGAACGCTGACTTGCTGACCGATCCTGATGGACAATGATGGCCACCTTATGCGTCGGATGTCAGGAGAGAGAGAGAGAGAGAGAGAGAGAGGGGGCTAATACAGTATCTGCTCAACGAAAAGTACTCATACAGATTGTTGTATCAGACATTCTCTCCGTGCAGTTGTTGTTGTTGTCGTACCCTGGCTAAAAGACTCCAGGGATCATCCAAACAGCCGAAGTACTTGTACACTATGGTACAAATGCATCAGCTGGGGATGAGAACATTACGTGTGTGACCGTTTTTGATTACCCCGCCACATGGTTTAGCCACACTCCGACTTCGGGGGACTTTGGAGACTAATAATGTTATGCTAGGAGCTTGCCTCTCCGTGCAGTGAGGGAAAGACGTGTAGGTAGGCGTATGTGTGGAGAATCAGTAATGACACATGAATGGGTTCAGTTTGCAGCCGACCAGCTGGAAGAATTTTTTTACGATTCCCATCAGAGCTGTTCATTTGTAGTATTTTTCAGCCCGACCATCTCCTACCTACAACTGAGATTGCTATAGATTTAATAGGGAGACTGGGAGCATACAGTCGAGTTCCATCAACGTAATAGATGTTGTTGTTCTTCTGTTTAACGTCTGTTCACTAAAAGCGATATTAGGCGGTGGGAAAGGATGGGGGAAAAGGGAAGGGACGGGGAGAGTAGATGCGTCTCTGAGAGTGTTGTTCAAGAGTTTCCTGACCAGCGTTACAGGTGTCTGTATCTCTCGGGCCTGGTTCACACTGTGAACACAACCGAAAACACTCGGCCGCAGTGCAGCCTCTCCTCTGGTAGGTTGCCTCATGACGACTTGATACTAACCGCTCCCTGTGGATTGCCGGTGCCAGGGCTGTGACGGGACGGGCCGGACCATAGTTCTGGTGGAGGTGGGAGGGGGGAGGGATGCAGAAAGAGCGGCGTGAGTGCCATGCCACTGCAATGACATGAAACTGAGATGAGAGAACACACACACACACACACACACACACACACCACACACACACACACACACACACCACACACACACATACACACACACACACACACGCGCGCGCGCGCGCGCGCAAACAAATAAACAAGGAAATTTGCAGCTGACAGCTGAGAGACGCCAGCTTTAGCACTCCTACACAAGAGGCAATGTCTGTGTATTCTTCTGGTGTCTTCGCGTGTTGTCCTTCGGTTACAGGGTGACTGAGGAACACTGCTGGAAGGACGATTGGCGTCTTTCTCATGACCAGCCCCTTTCACTGACCGCCTTTAAATGACAAGGCATGCACTACAGCAGATTCGTTCCTTCGTCAGTAATCTCATCCCTGAACACATTGTCCACTGTCCTTTCTGTTGTTGTTGTTGTTGTTGTTGTTGTTGCTGTCGTCGTCGTCGTGGTACCCGGGCTAAAAAAACCTCCAGGAATCATCCGAACAGCCGAAGCACTTGAACACTATGCATCAGCTGGGGATGAGAACATTACGTGTGTGACCGTTTTTGATTACCCCCGCCACGTGGGCAGCCACACTCCGACTTTGGGGGGTTTGGAGACTGATAATGTTATGCTAGGAGCTTGTGATAACTGAAGACAATCGCGGCATAACTATGCAGAGCATAACAACATTTTGATGTAGCCTTGGTGTTCTAGCCTGTATCAATTGGCCTGACAGTCTTAAGCCAAGGCGGACTGTCCTTTCTAGCAGCCATGCTGTTTCTCTTCTTTGATTATTTCCTCTCCCGAAACCTAGTCCACTGATCTGTCTACAGGCTGTACACAACACGAGGCTGTTTCTCTAAACCAGTCTCTCTACCCTAAAGACATAGTCCTGCGATCTTTCCACTAATGATCTGCAACAACAGGGGGGGCGGAATAGCTCAGTGGTAGAGCGCTGGACTCGTAATCTTGGGGTTGCGGGTTCGAATCTCTGCCGGGCCGTTTCGGTACAGGGGGATTTTTCCCTCGGAGTTAACATTGGTTCTGACTCCATTTTCCAGACAGTCCTTCGAATGAGACTATAAACCGAGGTTTCGTGTGTGAACGCACGCATAACATCTTGCACACACGTAAAATCCCATCACCAACTTTCGCAAGAGAAGGCCAGTTTGGCCGTTGGTATGGATGGCACGTTACACATAGCATGCACCTTCCCCGAAGATGGAGTATGGCTGCCTTAATGGCGGGATAAAAAAAAAACGATCATACACACAAAACTCCACTCCCTTTGTTGGGTAGATGGGATTAATACTTGCCTGTCGTCTATACAGGGAGCGTCCGCAGGAGTATCAGCCTGCGTACGCAGAAGAAGAAGAAGAAGAATTTCCTCCCTAAATACACAGTCTACTGGTCAGTCAGTTCTTTCTTTCCAAAATGCAAAGTCCACTGATCTGTCTGCCAGGCAAACAGCCACAACACGCTGTTTACTTTCTTCAATTATCTCCTCCTTCAAGACTGGGTCCATTTTAATCCAGACGGAGTATTGCTGAATTTTGCATCACTTCTCGTCTTCAAGACAGAATGGACATTCTCAAACAGTTGGAAACAGTTTTGCTTGAATTTGTGCCAAATTATTAATGGTGCTGTATAATCTTAAATTGTATATATTTTTTAATGTTTTTCTTTCGCTGTTCAGTCTAAATGTATCAGCCATCGACACCCCTCCCTCACTTCGCCCCCACCCCCATTATTTAATTTCAATTTCTGTTTATTTATCTATTTTTTGTTTGTTTTTGAGGGGAGGGAGGGGGGGGGGGGGGGGGCGGTCCGCTTAAGTTTGTGTTTCATGTTGGACAGACTCTGCGTGATAATGTTGATGGTATTGCACGTGTGTGTGTGTGTGTGTGTGTGTGTGTGTGCGTGCGTGCGTGCGTGCGTGCGTGCGTGCGTGCGTGCGTGCGTGCGTGCGTGCGTGCGTGCGTGCGTGCGTGCGCGTGTGCGTGTGTGTGTGTGTGTGTGTGTGTGTGTGTTCGTCAGTAAACCTTGAGTTAATCTGACAATAAATTGGTTTCAGTCAGTGTGTGTGTGTGTGTGTGTGTGTGTGTGTGTGTGTGTGTGTGTGTGTGTGTGTGTGTGTGTGTGTGTGTGTGTACTGTATCTACGGATCCCTTTCATCAGTGAGTTGTTTATTTCATGCTAGTATCATAAAAAAAAAATCGTAATGTGCCATTCGAAGAAATCCCCGAATTATAAACATAACAGAGATTTACCGGATCTGTCCTCTCCAAAACTTTTGCTTTCCGCTTAATTGTGACATTAAGACTTAAACTGAAATACACGCGAATCCATCAGTTTCATCTTTTGGGACTCCGACACTAAATTAGTGCATGCCTTTATCCAAAATGGCTTACAATTAATTACATTGAATACATGTAACCCTCAAATTTTGCAAAGGATTTTTTTACCTCATGAAAAAAACGTGTTCTTGTTTCTTTTGTGTCATTGTCTGTTCACACCTGGTTATATTAGACTTCAGAAGAAAAAAAAAACACCCTTAAACAAACAAAGAAAAGAAACAAAGACAAACAGAAAAGAAAAGAAAAACGAAGAAAAGAAAAAAGAATAAGAAAAAGATTGAT
>CM031607.1:42875759-42920759 GCA_018398815.1 Conus ventricosus | reverse complement strand
TTTACAGTGGAAAGATTTTTAACAAACTTTCGGATGGTTTTTTCGACGTATTTTAAAGAATTGTGTGAATAAATGACTTGTGAGTTGATTTTAACGTGGTGACAGCCCTGATGTGGTCCTTTGTGGTCGGCTGGGCTATAAGCAACATTATCTTATCTTATCTAAGTAAACACACAAGGAATGGTTTGTATTAGACTGTAAATTTGGACATAGAACAGTATCAGACTGTATAACAAAATGCACACATAATAGTTTGTGTTAATCGTCATAAGTAAATGCGCATCGTACAGTCTGTATTAGGCGCACTTCGAGTCAGCTTGTTTATAGCCTGGCGACCACAGAGGACAGACCTAGATGGTAAGCAGCTTAAAGTAACTACGTGAGGCCCTACAAATCAAACTGTAATGACTCAAATTCGAATTAACCATGTCTTATAATTACACCACTGATCTAAAACGCGTTTGTCGTCAAGCACTTTAAAGCCAAATCAACATTATGAAGAAAAAAAAGGATGACTTCTTTCGAAAAGAATCACCTCAGGTGGAACATCTCTGAACAAGGTCTTTATGAAATCCGCAGCACAATATTTATCGCAGTCATCAATAAGATGGTGCTTGATGCTAAGTGATTATGCACCGTGGAGTTCCTCATTCGTTATAAGATAAGATGGAGTAAAACAGACATCACCGGTATGTGATTTGCACATTACAGTTTCTTCTCTATTGATTTCCAGAGACAGATGGAAAGGAATCCTTTCACTCTGAATTAATTTGAAAAAACAAATACTTGCTCGTTTGTGTGTTCCATTCCTTTTGACAGAGGTCTTTGACGTAGGCCTACCTTTGGATCTTTGGTTTGAAATCAGGGAGGGGAATGGAGATTTTTGACAGTTCCTGGCCTTTGCGTTGCTGACAAGCTGGTCGGCAACCTCACTCCCCTGGATGCCAACCTGATCTGAAATCCAAGCAAGAAAAATTTGATTACCAACTTCTTAAGAGAGGTGTACAGTTCGTGAAACTAAAAAAAAAAGCATAGGATTGTTCATGTTGTAGATGGCAACGGCCTCGACAGCAAAAAGCAGTCGGAAGAAAATCAAAATAGTTTTCAGCTGACATTGAGAAATCGTTCTAAAAGGCAGAACCAGAACGGTGCAGGCTGAAAGGTCGTGAAAAACTGTCGGTTTTAACAGCATTCGGAGAAGACGGACAGAATGCCACAGAGGCAGCTCTCTCATTTCATGTGGATCCGTCAGTAGATCTTATTCTGTACTCTGAACGTCACTGATATTGTTCTGCAGTGTAGTTCGTGTAGTTTAGTGACCCATGACATCTTTTTTGTTGAACAGAATTGTCCGTAAATTCGGACTGTTTGAAAACATCTTTAACGTCAATGTCTGCAGTTTTAGGATAGGAAAGATTCACACAGACTGCTCACAAGAATGGTTAAGAACGCTCCAGGCAAAGTTAAGAACGCTCCAGGCAAAGTTAAGAACGCTCCAAGCAAAGTTAAGAACGTTCCAGGCAAAGTTAAGAACGTTCCAGGCAAAGTTAAGAACACTCCAGGCAAAGTTAAGAACGCTCCAGGCAAAGTTAAGAACGCTCCAAGCAAAGTTAAGAACGTTCCAGGCAAAGTTAAGAACGTTCCAGGCAAAGTTAAGAACGCTCCAGGCAAAGTTAAGAACGCTCCAGGCAAAGTTAAGAACGTTCCAGGCAAAGTTAAGAACGCTCCAGGCAAAGCCGAAGCTAAAAGTGATGGATAAGGTCGACCACTTGTGGTAGGACATACTTGTAGATTTGTAGACTGGACAACATCGTCATATAGGAGGTGGAAGACATTCTGGTCAACGCCCCAATATACATGAGCTACCCTATGCATTACGTTAAAGACATGTTCAGATTCTGAATGTAGCAACATGTTTCATTTTTGATTGTTTCAAGAAATTTAACTTCATTAACGGCTGGAGTGTTGGATTTTTCTCATTGAATTTCTGGGTCTGAAAACAAAAAAAAATTCTCTGGCGAAAGTTGTGAGATTGGATATACTGAGCATTGCTTGTGGACAATTTGAAGCCATTGTTTTCAGCCTCCTGTTGGACTTTGTTCAGACACAACAAGAGGTAGCGCTGGATGTCCAGAGGAGTTTTCCTAATGGCATGGTGAATCGTCTGCAGACAGTGA
Organism: Conus ventricosus; assembly: GCA_018398815.1. NCBI lineage: Eukaryota > Metazoa > Mollusca > Gastropoda > Neogastropoda > Conidae > Conus > Conus ventricosus. The sequence goes on along the minus strand of CM031607.1, from coordinate 42,918,582 downwards.
CGATTTAGAAGGTCTGTGAGGGAAGTCGGCTCAATCATTAATTTCAAAACGAACATGATTAGCACAAAAAGCTAAGAAGCTTTGGATGAAAACAGGGAGACGACGATGGAAATCAACAACGAGGAGATAAGACCACACCACAGGCCTTTTACATGCATTTGGGGCGGAGGGAGATAGTATTGACTTGCTGCTATTTGGAAATAAGTTTCGTATTGTAGTCCCTAGGCGGACAATTAATGATCACCCATGGCGTGGTGATTGTATGAACCACACTGTTCGGTCGCCATGACCTCGCCAGTTTCTGATTTCCACGTGAATCAGCGAGGTTTTTTTCTTTTTCTCTTTTTTTTTTCTTTTTTTTTTTCGATGACGTTGCACATGTATCTGGCCGGTAGTTCGATGGGTTGTCTTTACCATCTTTTGAGACACGTCATACGTATAATTGTTGTTGTTGTTCTTGTCGTACCCTGGCTAAAAGACTCCAGGGATCATCCAAACAGCCGAAGTACTTGAACAGTATGGTACAAATGCATCAGCTGGGGATAAGAACATTACGTGTGTGACCGTTTTTGATGACCCCACCACATGGGCAGCCACACGCCGGCTTAGGGGGATTTTGGACACTGATAATGTTATGCTAGGAGCTTGTCACGACTGAAGAGAATCCCCACATAACTATGCAGAGCATAACAACATTTTGAGGTAGCCTTGGTGTTCTAGCCTATGTCAATTGGCCTGACACAGCCTTAAGCCAAGGCGGGATACGTACAATAAAGGGCCGTCTGCCATGAAGGAGGGAGGTACCCTGTAGTTCATATATACCAGTTTTTAGGCAGGTTCATTGGATGCCGGTTTTCGCTTAAACTGAGCACTGAAATAAACCAATCCCTAAGACCGTTGTCATCATGGTCTCCTGGGTAAGCCTGGGAGACTTTCTCATGCCGTCTACACCATCCAGAGGACCCGTTTCTCCGGTGCTGGTCATTCATGTGTTCGTCGCCGTTTGAATTGAGACATGGCGGTTTTCCTTTGCTGGTCCTACCGTCATTCATTCACTACCTAGGGGGAGCCTTCTAAATGCATAAAAAAATAAACCAAAAGGCATTCACTGTCTGCTTTTAAATCAGGGTGCAAACTTTTCTCCCTGGATTGAGTATACAAGTCATCAGCCAATTTTAATTTATCTTCCTGCTTTTTCTTCTTCTTTCTTCTTCTTCTTCTTCTTCTTCTTCTTCTTCTTCTTCTTCTTCTTCTTCTCATTATTATCATTATTGTTATTATCATTATTCTCCTTCTCTGTCTGTCTCTCTCTCTCTCTCTCTCTCTCTCTCTCTCTCTCTCTCTCTCTCTCTCTCTCTCTCTCTCTCTCTCTCTCTCCCTTGTCCGATAACTTCTGATTAGTATCCTGGCAAAGATGTCTGATCATTTCATTGGTGATCCCTTTTTTTCTCGAAGTTTTTTTTTCTTTCTGGTTCTTCTCTATCTCTGGGAGACCCCAGCTGGGTGAATGGCTGTTGAAGTCCGCCGCTGCCAGCAGCCTCTGGTTGATTGCGAGGCATAGTGTGCAGCTGGTTGACTGAGAGGCAGAGTGTGCAGCTGGTTGATTGAGAGGCATAGTGTGCAGCTGGTTGATTGAGAGGCATAGTGTGCAGCTGGTTGATTGAGAGGCATAGTGTGCAGCTGGTTGATTGCGAGGCATAGTGTGCAGCTGGTTGACTGAGAGGCAGAGTGTGCAGCTGGTTGATTGAAAGGCATAGTGTGCAGCTGGTTGATTGAGAGGCATAGTGTGCAGCTGGTTGATTGAGAGGCAGAGTGTGCAGCTGGTTGACTGAGAGGCAGAGTGTGCAGCTGGTTGACTGAGAGGCATAGTGTGCAGCTGGTTGATTGAGAGGCATAGTGTGCAGCTGGTTGACTGAGAGGCATAGTGTGCAGCTGGTTGACTGAGAGGCATAGTGTGCAGCTGGTTGACTGAGAGGCATAGTGTGCAGCTGGTTGACTGAGAGGCATAGTGTGCAGCTGGTTGACTGAGAGGCAGAGTGTGCAGCTGGTTGACTGAAAGGCATAGTGTGCAGCTGGTTGACTGAGAGGCAGAGTGTGCAGCTGGTTGATTGAGAGGCATTGTGTGCAGCTGGTTGATTGAGAGGCAGAGTGTGCAGCTGGTCGATTGAGAGGCATAGTGTGCAGCTGGTTGACTGAGAGGCATAGTGTGCAGCTGGTTGATTGAGAGGCAGAGTGTGCAGCTGGTTGATTGAGAGGCATAGTGTGCAGCTGGTTGATTGAGAGGCATAGTGTGCAGCTGGTTGATTGAGAGGCATAGTGTGCAGCTGGTTGATTGAGAGACATAGTGTGCAGCTGGTTGACTGAGAGGCAGAGTGTGCAGCTGGTTGACTGAGAGGCATAGTGTGCAGCTGGTTGATTGAGAGGCAGAGTGTGCAGCTGGTTGATTGAGAGGCAGAGTGTGCAGCTGGTTGATTGAGAGGCATAGTGTGCAGATGGTTGATTGAGAAGCATAGCGTGCAGCTGGTTGACTGAGAGGCATAGTGTGCAGCTGGTTGACTGAGAGGCATAGTGTGCAGCTGGTTGATTGAGAGGCAGAGTGTACAGCTGGTTGACTTAGAGGCATAGTGTGCAGCTGGTTGACTGAGAGGCATAGTGTGCAGCTGGTTGATTGAGAGGCATAGTGTGCAGCTGGTTGACTGAGAGGCATAGTGTGCAGCTGGTTGATTGAGAGGCAGAGTGTGCAGCTGGTTGATTGAGAGGCATAGTGTACAGCTGGTTGATTGAGAGGCATAGTGTGCAGCTGGTTGTCTGAGAGGCATAGTGTGCAGCTGGTTGATTGAGAGGCAGAGTGTGCAGCTGGTTGACTGAGAGGCATAGTGTGCAGCTGGTTGATTGAGAGGCAGAGTGTGCATCTGGTTGATTGAGAGGCATAGTGTACAGCTGGTTGATTGAGAGGCATAGTGTGCAGCTGGTTGACTGAGAGGCATAGTGTGCAGCTGGTTGACTGAGAGGCAGAGTGTGCAGCTGGTTGATTGAGAGGCAGAGTGTGCAGTTGGTTGATTAAGAGGCATAGTGTGCAGCTGGTTGACTGAGAGGCATAGTGTACAGCTGGTTGACTGAGAGGCATAGTGTACAGCTGGTTGATTGAGAGGTATAGTGTACAGCTGGTTGATTGAGAGGCAGAGTGTACAGCTGGTTGACTGAGAGGCAGAGTGTACAGCTGGTTGACTGAGAGGCACAGTGTACAGCTGGTTGACTGAGAGGCATAGTGTACAGCTGGTTGACTGAGAGGCACAGTGTACAGCTGGTTGACTGAGAGGCAGAGTGTACAGCTGGTTGACTGAGAGGCATAGTGTACAGCTGGTTGATTGAGAGGCACAGTGTACAGCTGGTTGACTGAGAGGCAGAGTGTGCAGTTGAAGATCTTTGCTAGGTTGGCAGAAGCATTGAATTATGAGGATTTCTCTTCCTGGGAGAATTGCTTTGTCTGTCAGAAATTCAGTGTCACCCTCAGATCCCTCCATTTCTGTTCCAGGGAGGGTACTTGTAACACTACCTACGGGCTTTCTCTCTCTCTCTCTCTCTCTCCCTCTCTCTCTCACACACACACACACACACACACACACACACACACACACACACACACACACGCACGCACGCACGCACGCACGCACGCACGCACGCACGCACCCATGCACCCATGCACCCATGCACCCATGCACCCACGCACGCACGCACACATACACATCTGCACATACACACATGCGCGCACATACACAAACACAAAAAGCGCGCACCTGCGCGCACAGAGACAGAGAGAGAAAGTGAGAGAGAGAGAGAGAGAGAGAGAGAGAGAGAGAGAGAGAGAGAGAGAGAGAGACAGACAGAGACAGAGACAGAGAGACAGAGAGAGACAGAGACAGAGAGAGAGAGACAGACAGACAGACGAGAGAGAGAGAGAGAGAGAGAGAGAGAGAGAGAGAGAGAGAGAGAGAGAGAGAGAGAGAGAGAGAGAGAGAGAGAGAGAGAGAGAGAGAGAGAGAGAGAGAGAGCAAAGCGCATCTATGCAACTTTAGTGCCTCCGAAAGGTCAGGCCGTTGTTTCATAGAGCGGTGATAATTTCTGTTGTCGTCACATCATCATCATGGAGTCAGTCGTAGGTGACAACGACAACAGTGGCCCCGGCTGATTACTGCCCATCACAACAATCACAACGCAAGACCAGCCTCTGTGGCGAAGTGGTTAGTGTCGCGGACTCCCGGCTGGAAGGTCGTAGGTTCGAATCCCATCAGAGTCATGTAGGTTTTTCTGCCCCGACCGGCTACTACCCGGAGTTGAGTTTGCTGCGGACTCAGCTGGGGAGACTGGGACCACACAGTCGAGTTTCATCCACTTAATGGATGCGTTTCTGAGAGTGTTGCTCAAATTTCCTGACCAACACTGCAGGTGCCTGTATCTCTTGGGCCTGGTTGTCGCCGGGATAATTATGAAAGAAAGCGTAGAGTACAGCCCTGTCATGTAGTCTCAGACCGAAATGGAAATCCGTAGCATCATCTTAATCATCCTCATTCTCATCGATCAGCGTAAATAAATTGTCTCAAATTCTGTGGCCCTTCATGCCCTGCTCTCATGGTGACCTCAGTTTCGATGTCCTCTCCACGTCTGTGGCCTTGGTTTGGTTCCGTCGGGGTCATCGGTATCGGCGAGTCCATGGGGGCTGTCGTTGGACGGACGTGGTGGCGTCCTCCGGAGGGAGAGCTCACTCACGCCGGCTCCGCGACTAAGCAATTATTGTCGTCAGTAGAGGGCTTAGTAGGTGGTGTCCTGCGTATGTTAGATCAGAACAGGCGCCACTGAACACCACCGAAGTGACTCGGCAGCAGTGCAGTGTCTCCTCCGGTGGGTTGCCACTTGACGACTTGACATTGACTGCTCCCTGTGGATGGCCGGTGCCGGGGCCGCGGCGGGGCCGACCAGGCTGTGGCTGTGGACGGGGTGTCGGAATGAGCAGCGTGGGTGCACTGCCTCTGAGGTGGCGCAGATGTTGGGACAGAAAAAAATAAAATAAAAAAATACATAAATCAATAAAAAATAAAATAAAATAAAATAAAAATAACAGAGAAATGTGCTGGCAGTGGTAGAGAATGAAGAGGCCAATGTTGCAATTCTGCCAAAAACCTTCAAATGCAATATATTCCAGATCCTTCGGATCATAAAGAAACTCCTTTTTTCTTCTTTTTTTTTTTTCTTGTAATGACAAAGTATATAGATATAGAAATTAAGCATGAGGCGAAGCCTCTGTTCAAAAACTTTTTAAGACGAATTCCCCTTGAATCTGTTTTGTTTGGAAGCACTTCTAAAGTTACCGCAAAATTTGATCGCTTCAGAATGAATTCAACGCCTTCTTCCTTGCGCTGAACTCTGAAGCGATTTAAGCTAAGTGAATTTTCGTTGTTCTATTCGTTTGTGTCTTACCTGAAGAAGACCTAAGAGGTCGAAACGCGTTGTGTTTTGTCTTGTGACTCGTTTGTCCACGTTTCTCTGGGTGGTTCGCTAACATTTACTTAAGATTTTTTTGTCCTGATAGTGGAAAATTTAAGCACTTTATGGTGCCTACGATAGGTCTTATTCTTATCTTTCAGGAAGAGGAGCTAAATTAGTGCTTCATAGTGTCTTTCTTGTCAAGTTTCCAGGAGAGGAAGAGCTTGATTAGTGCTTAATAGTGTTGTTCTTGTCGAGCTTCCAGGAAGAGGAAGAGCTTAATTAGTTCTTCATAATGTCGTTCTTGTCGAGCTTCCAGGAAGAGGAAGAGCTTAATTAGTTCTTCATGGTGTCGTTCTTGTCGAGCTTCCAGGAAGAGGAAGAGCTTAATTAGTTCTTCATAGTGTCGTTCTTGTCGAGCTTCCAGGAAGAGGAAGAGCTTAATTAGTTCTTCATAGTGTCGTTCTTGTCGAGCTTCCAGGAAGAGGAAGTGCTTAATTAGTTCTTCATAGTGTCGTTCTTGTCAAGCTTCCAGGAAGAGGAAGAGCTTAATTAGTTCTTCATAGTGTCGTTCTTGTCAAGCTTCCAGGAAGAGGAAGAGCTTAATTAGTTCTTCATAGTGTCGTTCTTGTCAAGCTTCCAGGAAGAGGAAGAGCTTAATTAGTTCTTCATAGTGTCGTTCTTGTCAAGCTTCCAGGAAGAGGAAGAGCTTAATTAGTTCTTCATAGTGTCGTTCTTGTCAAGCTTCCAGGAAGAGGAAGAGCTTAATTAGTACTTCATTGTGTCGTTCGTGCCAAGTTTTCAGGAAGAAGAAGAGTTTAATTAGTATTTCCAGAGGAAGAGCTTAATTAGAGCTTCATAGTCGTTCTTGTCAAGCTTCCAGGAAGAGGAAAGCGTTTATTACTTCACAATGTCGTTCTTGTCAAGCTTTAAGAAAGAGGACGAGCTTAATTAGTACTTCACAATGTCGTTCTTGTTCAGCTTTTAAAATCATGCGCAGTGTTTCTCAAAACTTAGCGGATGTGGTGCAGCGTATATTGAGTAGTCCGAAACTGAAATTTTAGGAAGAGGCAAGGCTAGGTGCTCCACGGTATCCACGCAAGCCACGTATCGTCTTTCGGGGGCCGGAATAGCTCAGTTGGTAGAGCGCCGGACTCGTATTCCAAGGGTTGCGGGTTCGCATCTCCACCGGGCCGTTTCGGTACAGGGGGATTTTTCCCTCGCAGTTAACATTAGTTCTGACTCCATTTCCCATACAGTCCTTCGAATGAGACTATAAATCGAGGTTCCGTGTGTAAACGCACACATAGCATCTTGCACACACGTAAAATCCATCACCAACTTTCGGAAGAGAAGGCCAGTTTGGCCGTTGGTATGGATGGCACGTTACACATAGCTTGCACCTTCCCAGAAGATGGAGTATGGCTGCCTTAATGGCCGGATAAAAAAACGGTCATGCACACAAAACTCCATTCCCTTTGTAGGGTAGATGGGATTAATCCTTGCCTGTCTATACAGGGAGAGTCCGCAGGAGTATCAGCCAGCGTAAGCAGAAGAAGTATCGTCTTTCTGTGCCAAGCTGCTGGGAAGAGGCAGAGCTGAGTGCTTCATAATGCCCACGCTGACCACATCATGTCTCCTGGCCAAGCATCCGGGAAGGGGCGGGGCTAAGCTCTTCATGGTTTCCACCATGTGTATGTCTTGTCTTTCTTGTCGACCTTTAGGGAAGAGACGGAGCAGCGGGCTTCATAGTTTAAGTTCAGTTCAGTGGTTTATTTAACGTCTGTTCACCATTGATGGTATTAGACGAAAAAATAATTTAAAACGTCATCTCTAACAAACAAAGCTTAACCTCAAAGATAAAAAATAACAACAATAACTTTTTTGAATTAGTGGTAAAAATAAACACGCGTCCAAGCAACTTGGCAATTTCAGATTGTGCGATAATAGTAGCAATGTTTACGATAGAAGGGCTGGACAATATTTGACTGATATCGTGGACGTTGATAGCAATAGAAATTTCTTTATAAATTTGAGTTAAGACAGAACATTCTATCAACAATCAATGATGCACTGAAATAGGCTTACCACAAGTACAAAAAAAACATGGCGAGAATATTTTGTGTTTCATGCATTTAACTTGAGTTTTGTTACTATCTTGGACATGTGACGAGGACAAGCATTTACACAGTTTCCACGCTGACAAGGTCTTGTTTTCTTGCCAAGTTTCTTAATTAAAAGAGGCCGAGATAAGTACTCCATGATTCCTATGCCAGAAAGGTCTCGCCAAACTTCCCAGAAGGGCACAGCTACACACTTCACGGTGCTCACACTGAAGAGATATTGTCTTCCTTTCCAAGCTTCCAGGAAGAGGCAGAGCTGAGCGTTTTGCGGTGCCCGAGCTGGCCATAGGTCCGATCTTTTTTTTTTTGCTCAAACTTCCAGGAAGAATCAGGGCTGAGTGCTTCATGTTGCTCATGCTGGCGAAGTCTTGTCTTCCTTGCCAAATTCCTGGTAAGAGGCATAGCTGGGTGCTTCGTGGTGCCCATGCCGGCAAGATCTTGCCTTTCCAAGCTTCTGATAAGGGCAGAACTGAGTGCTTTTTGGTGTCTATGTTAGCCAGTCCTCTTTTCTCCTTCCAAGCGATCGAGTGGAGGCCCTGTGTTCGTGGGCAACTCAGTCGTCTTCTTCTTCAGCGTCCCAGTATCTGTTAGCGTGTGAACTCGTTTTACCCTTTTGGGATACTCACACTATAGTCAGTTCACTCCGACTTCGCTGAGTGCAGAAATTTGTGGGAAGAGGTTGTGGAAAAAGATAGATAAAAGTTATGGTAGACAGAAAGGACAGTAGACGACAGTACAGCAAAGGAGGAGACGAGAGTTACTGAGAGCGAAAGGAAAAGGGGACGTTACTAGCACAGAATGTCCAGAAGGAGGGGGAACTATTTGTGCAAAAGACCCCCTCCCCCCCCCCCCCCGGTGTCCCCACGGGGGAGGCAACTCAGTGGTTTACAAGTTAGTCACGATGGAGTTTCCATGTGGATTGATAAAGTATTTTTGAACTAACTTAAATGAAACTGAAGCTTCTAAGGAGAGAGTGAGTCCAGCTCGTTGCGGTGCCCAAGCTGGTTATCGCTGTAATCTTTCATACCAAAGTTCCAGGAGGAATCAGAGCTGTGCGCTTCATGGTGTTCATGCTGGCCAGGTCCTGTCTTTCTTTCGCCAAATTTCCGGTAAGAAGCAGAGTTGAACGCTTCGTGGTGCTCACGCTTGCCAGGTCTTTCTTTCTGAGCTTCTGGGAAGAGAGAGAGAGAGAGAGGAGAGAGAGAGAGAGAGAGAGAGAGAGAGAGAGAGAGAGAGAGAGAGCTATGTGCTTCTTGGAGTGCACGCTTGCCAGATTTTGTCTCTTTTTTTCTTCTTTTTTTCTTTTTTTTTTTTTTTTTTTTTTTTGGGGGGGGGGGGGCATCAGTTAATGGATCAATGGAGCACCTAAGGCCATGATTTATTATTTTCTTTACCCTTTTTTTCCCCTGAGGCCGAAACCCACCTCTTCAATTTTTTTTTTTTTTTGCGCTTCACACTGTCCTCTTCATCTGCAAAAAACAAACAATAAAAACAAAAAGCAAAAAACCCGAAAGAACAAAAACAAAATAATGTTCACTACTAACTTTTATTTTTGAGTAAGCTGTCTTTGTTCATGACAACTATCTTTTTTTTTCTCTTGGGTTTTTTTTTTAATTTAATTTTTTTTTAAGCAGTCTCTCACACGCCATGCATAATTTGTATGTACTCTTGCAAATGGACATATTCTTGCTGGTTTTAGTGTTTTGGCGTTTGATACAAAGTTTGTTCATGTTCTAATGTGTGGTGCACCGACATTCTCACTCTCATAATGTGCTGCTTATACAAAGAGAATAAAAGAAATAAAACAAAAGAATGTTAATTTTTTTCTTTTATTTTCAGTTTTTTCTCCATGCAGATTTAGTCTTTCTTTCCGAGCGACACTGTGTTTTGAAGATTGGTCACGAATGAATTTCCACGTGCATTAATAAAGTGTTACAATGGCAGACTGTACCGATCAGGCCTCGGCCTACATTCTTCCTCCTTGATTATAAAAAAAGGGACCGGAATAGCTCAGTGGTAGAGCGCAGGACTCGTAATCTTGGGGTTGCGGGTTCGAATCTCCGCCGGGCCGTTTCGGTTCAGGGAGATTTTTCCCTCGGAGCTAACATTGGTTCTGACTCCATTTCCCATACAGTCCTTCAAATGAGACTATAAACCGAGGTTCCGTGTGTGAACGCACGCATAACATCTTGCACACACGTAAAACCCCGTCGCCAGCTTTCGGAAGAGAAGGCCAGTTTGGCCGTTGGTATGGATGACACGTTACACATAGCATGCACCTGCCCCGAAGATGGAATATGGCTGCCTTAATGGCGGGATAAAAAAAAAACGGTCATACACACAAAACTCCACTCCCTTTGTTGGGTAGATGGGATTAATCCTTGCCTGTCTTTACAGGGAGTGTCCGCAGGAGTATCAGCCTGCGTACGCAGAAAGAAAAAAAAAGATCAATCCAGCAAGCAAGCAAGCAAGCAATCTCTCTCTCTCTCTCTCTCTCTCTCTCTCTCTCTCTCTCTCTCTCTCTCTCTCTCTCTCAAAACAAACTTTGAATGTGAAAAATATTTTGATTACATGGACATTAGCTGCGTTAGGGATTGTCTAATAAAGCTGATCGGTTTTCAAAAGAACTCTCAGCAACAATGCTGATTTTATGTGCAAAATGTGTAGTAAGGTCTTAGAAGATGAGGACCATGTGTTGTATAAATGTGTTCTGCACAGTGACATAAGGGGGAAAAAATCTTAACTTTGGTGTCAGTCCATATGCAGTCTTGTTGAGAAATGGGTCTGTTTTCAATATTAGGAAGCTCGGTGTACTTCTGTTTATTGCCATGAAGTTAAAGGCAAACCTTTGTTGACAGTCTCAGGCTAGAAAGTTGAATGGCGTTGGGATGTATGTGTCTTTTAGTTTAATGTTAATTTGACCTCATTTCTAGGAGCTGGGGGTCTGAAGAAATAAAGTTTGTTCGTTATTCATTGTTCTTCTCTCTCTCTCTCTCTCTCTCTCTCTCTCTCCCTCTCTCTCTCTCTCTCTCTCTCTCTCTCTCTCTCTCTCTCTCTCTCTCTCTCTCTCTCTCCAGACATTTGATGACCAGTTCAGAATAGTAAACCGTGGCTGCAATGATTTTCTGCTGACAGTCTATAAGGCGTTATCAGAAGACTTCTATAGTTGATGCTTATCGGGAGCTTGTACACCACCACCACTAACCCCCGCCCCCCCCACCCCCCCCAAAAAAAAAGAAAGAAAGAAGAAGACAAAGAAAGAAAAACTCGTTCTCATGATGACTCACTCGGAACATTCGTTCAGTTGCCAGGCGATGAAATGATGACTCTGTATGCGCACCGAGAAATTACTCATAGGCCTACATCTCGATCAAGTTCCTTGACTAGAAAAGAATCCACGGATCTCTTCTTGTTTGTAATCACACTGTCTTCTTCTTTGGTAGCGCAAGTCCCTGCTATGTACTGCTTAATGGAATAATTATGCTTTCAGAAGTCAGTTTGAAATGAATTAAAACGATAAATGATAAACCAAGACCAAGCCTACTTCTACTGCTGTCACCTGTTGTTTGAGTGAATGTTCTGCGGGCTCTGTGGGCCACGACTTTCCTGTATCTTGAAGACACTTTTTCCTGTCTGTTACAACATGTAAGGGAGGTCGAAATTTTCCATATTCTCTGAATAAAACCGTACTATCAGTCTTAACATCGGCGAGACTCTCTCTCTCTCTCTCTCTCTCTCTCTCTCTCTCTCTCTCTCTCTCTCTCTCTCTCTCTCTCTCTCTCTCTGTGATCTATCGACCATGGACAGGAAGCACAGGTCGATCATACATCAACAGCGTATTGATTGATCAATGCATGGACCATCCTTCACTATAATTACATGGTCTTTGGTTCCAAGTGTAATTCACTGCAATACAGGGGAGGTAAAAAGCCCAGTACGTAAGCGTCAATCATGACATACGAGTTATGCATTCTGATCGAAGTACCTGACTCCCTACAAACATCGGTTTAGGGGAATGTTCAGTTTCCTTTCACTTTACAACCAGTGTCTTTTTCAAATTTCGGTAAAATCCTATCACTGTTACAACAATCAGGGAAGCGTGATTTTGATGGATAAGAGGTAACATTAATATTAAAATCTCCATGCCCAATAATCATCTGCATTTCTCAATGATTACTTATGAGTCATAAATAGTTCTTTTCTTTCAGGCAGCTAAAGTTACTCCACTCCACAGATTAGAAGACTCCTCGAATCTATCAAATATCAAATTTGTATCCATTTCATCTGTTTGAAAAGCATTCACAAAAATGTCTGGACACCTTAAAAAAAAAAATCTATTCCATGAAGATAAGCCTGGTTAAGTCTTCTCGTACAGCTCTTCTTCAACTCATTGATACGTTTCTATACAAGATAAACGAAAATAAATTTTACCGGCAATTCTTCGGATAGATTTGAAAGAGTTAGAAAGAAAAGACCATCTTTAACGTGGGCCTAATTGTAATCATCCGTTGTTGATGGACTTCTAAACCTAAGCCCCAGAATTCACCAAAGGCATGCCATCTCATGTGATAGTAAACGGGTTTTGAAGCTTTGCTACTTGCACGTCAACTATAAATTCATATTATTCTGCATTTCGTGTGTGTGTGTGTGTGTGTGTGTGTGTGAGGGAGACAGACAGACAGACAGACAGAGACTGAGATAGAGAAATATATGCATACATGAATACGTACGTATGAATGTAATACATACATACACACATGCATATATACGTACATACATTCATGCAAACATACATACGTACATACATACACGCATGCATGCATGTATGCATGCGCTTACAATAATGAGCCGACATTACTAACGCATGTGTGGGAGAAGTTGATTGAAAGTGGGAAATAGTAGCCTACCCTATCAGAAAGCAATGCATCCGCTTTGTCATCGGTCCCGGTCCCCGTGTAGGCTACATGGGCCTACTTTCAGGGATTAAAAAAAAAGTTTAATATGATGCAATATTCTCCTTCCACTCCTCCTTCTTCACAGATGCCTTAAAAGAAACCATTAAATAGGCTATATTGCTTGGTCAGTGTACCCGGACCTTTGAACTGAAACTTTCAGTAATTAAGTTATGGCTTTGACATCATACACACTGACACACACTCTACACCCACTCCAACCTACCCACCCACCCACACACGCTGACGCACACACTGCACACGTAAGCACGTCGCAAATCGTGGGAACACACAGATTTCGTGTTCTTTCTGTAATCAGTTTAATCATGTCAGTACTTGATATCATACCACTGTGTGTGGGCGACAGCGTGCACATTTCGTGAAGTCCTGCTAAAATTCAGTTAAACAAATATTTCTATGTTGGTCATCTCTCAGATATTTTGAAAATTAATTAATTAATCAATCAATCAATTTATTTATCTTTTTGCCCTCAAGGGCCCCTGACCTACATGGAGTCACGGAGGTCGGGGACCACCCCCTCAGTGTGACAAGGCCGTGGGGTGCGCCCGGCATGGGTGCGCCCCTCAGGGACAGTACGTTTGACCAAATATTATTAATTGTCAAACTGCGGCGTTTGTTCTTGTCGAGTTTAAGTTTGAACTGAATCGATCTTCAGACTTCATTTGACATTTACATCATACCCTCTCTCTCTCTTTCTTCCTCTTTGATTTTTTATTTTATTTTATTTTATTTTATTTATTTATTTATTTTTTTTACAGTAGATATCTACATTGAAATTTCAGGCACAACCCATTTTGACTCTAATATTCGACTGGCTTGGAACTTAAAAAAAAAAAAATCAAAATCGAAAATGAAATGAGGCAGGGAACAGTAAACAATATACAGTAAAACAAGTAGGGTAACTTTTGCTCCCATAAGAAAACCTAACACAGAGTAAGTTTTATTCAAGACTGGCACAGCCTTTTAAACTTGAATACAGTCAGACAAATACAAATAATCTAATAGTGGGGGGGGGGGGGGGGGGGGGCAAGCGCAGGCAGTTTAGTTATTGGCCTGCGCTTGTCACCCCCCCCCCCCCACCCCCCACCCCCATTAGATTATTTGTATTTGTCTGACTTTATTCAAGTTTAAAAGGCTGTGCCAGTCTTGAATAAAACTTACTCTGTGTTAGGTGTTCTTATGAGAGCAAAAGTTACCCTACTTGTTTACTGTATTAAAAAAAAAAAATCGTAAATGAAATTTAAGAGAGTGAGAGACAGAGACAGAGAGAGAGGGTAATGCTAGGAGCTTGCACACAACACCACGGGAAGGAACTGAAGTTCATCCAAGTTGGCCCCAAACCGGAAGTTGAGCTGTATCCGAGTATGGCGACTTCACCGAACGCATCCACTTCTGGGACACTGACTCCCAAAAAGAAGGATGAATCCTTCCTGGAAAAAATTGGAACTCTTGCTAGAAAGAAGAAGATAAAAGAAGGTATCAATTGCATGCCTTTGACGGAATGTTAATAATTTTGTTTTGTTATTTTTTCTAAAAGCAGATTTCGGTAAAAGTTTTTGGCCACACCTCCAGAAGAATCAGAAGAGAATGTCTGGAATGCGGTCTTCAAATGATTAATCATATTCTTGAAGTCAGTATGCCAGTGAAGGATTTCAGTGAACTGGTTCAACAACAAGTGCGATTTTGTTGAGCGGCTAATACGAAGGATCTTATCGGCACTCTAGTCTCTGTTTATACCCACTTCTACGCCCACCCCCACCCCCTCCTCTCTTTCCATTACCCCGTCCGCTACGTTACACCATCTCTCTCTCTCTCTCTCTCTCTCTCTCTCTCTCTCGTTGTAAACAGAATGTTGGCCTTTTAAAAAGGCACAAAAAATGTAGTCGGATCTCTCTCGCACCATCGCTCTCACAGTTTCTGAGTGTGTGTTTGTGTGAGAGAGAGAGAGAGTAGGGCTTTTTAGTATCACCTATTCCTCACAAATTCGCATTATATAATCAAAGTCATAATTCATAACTCCACCAGAAGGTGGAGATGAGGAGATCTAGGTAGTTTTTATTGCTTTACAGTTATCACTGTAATAGACCTGCATCCAGGTATTTTCCATAGAAACTGTAGTTAGCATCAAGACCATGCACCATATAAATGTAATTTATACTTTCGTTTTTAATCAGAGCAATTTTTTCAAGGTCCTGACATTTTTGTAAGAAGGGATTCTCTTTACATTCCACATTAATTAGTAATTCATAAAAATCTTTATATTATGGAACAGGGAAATAGATTTTAAGCAAATTTTGCAAGTTTTGCACAATCTTGTTTGTTGTAATTTTTTAAACAACTACATATGGAACTGACTTTTGGATAAGGTGACAGCCATGATAATGGCCCTTCATGGTCAGGTAGGGGAGGTTATGTCTGTTGTTGTTGTTGTTGTTTTTTCTGTCCCTTTTCACATACAAGTTGTGCAATTCAAAGTTATGAAGCAGCTTTTCTGATGGTGTGGCTAGTGTTTTGTGTTATTTTGCTTGTGAAAAGTTTGGGCTGGAATTTAAAACATTTGATCTGATCAGGGATGGTTTTTAAGCAGGAATCAAAGGCTAATGAAGAAAAATCCCAACGTTCAGGGCTGCTGAACTGGATTATACTCTTTAGAATACATCTGGGAAAAAAAAATCCATTTACTCAGAGTGTAAATGTCTTGTCTTTTGGCACAAACAGTTTCACTTTTAGTCACTTCTTTCCTGTACCTGGTATGCACAGTCATTTGCATACAGTGTATTAAGTGTTATCTGATTTAATACCTGATTTAAAATTGCAGACCTATGACTTATTGTTTGGATATCAAAGTATTCAAATGCTTCCTCAAGTGTGTCACTTTTATTCAATTAAAAACAAAAAAATAGAAGGTACAGATTTTTGTGTTGTTACAAACTCCCACCTATCCTGTGACAACCCCCCCCCCCCCCCCCCCCCTTCCTCCTGTACTGTTCCCTGCCCTTTCTTTACCCTCCCTTCATCGTGCCCCACCCCCTCCCTCTTGCTCTCTCTGACCTTGGTCCATCTGTCTTGTTTTTGTTTTTTAATTGTTTCAGTAGTTTAAAGTAAACGTGAAAATTTTCATTTTATTGGGATGCTTGGTATGATTTATTTTTCAGTGAATGAACTGCAGGAAGAGGGAAAAAATGCCATAGAGTCACCATCCACCCCCACGCTACCCGACATAGGACCAGAAGGCTATCAGTTGGGTGAGGAAGTGTTGAATCTTGGTGGTTGTTATTGTTTATGTTTTTTAAAATTCTTTATTAGGCATGTCATTTTTATTTCATAATCAAAGCATACACACAGCACATAATAGTTGGTATTGGCATGTTCTTTATTTATTCCTCTATATTCACTCCAAATTCCATAACTGTACAAACAGTAGAAAAGAAATTACAGCAATTTGAAGAAGGTAGGTGTGCAGATTTTTTCAGTCTCCCAAAAAGAATATGGCTGCAGGTGGAAGTTACCGCTCATGAATGTGGCTTCCTAAAGGTTAAAGGTCTACTTTAGAGGTTTTCGATAATTGGTCAGCTTATGCAGAAATATGAAATGTTCGATAAATTGGTAAAATAAACATCCGATTCGCTCCGATCACACGGAATCGATCCGCGAAAGTGGGCATTTTCACCTGTAATCAAGAAAACGGGAGGTAATCAACTAAATCTTGGCATGGCTTAACTACTCTTGGATGTGACGTCACTTGATGGACTGGCCGTCAGCCGCGACCTACACAATAAGCCAACGGCGACAGAAAGCGATTCTGATGGTTCTTGCACATCTTGATCAGTATTTAATTTATCATGTAAAAACAGTGACTATGATTGCGACAGCCAATGTAACTCTGGGGATGTTTCTGCAAGGCCTTTACCTTATCAGTTTGAACGCTAAGTTGTTTTTACCACGTCAGTTCCAGCTGGACCACGGAAACGAGCTATTCAGTTCCAGGTGGACGCCCGAACACATCATTCCGAAGGCGTACGGACTTTACCGAAGTCTCGAGGGAGGCTACCGACTGACTTTTTGATGCGATCACGCGTGGATGGCGAGCGGAGATTCTCCTTCCTCAAGCCTTAACGTGTTCATTCAATTTAACAAGTGTGATCTGTCCATAGATAAGAACAGAATAAACGTGCGACTATCGTACTCATCTGTACGAGCTTACCACTCCGCCTTCAAAGTATACACGCACAATGCAGACGAAGTTTTTGATCCACACGAACGGGCTCGGCAATTGTCGGAACAGCTCGTTTCCGTGGTCCAGCTGGAACTGACGTGGTAAAAATAACTTAGTGGCCCGGCACGGTTGCACCAACCGAATCCACTTCTTTCGAGTATCTGGATCAGATGGAAATGTGTGCAAAAAATATCCGTCTCCTGCTGAGCTGCTGCACACGCCTACAGCACAATATCTGCCACCCCCTCGTGACTTTTTAGGCTGTGGGGGATCGCAACTCGTGTTGATTTCACGTGGCGTTGGCTTGTTGTGTAGGTCGCGGCTGACGGCCAGTCCATCAAGTGACGTCACGGTTTTCGGTCTTCTGCGCGGGGTTTGAACAGGTGTGCAAAACTCATTTTTTATCTGTTAAATTCTTCCGGCGACTTTTTTTGAAAAATGAATACCGTACTGTAGTTATATGACATGTAGACCTGTTTTTAACAAATTATCGAAAATCTCTAAAGTAGACCTTTAAACTGTCTGTGATAGAAAGTGTTGAATCTGGGCAGTCATTACTGCTCATCTTCTTTTATATTAAACCGTCTGTGATTGAAAGTGTTAAATGCTGGCAGACATTACTTTCTTCTTGCTCTACTGAGGAGGATTCTTCTGTGTGCATTTTTTGATATAGCCATAAGATCGATCCTAAAAATCTGACGGTAGCTGCGGGGGAATCTGTTAGTATCACTAGTCATTTTTGAACCTGACCAATGGAGTTATTGATTCTGTACTCTGTGTGGATGCAGATGTACACTATGGCCAATCATTTGTGCCAGAAGTACAGAATATGTACATATGACAACACCCACTTTGTTGGAGCTAACACACAAAAAGTCATTCTACACAGAGTAAACAGGTTAACCTGCAAACAGTAAAACAAATTGTCAGTCACTCTACATACAGTAAAGAGTTTAATCCACTCACAATAGATTAGATAGATTGTCGGTGTGCTGAGTATTTGAAATTTCTATTGTATAGTTACTGGGATAGATTGTCAGTCAGCTGAGTGATCAAACTTACTTTTGCACAGTTAACAGGGTAGATTGTTAGTTGTTTTTGTATATTTACTCGGGTAGATGGTCAGTTAGCTGAAAGATTGAAACTACTTTTGCATATTTACTTTGATAGATTATCAGTCAGTTGAATGATTGAAATTACTTTTGATTTGAAATCATGTTGAACAATAATTTTGGGAAATATATAAATTACAGATTATCAGTCAGTTGAATGTTTGAGATCACTTCAGTATAGTTACTATAGAGGTTTATAGACTCACAGTAAGCTGAATGACATTAACCTTGTCCAGTCATCAGAGGAGGCTTCCAGATAGTCAGTTACTGAGTTAGCTGAATGAAGTTACATTTGTACAATTACCAAGGAGATTTATGTACAGTGAATGATTGAAGGTACTTTCATACAGTTACCACGGGTGGTTTTTAAATTGTCAATCAGCTGGATGTCTGAAATCGCTTTTATACCATCACAGGGGAGGCAGAGGAGCGGTCCATGATAGAACCTACTTCCAGAGAAAGTGCCAAACTGAAGGATCTCATAAAAGTGAGTCTTCTTTGTTTATGTGTTTCTGTATTCTCATTTTCTGTTTTTGTTTGCTTCAAGGGGGCCGGAATAGCTGAGTGGTAGAGCAACAGACTCGTGATCTTGGGGTCGCAGGTCCAAATCTCCTGTGGGCTGTTTCGGTACAGGGGAATTTTTCCCTTGGTTCTGACTCCATGTCCCATACAGTCCTTCGAATGAGACTATAAACTGAGGTTCCATGTGTGAACACACGCATAACATCTTACACAAACGTAAAATCCCATCACCAACTTTCGGACGAGAAGGCCAGTTTGACCGTTGGTATGGATGACACGTTACACATAGCATGCACCTTCCCCGAAGTTGGAGTATGGCTTCCTTAACGGCGGGATTAATCCTTGCCTGTCTATACAGGCAGTGTCCGCAGGAGTATCAGCATGCGTACGCAGAAGAAGTTTGCTTCAAAAGTAAATGTCATGATAGAAATATTGTTGGAGTTCTGATTTAGCCTTCGTATCATGTTCACACCCTCTTCCCCATTACTTCTATTCTTCCCCTTCCTCCACTCCTCATCTAGACACCCTCTCTTCCCCCTCCCTGCCTTCCGCTACTGCCCTACTTTCTTATCCCAAGGCCGCCAATCCTTTAACCTCCCTCCCCCCCCCCTCCGTTCACCTGTCCTAGATGATATTTCTTTGTTGTTTTTATTTTTATTTGAATTCTTTTATTTTGTTGTATCACAGTTGTTATGATGGTTGTAATCCAGATTTTGCTGGACTGGATCAATGATGAGCTCGCAGACCATCGCATCATCGTCAAAGACATTGAAGAAGATCTCTTTGATGGACAGATTCTCCAGAAACTCATTGGTGAGTATGCCTGGGGCCACTATGGCCAGGTGTAAAGGTAGGCGCGTTTTGTTGGTGTTTTTGGCAGGTAGCGATGAAGACAAAAATCATATCAATGAAATGAAAAGAAATGACATCTATGGACAAATGTGTTTTGTATGTGTGTACGCTTGCCCATATCAAACAAGAGTAAAAAAAAAGTATTATGTATTTGTGTCTGCATAGTACATGTGTGAGTGTTTTGTCTTTGGGAGTTTGCCAATCTGTGCGATTGCCCGTCAAGCAACCAAGTCTTAAATATATCTGAGCAAACTTATATGACTACAAGTTACATTTTCTAATACAGTTGTGTATTGCTGGAAATTGGAAATCAACTTGGTCTTGGTAACTTACTCCCAGTGAGAATATTTTAACGTGGTTTGCTTGTTATCTTGTGGGTTTTTGTTTCATCCGTCTCTTCTCCAGTTTTGTTTTAATCATGGCAGTAAATACACCTGTAGTTTGTGGAGTTCTGAACATGAGTATGTTAACTGGGCATTTCATATTTGAAGGGATCATCACTTCGTAGAGCTCACATCATCAGAACTGCAGACCTGTCGGGAGATATTTTTCACCCAATCCATCTTCCGTTCTGTAACCCTCCTTTATGGTCTGGAATACTCCTCTGTTCGCCGTTATGTTTTCCAGTTCACTTCTGTTGAATCATTTTAAGTCTTCTGTGAGGACCCTTTCATTTAGTCAGTAATAGGCTTTTTTTCTCTCCTTTTTTTGGTACTCCCAGTTCTTATAGAAAAGGGAGTACTTTACAATGGGAATGAAGAAATGCTGTCTGTGTGTCTGTCTGTCTGTGGTCAAAATGTGTTCCACTGGCTCCAGACAAAGCTTCTGGGCAGATCTTTCTGAAAATTTGTAGGGATGTTCATTATGGGTGATGGATGATGCCCGATGTTTTGTTTTGAAGGAGGGGGCGTTAGTTACCACCAAGGACATTGACAAACAAAGCACAGGACAAGACACGATGCATTTCGACCTCTTGGGTCTTCGTCACTCTTCGTTGTTTGTTTGTACTGTCCTAAATGTTAAATGTGATCTGTTTTTTTTTGCCTGAAGAAGACCTAAGAGGTCGAAATGCATCGTGTCTTGTCCTGTACTTTGTTTGTCAATGTCCTTGGCGGTAACTAACCCCTCTCTTTCTAAATTTTGCTTTGTTCTCCGCCGTCAGTCACTCCATTTTGAAAGTTTTGTTTTGGCTAATTTTTTTTACTAATGGCTATAATGGCCCCAAACGGTTTTTCTTCTTTATGGAATATCTTAGAAAGTAATGACATCAATACAACTGACGTCATAGTATAAAACTGCGTCAGTTTAGAAAAGACGTCACATTATTTTCAAGATAAACTGGGAGTACATTTATATGCTTTGCATCTTGTTTTACCTTTCAATTTCAGCACCATTTTGGAAGATGTTGTGGTTGCTTTTCTTGCATGTGGATGAGTTGGTTGGTAGATATGTGTCTTTATTTGTGTGTGTGTGTGTGTGTGTGTGTGTGTGTGTGTGTGTGTGTGTGTGTGTGTGTGTGCGTGTGTGTGTGTGTACTCATCCTTGTGTATGTGTGTGTGTATGTGTGTGGTCAACCTATCTTTGTGCAGTAAACACAGTAAGCACCCTGTCTTTGAGAGGGAAAGCCATTTCTTCATTGATCAGTTATAGTATTGTTTCCATGGTTATGATTATGTTTGCATGGTTATCATTGTGTTTCCATTGTTATGGTTTTGTTTCCATTGTATGATTGTGTTCTTCATATTTTTGTAAAATGGATTTTGATTGCTTTTGACTTCACAAAGTTTTTATTATTTTTGCTGGTCATTCTGTGATGTTTGTTTTTCCCTTGGGTTTGTTTTTTAATGTCATCACTTGTTATTTCATATTTCTTTTTCATGTTGTTATCATGTGTGATATGTTGTTCATTGTCATCACTATTTTTTTTTTTCCATATAATATTGTTATCCTACATCAAAGTTTACTGTTAATTTTCATATATCACTTGTTATTCTGTCTCCCTCTCTGATAAATGTTAAGTATGGTTTGTTATTCATTTACATCTCTAGTTATTCTATAATGATTCTTTTTACATTTGTTTTTATCAGTCATGGTTTGTTGCTCATTTTCATCACTAGTTGTTTGATGATATTTCTTTTTCCCCAATGGTTATTATCCGTTACGATCTGTTTATTGTCATTTCAAGTCATTCTGTAATATTTTAATTTCTCTTTTGTAATTGTTATAGTCGTCGGTTTGTTATTCATAGTCATCACATGTTAATGATAATATTTCTTTTTATAGTTGTTTATCAACAATCATGGTCTGTTGTTCATTGTCATATCTTGCAATCCAATTTCTTTTTCTCTTGAGTCATTATTAAGTATGGTTTGTTGTTTGTTGTCGTCTCTGGTCATTTTATCACTTTTTGGTTCACACTTGGGCCATTATCAGTCATAGTTTCTTGTTCTTTGTTATTGCTCGTTAAAATGACCTTTTTTTTTTTGGTCATCTAGTCATAGCTGATAATAATGATTTCTAGCTGTCTTGTCATCGAATGTAATTACTATTAGTAAAAAGTTTCCAAAATGACTGGAACATTTTTGGCGTGAGATCTGTGTTCAAGATGATTCAATAACAAAAGGCATCATAGCAAGAAACAGCTTCTCACTCACGTTACTCAAAGTGAATCTTTGAGTTTTCCTTGTTTCTGTCATCCAGTGTTTACAGTGTGTTTACAATGGGCATTCACTGATCTTGTGCTAATAAATTGCAACTGTACAGTTTCAGCCATAAAACATGTTAACAGAACAAATGATGACAGGGTTGAATTCTGAAGGGAAGAAGTAAGGGCTTTTCCAGCTGTTTGCTCACAGCACAGGCATGGCACTTGTCATGACAGAAAGGTTCACACTATGATGTGCAGAATGCCTAGCATCATCATCCACCTGCGGAATTCATGACTTAAATTGATGAAGGTGTATGGCACGGTCAGCTTCAACACCTGACCATTATGTTGAGTTAATGCGCAGGTCGGTCACCTGCTCAGTCTTGCTCATGAGGCCTTCTTGCCTATTTTGCTTTGTTTTGTTTTGTTTTATTCAGTTTGATTTTTTTTTGGGGGGGGGGGGTTTCATCTGGTTATCACTCCTGTGCACTGTAGTACTTTCTTACTTACTTAGGCCCATAGCTCAAGGGTGAGCATAGGCCATCGACAACACTCCGCCATCGCACTCGGTTCTGGGCTGCTCGCTGAATGCCTGTCCAGTTGGTCCCTGCCTCTTTATCTCTGCCTCAGAGTCTCGCCTCCAGCTGTAGTGTTATGGCTTAAAAGATGTGTTGAGTTTAAGGGGTACTTGACATGCAGACACCTCCTTGATGAACCTAAAACTGTGAACTCATTCAACTCATTGTCCATAATGTTGTCAAAGAATATGCCAGTCCACCCACTGAACTAATAGTCGAACTAAATGTATGATGCTTTCAAGTGATTGTCAAAGTAAAGAACATGCAGGTCCTTCAGCTGAACTAATGATATCCATATGGTTTTCAGAGAAATTGGCCAATGTTAAAGTCGAGGCGCCAGAAGTGACTCAGTCTGAGATTGGTCAGAAGCAGAAGCTGCGTGTGGTGCTGGACTACATCAATCGTATCCTGCAGCTCCCGCCTGTCTGGAACCAGCAGAAGTGGAGTGTTGATAGTGAGGGCTCTTTTCCTGTGGTCTGTTCTGTGTGTGTGTGTGTGTGTACTTTTGGGATTGACAGCTCTGATTATATCATAGGGACCATTTCTAATTGAACGAATTTTAAGATCACAAACCCTCTTTAGCTGATTATGCCATCATGGTGACAATCCTTATCTTTGTAACTGAGTGATCTTTTAGCTTGTGATCCAAGTTTGTAGAGCTATGTGTTGCTCGCCAGTCTGTAATATGTTGAGGAAAAAGGATCACGCAATGTGTTCTGAGAATTGTTAGGGTCCACACAAAGGGAGGTGAACGTGTGAAAGCTCTCTTGTCATAGAAATCAGTTTTTGACTGGTTGACAAACTGTCCTGCGATGGAAAGCAAATTGTGGTTGTTGTTGACCTGAATTAATATTCTTGACTTGTCAGTAAATATTTCATTCAGTATGGCCATAACATTTATGTACACAATGCTTTGTATCAAGAAACACTAACCTATTGTTCCGTCAAGTAAGAATGGCTATGATCATCTATGTGAAGAAAGAGACTAAAAAAAAAAGACACAGAGGTCTGTTGATTCATCCAGATGAAGCAGGACATTAGTGTCAAGTCTCTTTACAAATATATTTGTTTTGAGGCCATCACCAAAGGACTAGGTATTGGGGCGTTCAAAAAGCACATTAAAATTTTACTATCAGGATGCATGAAAAGATGTGTAGTCCCCCTTTCACAAGGGAGGCAAGTCAAGCTGTTAAAAACAAAAAAACTCATTACACTGATTTATGGCCTGCTCTGCCATGTGGGAGGGGAGAGGCTAGGAGGTCAGATAAAGAGTGCGCTACACCAGGCTTACCACTGGAAGTCTGGTTTGCTCCAAATTATGAAGAGCCCTGCGATGCAGTTTTCAAGCAAGGAATGACTATTTTTTGTAAATGTGTGTTTTTATGTTTTCTGTTGAATACTATTTGATGCTGCTAACAGCACTTATACATTACAACTTGAACTTGAACCATTGTGAGTTATGTGACTATAGAAGTACTCGTGTGACTTCTGCCATTGTTTAAAAACTTCAAGTGGGCATTTCTCAAATCTGCCATTTTGGAGATGAACCGGTGTGCCTCTGAAGTAGCGACAGAACAAAACAGAAATAAGCGCAGCCGTGTTCTCCCGTGAAAGGGAAGCAATGCTTGCAAGTGATGTTCTCATGGTGTCAGGTGTTCATTACCAAATTCTCTCCCATGTTTTTCTGCACCCTCACCCTTTTCCCACCAATCACCCTCAATCCTTGAATGGATGTGGTGTTTTGCCTTTCATTTTGTACACAATTGTGAATTCATGTGTCGCAGAGCAACAAGACAAATTGTAATATATATGTGGCTCCCGTTCGACCTTTGATGATTGTGGACATTGAAGCTGAATGTCAATGCACTGAAGTGGATTATGGGAGATCATTGCATGAGGGTGCGAGGCTTTCGCAGACAGACCACATAAGAACAGCTAATGTGATTTGACTGTTTGGTGCAGTCAGTATGCAGAAAAGACAAAAGTCCTGAGTGATAACGCAAGTAGTTCATGTCATACTACTGCGCTGGTGTTTTCAGGTGTGCACACGAAAAACTTGGTGGCCATTCTTCACCTTTTGGTGGCACTGGCTCGACACTTCCGTGCCCCTGTCCGTCTGCCTGAGAACGTTTGTGTCACTCTGCTTGTTGTACAGGTAGGTAGTGAGCTGTGTACGTGTAGATCTCGTGTGTAAACAGATGTTGCTGAGGTGTGTAAAACTCCAGTACTACAAAGTGCCACAGTTCGACCAGAACTATTCGTTTAGTTTGTGAAAAGCCTGCAGGCTGAAAAGTAGGCCAGCTGACTGTTCATGTATCCTTCATTCATTTACAGTTGTTTCCATAGGTGTGGAAGATATGGCTAGGCTGCATACGACGGGACTTGATTTAACATGTATGTGAGAAGAGAAGGCTGAAACTGTTTTGTGAAGATCTGAATGCAACACTGATATTTTTGTCAAGCATGGGAAGCTTTCTTTCTTTCTTTCTTTCTGCGTATGCAGGTCGATACTCCTGCGGACACTGCCTGTATAGACAGGCAGTGGAGTTTTGTGTGTATGACTGTTTTTTATCCCGCCATTAAGGCAGCCATACTCCATCTTCGGGGAAGATGCATGCTATGTGTAATGTGTCATCCATACCAACGGCCAAACTGGCCTTCTCTTCCGAAAGTTGGTGATGGGATTTTACATGTGTGCAAGATGTTGTGCATGCATTCATACATGGAACCTCGGTTTACAGTCTCATTTGAAGCGAGGGAAAAATCCCCCATGTACGGAAATTTGAACCCGCAACCCCAGGATCACGAGTCCGGCGCTCTACCATCTGAGCTATTCCGGCCCCCAAGCATGGGAAACAATATCTGTTTCTTTATTGTGCTGCATCACTTTCTTGTCACTTCAGATATATGTGTAACTTGAGATGTTTGAGGCGCTGCTTCTTAGTTCATGTCACCACATGACATTTTGTTTGATCTGTTGATCTGTGATTGGTTCTTGTATCACAGTGGAGTTCTCAACAGGATTCTTCCACAGACGACTCCTTTGTTGATGTGCAGTGCTTTACATGCACGCTGCACACGGTCTCTTGGTTTGTTACAGCCAAATGACAAGGTCCCCAGGCCAGCTGTCAAAATGCAAAGAAAGAGAAGGGTCAGCTTCTGTGTGGTTTGAGACTAGAAAGTAGGCTATCTTCTACTTGATGAAGTACATCCGCTGTTTTCTAGTAAATCCAGTTGTCATTGTACTGCAGTGTAGCACTGTCCTGCCTTCTGTTATTTGAAGTCGCAGGACGTCAGCTTCTTGACAGAAAATGTTTCGTTTGGCATCATATACTGTTCCATGTAAACCTCATGCAACCAACAGCAGCTGCTGAGCTCTTCAACTTCAGTCTGTAGCAGGGAATGCAAGGTCGTTTCGGATTCCGCATTCAGTGGCCAAACTACTTGCTTCTCACACCGCTGAGGTTTACGCGCTGTCAGTCTCAACTGCAGTGCGTTGTTGGCGCTATTTGTTTTCATCATTTTGTGGCTTCACTAACCTTCTTGTATTCTTTGCTGGAATGTCCAGGACTGATCTGTCATTATTCTCTTGCAGTTCATTACTCATTCTTGCTCCCCTTGGTTTTCTGTTGGTCTCCTCGCTTGGCTGAAATCCTTTGCGCTGTTCAGTATTCAAACAGGAATGTGAACCTGACCTAGGAGTCCACGGCCGGGTCAGTTTGTTATCTTGCCCTATCCTTAGGGACCTTGTGGTCAGATCCCCTGGCCAAGATTCTCAGGAACTTGGGGAAGAGTGTGGGAACTGGCCCGGGTATTCACTGGACAAGGAGCATTCACCCTTTGTTCCAAGCTGTCTATCTGGTGAAACACAATACTGGAGGGAGTATAGTAGGACAGATGGTGCGGTCCTTCCTGGTCCCTTTTACTGCTCACATAAGCGTATATTAAACAAGTGTATGTTTCGTCATCGAATCTTACTCATCTTGTGAGCAGGCAGAACCCCAACCTGTCCTCCCCTCCCCCACCTCCCACCCTCTCTTCTTTGCTTAGTAAAGATGCACTCTAGTCAGGATGGACACATTGTCATGTGATGGGTGTTCAGTCGTCGTTCTTTTTCTGACTTAGATAAGATAATGTTGCTTATAGCCCAGCCGACCGCAAAGGGCCACATCAGGGCTGTCACCACGTCATTAAAATCAACTCACCAGTCCTAAAAAAAAAAAAAAAAAAAAAAAACCAAACCTTTCACACATCTCTTTAAATGACATCGTCTAGAAATGTACCAGAAACTTTGTTAAAAATCTTTCTTCCGTAAAATCTTAAATCAGATGAAAAATGTTAATCTCTCTCAAAAACTCAAGGATCACGTCTGGCGGGACATCCCTGAACAGGATCTTCATGGACTCCGCTGTAAAATGTTTGTGTCTCACATCGTGCAAGTCCCAACACTCTAAAAGAACATGTTTCATTGTGAGTGGCGCATGACATGGAATGCACCACGGAGCTTCTTCACTCTTTAAAAGGTAGGAATGGGTAAAATACGAATGGCCGGTGTGCAGCCGGCACAGAACCGTTTCCTCTTTACGACCTCCCGACGTAGATGGGAGAAAGTCTTTAAGGTTTGGACGGATCTGAAAGAGTTTGTTTTTCTGACTTACTACAGTAGTGCAGTAGCTGGGGTGGTGAATCAGCCTACCATTCAGGTGTATCGGATACATTGTGTTGCTACACTCTGACCTGGCAAGGAATGAGATCTACTCTGATCACTGGCTGTCTTTGTTCAGGTGATGCAGTTCACCCCATCCCAGCTTGGTTGTCACACCTGCAGTCAAATGGGACGTCAGCCCAGATTTTGGTTTGGCAGTCTGACCACAGGTGTCTGATGCACCCTGATCAAGCCTTCCTCTCCCTCTCCTAAGGGTGCAGGACGCTGTGGGTATCTGTACAACCCATCTCCTGGTAATGTCAACTACCCTGAACCTTCAGGAATGAGCTCTAGAGTAGGATGGGGGGGGGGGGGGGTGTCTCTCAATGGGGCATCGGTTGGTGAGAGGTTTCATTTCTGCAATCAACATTTTGCCTTCCAGGATGGATGGGGCATGGTTTTTTTTTTCCGGGATCTTAGGATCCACCCCCTCCCCTTCTTTCCAAGAAGTTCTACAGTCGATTTTTTTTGTTGCGTCAGATCCTCAGTCCTGTCGCCATGATGAAACCCAGTCTTCTCCAGGTCTTGACAGCTGCCCCAAAGCTTCATCTGCGGCTCTGTGCCCTCTGGCCAGGTTTGATGCCATGTAACTTCATGGGCTGGACAGTGCTGGAGGGTGTGTTCTGGGGTCTGAGATCCAGTGCCACACAGACATTAGTCTGTGTGGGCAATCTTAATTCAGCTGAGGTGGCTCAGAAGTCGGCAGTGGCCAGTTCTCAGTCTCAAGAGGATTGTTTGCTGTTATCTCTGGAGCTGATGGATTGGATCAGCACCACTGTCTGCACCCAGCCTTCTCTTCCACTGGTTTTGGTCTTGGTTGTAGATGATAGTTCTAGCCTCTCTGTAGGTCACCAGGTTGCTGAACTGCTCCAAAACCAGTATGCCCCTTGGCAGTGACAGCCTGGGTGTGTTTTCAGGAATGGAGGGGATAGGTGTGAAAGGTAAGGAAAGCAGATTGTGGCAACAGACTGACTATGAGGCTGGCTTTTCTTCTCTTTCTTTTTTGTTTTTTATTTTATTTTATTTTTCAGATTTGGTTTGGCTTTCTTTATTTTCAATCCAATAAACTTGTGTGTAACAACTGAAGCAGTAGCATCTGAAACAAAATCTAGAACATGGCATGAAGTCTTAGGATAGGACATTAAGGTAACAAATACTATGTCTGAATATTGCTTACTGTATGCACCATCAGAATGGAAAGATAATTCTTTTGTTGTTGTTGCTGTTGCTGTTTTTTTCACTATAGAAAATTGATGGAGTTCTGCAGACGAGGAGAATTACAGAAGAAATCACCTCAACTAATGAGTAAGTCATACTCTCTCACATCTCCAATTATCCCAGAAAAAATGAAAGACTGTTGAATGTGCATTTTGTAGTCTGTGTGTCTCTGTTCAGAGCATGGTGTCAAGGATTTCTTGCATGTCCATGGATAATTCATTATTGGAAGTTGATCATATGTGTGTAGCTAGAGGGATAGGGGTGAAATGGGTCATGGATTTATAAATTTGAAGGTGATTCAAAATTTAGAAAGAGAACGGATTAATTACCGCCAAGGACATAGACAAACAGAGTACAGGACAAGACACAATGCATTTCGACCTCTTGGGTCTTCTTCAGGCAAAAACAAATAACATTTAGGACAGTGAAAACAAGGAACGAGAAACCACTTATCTTCTCATATTCGTGCACGATCAAAAGGGCGGCCGGATGGAAACGAAGCTACCCAGGAGTCCAGGACCTCGTTTCCGTCCATTTCAATTGTGCGAGAATATGAGAAGATAAGTGGTTTCTCGTTCTTCGTTTTCACTGTCCTACATGTTATTTGTTTTTGCCTGAAGAAGACCCAAGAGGTCGAAATGCATTGTGTCTTGTCCTGTACTCATGTTTGTCTGTGTCCTTGGCGGTAACTAACCCCCTCTCTTTCTAAATTTTGCTTCATTTTCCGCCCTCAGTCACTCCGTTTTGAGACTTGAAGGTGATCATTTGTTTTGTTGTTTTTCTGTTGTTGTTTTTTTTTTTTGGGGGGGGGGGCAGGGGACATGTTATTCTAAGAGGAGCTTAACTTGTTGAAGAATCTATGAAACAACAAACAACAACAACAACAGTTACATGTTTCTTTGCAGGTGTGTTTAATGTTTTAAAAAGAAAAAAGAAATGTTTGAAGCAGGACTTATTTTCAGTGCGTCAGGAAATCACAGAATCTGAACAAAAAGGGAACAAGCTGTGTCCTTTCCCTCTTTCATGTTTCAATTTGTCTTTGATTTAGTACACTTTACAGAAATGTGATCCAAGAAATCCTTATTGATTTGGAAGTCTGATATGTAGAACACATTGTGTGGTTTGCTGGGAGTTATGAGACAGCAGAGGCGTCAGACTTTATTAATTTTTTTGTTCTTTGTTCCAGCGACATCGGAGCCCGTTTTGGTAAGTTTCTAAATAACTATTTTTGTGTGTTTTTGTGTATTTTATGTTTAAAAAAAGAAGTAGCATTTTTGTAATTCTGATATGTGAACAGACTGATTACAGGTTAGTAATTGTATGATCATCAGCAGTTTTAATTCTCTTGATGCTGAACAACATACCAGCTGGGTGTACTTGTTTTGTTTTTTGTCTGTGTCTTATGCATACACACTTGAAAAATGCATGAACAGGTATGCATGCACGCATGCGCGCGTGCGCACACACATACACGCACGCACGCACGCACGCACGCACGCACACACACTCACTCACTCACTCACTCACTCTCTCTCACACACACTCTCTCTCACACACACACACACACTCACACACACACAATGCACACACACACACACATGCGCACAGACACACACACACACACACACACACACACACACACACACACACACAAACACACACACGCATACATACACACACATACACACATATGCACATACACACACACAAACATGTTTTTATTTTGTCTGTGAAACACATACACAAACACACACACGCACTTCCCACACACACACACACACACACACACACACACACACACACACACTGCACACACACACACACACACACACACACACACACACACACACACACACACACACACACACACACACACACACACACACACACTCAAAAATCTCTTACTTCGAAGGTGTATCACTTCAAAGACGGAAGTGGAATGTGTCTTATGTTATATTTAGAATGATTGACCATTGAGATCCTTTTCAATTTTGATGCTACCTGTGAAAAATGACATTGCTTATACTGATGTAGAAAGGTGCCATATATTCTCAGTTCATCACCGCCAAATATTGACCACAGTGTGTCCATAGATCATTACTGCGGTGATGTTTAGTCTTTTGGGTCACTAACGCTGACTGTAGTTGAAAGACATTAATCAATACAGTAACAGTTACCGCTGAGAGTAGAAGCATGTGAGAGCCTGGCTTGTGTTGTCTGTGGTTTCAGAGAGGGATGCCTTTGACACCCTGTTTGACCACGCCCCTGACAAGCTGAATGTTGTCAAAAAGGTGGGTAGACTTTGGTCACTGCAAACTCAGAATAAAAACACTCTCCGGGCCAGAATAGCTCAGTTGGTAGAGCGCCGGACTCGTAATCCAAGGGTTGCAGGTTCGAATCTCCGCCGGGCCATTTCAGTGCAGGGGGATTTTTCCCTCGGAGTTAACATTACCTCTGACTCCATTTCCCATACAGTCCTTTGAATGAGACTATAAACTGAGGTTCCGTGTGTGAACACACGCATAACATCTTGCACACATGTAAAATCCCATCACCAACTTTCGGAAGAGAAGGCCAGTTTGGCCGTTGATATGGATGACATGTTACATATAGCATGCACATTCCCTGAAGATGAGCATGGCTGCCTTAATGGCGGGATAAAAAACGGTCATACACACAAAACTCCACTTCCTTTGTTGGGTAGCTGGGGTTAATACTTGTCTGTCCATATAGGGAGTGTCAGCAGGAGTATCAGCCTGCGTACACAGAAGAAGAAGAAGAAAGCACACTCCCTGTAGAGACATTTTTTTCCTCTCTTGCCTGTACCTTATTGACTGTACTATCTTTCATTGCAATCATGCTTTTCACACACTCCCTGTGGAGACTCATTTCTCTCCCCACTTGCCTGTACCATATTAATAGACTATACTATCTTTCATCACAGTCATGCTTTTCGTGTGATGCGCTTTGTGGGCTGTGTTTGCTTTACAAAACCCAGTGACGCATTACAAACCCAACTTTCATGATGTGAAAACCAGAACTTTCATAAAGTTTTGTTGTTGTTGTTTCTTTGTTTTGTTTTACACATGACAAAATGAGACACAAAAGTTTCTGTTGGACCACTGACAACATGATACATGTCAGTGTCATCTGATGTCTCAGTGAGATTCAGTGTGATGGGATAGGTCTGACAGCATGATGCCTGTCAGTGTCATCTTTTGTTATGACAAGCGGCAGCGAATCAGGCAGGTCATCACTGATGACACAATGTTTGCCTCTAACCCTTCCCTCTCAGGATATACTTTTTCACTTGAAAGAGAAGAGATTGGAAGTTTTTAAACAGCTTCCTCCTGATTATCATCTGCACAATGCGGCAACAGGTGTGGCCCATCATGTTGGCTGTGGTGGTGCCAATGTGAAATGTGGACCTACTGATACGTGACAGGTCTCTGTTCAGAAGGGAAGCTCAAGACATTTCAGATGAAAGAAGAAATTTGTAAAAGACAACTCACCAGCCACTGTGGCATCGTGGTTAGTGTTGCATGATTCCTGGCTGGGAGGTTGTGGGTTCAATTGCTGTCAGAGCCTTTCTTCTTCTGCGTACACAGGCTGATACTCCAGCGGACACTCCCTGTATAGACAGGCAAGTGTTAAACCCATCTGCCCAACAAAGGGAGTGGAGTTTTGTGTGTATGACCATTTTTATCCGGCCATTAAGGCAGCCATACTCCAGCTTCAGGGAAAGAGCCTTTTATATGTGGGATTTTTAAGCCAAGACCAAATCAGAGTCGAGTTTGCTGTGGCCTTAAATGGGGAGACTGGGACCACACAGTGGCGTTCCATCCACTTAACGGATTGTTGCTCAAATTTCCCGACCAACACTGCAGGTATCTGTGTCTCTTGGGCCTGGTTCATGTTTGGATGTATTATGAAAGTAAGTGTATAGAGTACAGCCCTGTCATACAGTCTCAGACCAGAATGGAGCTCCATTGCATCGTGTTCATCATCCTCGTCCTTATTAGTTAGCACTAGTCCTTCGAATGAGACTATAAACCGGTTCCGTGTGTGAACGCACGCATAACATCTTGCACACACGTAAAATCCCATCACCAACTTTCGGAAGAGAAGGCCAGTTTGGCCGTTGGTATGGATGACACGTGACACATAGCATGCACCTTCCCCGAAGATGGAGTATGGCTGCCTTAATGGCGGGATAAAAAAGGGTCATACACACAAAACTCCACTGCCTGGCTATACAGGGAGTGTCCGCAGGAGTATCAGCCTGCGTACGCAGAAAGAAAGAAAGAAGAAGTTAGCATCAAAAGAAGTCTCAAGTTGTGTGGCCCGTCATGCCCTGCTCTCATGGTGACCTCAGTATCAATTTCTTCTCCACCCCTGTGCCCTTGGTGGATTTGTGTTGAGGTGGCCAATATCGGAAAGTTCATGGTGATTGTCGTGGATGGATATGGTGGTGCCGTCTGTTGATAGACATTCAATCATGCTGGCTCCATGAGTAAGCAATTATTGTCGTCAGTTGGGAACTTAGTGGGTGGTGTCCTGCAAATGTTGGATAAGAACAGGCATCGCTGAGCACCTCAGAAGTGACTCGGCAGCAGTGCATTGTCTCCTCTGGTGGTTTGCCTCATGATGACTTGACCTTGATTACTTCCTGTGGATTGCTTGTATTGGGGTTGCGGTGGAAAAAAGCTGGATGTGGCTTGGAGGGTGAGAGGGAATGAGCGGCATGGGGTAAAGCCACTGAGGTGGCACAGACAATGAAACAGCAAAAAAGAAAAAGGAACAGAAAGAACATTGTTGAGAACTTCTTCTTCTGCGTATGCAGGCTGATACTCCTGCGGACACTCCATGTATAGACAGGCAAGGATTAATCCCATCTACCCAACAAAGGGAGTGGAGTTTTTGTGTGTATGACCGTTTTTCATCCTGCCATTAAGGCAGCCATACTCCAACTTCAGGAAAGGTGCATGCAATGTGTAACGTGTCATCCATACCAACAGCCAAACTGGCCTTCTCTTCCGAAAGTTGGTGATGGGATTTTACGTGTGTGCAAGATATTATGCGTGCGTTCACACACGGAACCTCGTTTACAGTGTCATTCGAAGGACTGTATGGGAATGGAGTCAGAACCAATGTTAACTCCGAGGGAAAAATCCCCCTGTACTGAAACAGCCCAGCGGAGATTCGAACCCTCTGCCCCAAGATTACGAGTCCGGTGCTCTACCACTGAGCTATTCCAGCCCCCTCTTGAGAAAAAATTGGGTTTTGTTGTTGCTGCTCATCCCACATGGATGAGAGGGCTGCTTTTCTTGAAGTTCACAAAATTAACGCCTTTTTTATGGTGTTGCTGTGGACAAAGATCTAGTCATTTTAATTGGTTGTGTTGCTCAAAAAAAAAAGAAAGATAATTGAATTTTAAAAAGTGTTCTATTGCGGTATTATCAGGTGAATGAAGATGAGGTCCATCACACTGCTGTGTTTCCTTGTCATTGTTGACTAGTGTGTCATCTGTTACGTCAAAGTCAGAGGACTTGATCTCTTGATATAAGCAGTAAAGAAACACCGATGCACTCTGCAACACAGAGTACAGTGAGAGAGAAAGAGGGAGAGAGAGAGTGAGAGAGAAGACGGTGAGGGTTTGTCCATTAAGTCGGTAATACCAGCAAATTTGTCTCATATATAGCGTATAGACTGCATGTGTATATTATGCGATAAAAGGGATCATTTGTACAGTGAGCAAACTGTGCCCATTAAGGCTCCAGACTAGTATTCATGACTAGCGTATATCTTGCAAACAACATTTGTAAGAGAGATTGTGCCCTACAGAGACTGACTGAAATGTAGAACATCACAGGTGTCAGTACGTCTAAGGTATGTCTGTTCTGTTACTCTTGGATTCATTCTACTAGGGAATAGGGGAACTGAAATAATGCGCAACATGAAACGATTGAAAGGAAAGGAAAGAAACAGAAACTGATTTGCTCTGGACTGACGACATGACAGTTAACAATAGCAAATAACTTAATGCGACATTGATTTGTGGTTCACTGGGTTTAAAAAAAAAAAAATGTTGGATAGTTATAACCCATGTGCTGTGGTTTTGCCCTGTTTCAGACTCTGGTCACTTTTGTAAATAAACAGCTGGTGAAGGTCAACTTGGAAGTGACTGACCTTGACACGCAGGTGAGGTTATTAGCACTGCTGTGACATTCATGGATAGGAAGCAGAATGCATTGTAAGTGTAACACTGTGTGGGTGGATGGAGAGAAAAGAGGGGAGGGGGGGCGCAGATGGATGTGTCTAGAAGCAGTGCCAGCATACAGAAGCAAGAGACAGAAGAGAGAATTTTCAAGCAGAAATCATGATTTAGGGAGGAGAAAGGGAGTGTGGGGAACTGAGAAAGTGAACATTGGCTGCTTGCAGTCATTCATACATCATTGAGTCATTGAGCCGAAGTGATTGTTCTCTGGATTGACGCTGGTGGCGAAGTAGATGGTGACTGCGTTGATATCAGTTTGATGTGGGAGAGTGTGAAGTTGTTGCGTTTGTGGTGATGCTGTTGTCTGTATTGCTATGTGATTTGGAGCTTTTGTCATGGTGACTGGTGTTTCCTGTCATGTGTTGTGTATTGCGTTGGTTTTCATGATCATGGAGTTCATTCTGTTTTCAGTTATCCTTGCCAGTTACGTAATTTGTAATGCTATTGGATGCTTAGAAACGATAATGAATGAAATTTGTTTTGTGTGTTTGTAGTAACTGTGATGATGTTGTTTTCATGGAGGCTGTACTTGGCAATGACAGTTGCATGTATAACTCTCGCAGCCAGTTTTCCCCTGTGTAAAGTTCAGACTGCTTTCCCCGATGAGCGCACATCACCATAGTGTGGCACCACCCACTCAGTGTATATCTGCGATGCTTTTCTTTACCTATTAATAAGATTTTTATTCGTACAAACAATTTTGCTGAGGGCGACTTTCTTGTTGTCATAGCTTCTTATTGGTCTGTGTACATTTTTGCTGTACAAGAGACCTGGAATTTCATCCAAAAGGCATGATACTTAGGGCCATCCTTTAATCTTTAAATTCCCTTCTTTGTAATGTTCCTGGTTTAGCGATGTCAGTTGTACCAGCTGCAGTGTTCTGGCGTAGTATGCCTCATCTCAGAGCATTGGTATCCAAAAATGTGTTTCCTCCCACACTTAGACATATGCACAGTGTTAATGTTGATCATCAAAACTGACAAAATCTTGCTGCTGGCTCTGTCCTGCAATTCAGTGAGAGAGGTTCTGGTGATGTCATGGCTACAATGTGTACAGTCAAGTTTTGGCCAGCACCGGTTGCTTCTGTGTTGTTGTGATGGTCTTTGAGTTTAATAGCTTGTAGTTGACATTGCTAGCTGTGTTGATGATGGCTGTATTGTAGGTATGATGCTAGTTAGTAGTGTGAGGATTGCCAGTTATGACTGGTTGTCATGATGGTTGTTGCGTTTGTGGTTGATGTGGTCGTGTTGATCATTCAGTTATTATATCATTTTGATAATGACTGCTGTGTTGGTGTTATGATGTGGGTTTTGTTGATTATTGCTGCTTTATAGTTATCATATGATTTAATAATGACTGCTTGTTAGTGTTAAAATGTGGTTGTGGTGATGACTGCTATGTTAGTGTTATGATCTGGTAGTGGTGGTGACTGCTGTGTTAGTGCTATGATATGGTTGTGTCATTGAATACTGTGATAAATTATTTTATAGTATGATTGTGCCGATGACTGCTGTGTTAGTGTTATAATGTGGTAGTGGTGATGACTGCTTGATAGTGTAATAATATGGTAGTGTGATGACTGCTATGATAGTGTTATAATGTGGTAGTGGTGATGACTGCTATGATAGTGTTACAATGTAGTGGTGATGACTGCTGTGATAGTGTTATAATGTGGTAGTGGTGATGACTGCTATGATAGTGTTATAAAGTGGTAGTGGTGATGACTGCTATGACAGTGTTATAATATGGTAGTGGTGATGACTGCTGTGATAGTGTTATAAAGTGGTAGTGGTGATGACTGCTGTGATAGTGTTATAAAGTGGTAGTGGTGATGACTGCTATGATAGTGTTATAATGTGGTAGTGGTGATGACTGCTATGATAGTGTTATGAAGTGGTAGTGGTGATGACTGCTATGATAGTGTTATAATGTGGTAGTGGTGATGACTGCTGTGATAGTGTTATAAAGTGGTAGTGGTGATGACTGCTATGATAGTGTTATAAAGTGGTAGTGGTGATGACTGCTGTGATAGTGTTATAAAGTGGTAGTGGTGATGACTGCTATGATAGTGTTATAAAGTGGTAGTGGTGATGACTGCTGTGATAGTGTTATAATGTGGTAGTGGTGATGACTGCTATGATAGTGTTATAATGTGGTAGTGGTGATGACTGCTGTGATAGTGTTATAAAGTGGTAGTGGTGATGACTGCTATGATAGTGTTATAATGTGGTAGTGGTGATGACTGCTGTGATAGTGTTACAATGTGGTAGTGGTGATGACTGCTATAATAGTGTTACAATGTGGTAGTGGTGATGACTGCTATGATAGTGTTATAAAGTGGTAGTGGTGATGACTGCTATGATAGTGTTACAATGTGGTCGTGGTGATGACTGCTGTGATAGTGTTATAAAGTGGTAGTGGTGATGACTGCTATGATAGTGTTATAATGTGGTAGTGGTGATGACTGCTGTGATAGTGTTATAAAGTGGTAGTGGTGATGACTGCTGTGATAGTGTTATAATGTGGTAGTGGTGATGACTGCTATGATAGTGTTATAATGTGGTAGTGGTGATGACTGCTGTGATAGTGTTATAAAGTGGTAGTGGTGATGACTGCTATGATAGTGTTATAAATGTGGTAGTGGAGATGACTGCTATGATAGTGTTACAATGTAGCGGTGATGACTGCTATGATAGTGTTATAATGTGGTAGTGGTGATGACTGCTATGATAGTGTTATAATGTGGTAGTGGTGATGACTGCTGTGATAGTGTTATAATGTGGTAGTGGAGATGACTGCTATGATAGTGTTACAATGTAGTGGTGATGACTGCTATGATAGTGTTATAATGTGGTAGTGGTGATGACTGCTATGATAGTGTTATAATGTGGTAGTGGTGATGACTGCTATGATAGTGTTATAATGTGGTAGTGGTGATGACTGCTATGATAGTGTTATAATGTGGTAGTGGTGATGACTGCTATGATAGTGTTATAATGTGGTAGTGATGATGACTGCTATGATAGTGTTATAAAGTGGTAGTGGTGATGACTGCTATGATAGTGTTATAATGTGGTAGTGGTGATGACTGCTATGATAGTGTTACAATGTGGTAGTGGTGATGACTGCTATGATAGTGTTATAATGTGGTAGTGGTGATGACTGCTATGATAGTGTTATAATGTGGTAGTGGTGATGACTGCTATGATAGTGTTACAATGTGGTAGTGGTGATAACTGCTATGATAGTGTTACAATGTGGTAGTGGTGATGACTGCTATGATAGTGTTATAATGTGGTAGTGATGATGACTGCTATGATAGTGTTATAATGTGGTAGTGGTGATGACTGCTATGATAGTACAGCCCTGATGTGGCCCTCTGCGGTCGGCTGGGCTATAAGCAACATTATCTTATCTGCTATGATAGTGTTATAATGTGGTAGTGGTGATGACTGCTATGATTGTGTTATAATGTGGTAGTGGTGATGACTGCTATGATAGTGTTACAATGTAGTGGTGATGATAGTGTTACAATGTAGTGGTGATGACTGCTACGATAGTGTTACAATGTAGTGGTGATGACTGCTGTGATAGTGTTATAATGTGATGGTGGAGATGACTGCTATGATAGTGTTACAATGTAGTGATGACTGCTATGATAGTGTTATAATGTGGTAGTGGTGATGACTGCTATGATAGTGTCATAATGTAGTGGTGGAGACTGCTATGATCGTGTTATACTGTGGTAGTGGTGATGACTGCTATGATAGTGTTACAATGTAGGTATGTTGTTGACTGTCAAGTTAGTGTCATAATGTGGTTGTGTTATTAAATGCTGTGATAATTTATAGTGTGGTTGTATAGTGTGGTTGTGCCGGTCACTGCTGTTTTTTTGTGTGCTATAATGTGGGTGTGGTGGTGACTGCTGTTTTTAATGTTATACTGTGGTTGTAATGATGTTGGTTCCATGATGGAGAATGCCTAGCAATGCTGACGGGGATGTTGGTGTTGTGATGTGGTTGTATAGTTGAATGCTGTGTAATTTTATATAATGTGCTTGTGGTGATGACAGTTCCATGATGGAGTGTACCTGGTGATGCTGATGGGGCTGTTGGAGGGATACTTTGTGCCTCTTCACAACTTCCACCTCACTCCCACCAACTTTGAACAGAAGGTAGGTCATTTTTTTTTCTCATGATTTAAGTGCTGGCCTCATTTAAAGTGTTGGCCCTTGTCTTGTTTTGCTGAGAACATACACACACACACACACACACCACACACACACACACAACACACACACACACACACACACACACACACACGCTCACACACCACACACACACACACACACACGTGCACACACACACACACACACACACACACACACACACACACACACACACACACACACACCACACACACTCACACACTCACACATACACACATACACACACACACACACACACACACACCACGCACACACACAAACACACACACTCACACACCACACACACACACACACACACACACACACACACACACACACTCGCACACAACACACACACACACACACACACTCACACACACACACACTCGCACACACACACACACACACACACACACACACACACACACACACACACACACACACACACACACACACACACACACACACTCACACACACACACACACGCATAACATTTTCATGTTGTGTGGGAGATTTTTGTCCCTTTTGAACTGATGCAAATTATGCATTTTGCTCAAAGGCTTTCTTTTTTATTCCCATAAATGCTCTGACTAAATTGGAGCCAAGTTCTGTAAGAATCCAGCGGACATGTCCTTCTGTTGGTTTGGAGTCTTCACGCCAGTCTTCCAGCTTTGTACTTGATATGCCTTTTCTTTTGACGTTGTGACTGTTATGTGCTGTCTGTCCTTTGACGTTGCGCTTATTGTGTGTCCTCTTCTGACATCATTGTAATGTGGGTGCGGTGATGTCGGCCCCACAGTGGAGTGTACCAAGTGATGCTGAAGGGAGTGTTGGTGTTACAATGTGTTTGTGTTGTGGATTGCTGTGTTAGTGTTATATAATGTGGTTGTGGTGATGTCAGTTCCATAATGTGTTGTGTGTCTTCTTCTGACATGGTGCCTATTGTGTGTCCTTTTCTGACATGGTATCTGTTGTGTGTCCTTTTCTGACATGGTATCTGTTGTGTGTCCTTTTCTGACATGGTACCTGTTGTGTGTCCTTTTCTGACAATGGTGCCTATTGTGTGTCCTTTTCTGACATGGTATCTGTTGTGTGTCCTTTTCTGACATGGTATCTGTTGTGTGTCCTTTTCTGACATGGTGCCTATTGTGTGTCCTTTTCTGACATGGTATCTGTTGTGTGTCCTTTTCTGACATGGTATCTGTTGTGTGTCCTTTTCGACATGGTATCTGTTGTGTGTCCTTTTCTGACATGGTATCTGTTGTGTGTTCTTTTCTGACATGGTGCCTGTTGTGTGTCCTTTTCTGACATGGTATCTGTTGTGTGTCCTTTTCTGACATGGTATCTGTTGTGTGTCCTTTTCTGACATGGTATCTTGTGTGTCCTTTTCTGACATGGTGCCTATTGTGTGTCCTTTTTTTGACATGGTGCCTATTGTGTGTCCTTTTCTGACATGGTGCCTATTGTGTGTCTTTTCTGACATGGTATCTATTATGTGTCCTTTTCTGACATGGTGCCTGTTGTGTGTCCTTTTCTGACATGGTATCTGTTGTGTGTCCTTTTCTGACATGGTGCCTGTTGTGTGTCCTTTTCTGACATGGTATCTGTTGTGTGTCCTTTTCTGACATGGTACCTGTTGTGTGTCCTTTTCTGACATGGTGCCTATTGTGTGTCCTTTTCTGACATGGTACCTATTGTATGTCCTTTTCTGACATGGTACCTATTGTGTGTCCTCTTTTGACATGGTACCTATTGTGTGTCCTTTTCTGACATGGTACCTATTGTGTGTCCTTTCTGACATGGTATCTATTGTGTGTCCTTTTCTGACATGGTACCTATTGTGTGTCCTCTTCTGACATGGAAACACTTCACAGCAGACTCCATGAAAACCCTGTTCAGAGTACCTGTTTGATCTTTGAGTTTCTGAAAGAGATTGACATTTTTCATCTGATCTAAGATTTTACGGAAGTAAGATTTTTAGCAAAGTTTCTGGTACGTTTTTGGAAGGTGTATTTTAAAGAGATGTGTGAAAGGTTTTTTTTTTTTCTTTTTTTTTTTCTGATGACTTGTGAGATGATTTTAACGTGGTGACAGCCCTGATATGGCCCTTTGTGGTCGGCTGGGCTATAAGCAACATTACCTTACCTTACCCTTCTGACATGGTACCTGTGGTGTGTCCTCTTCTGATATTGCACTGTCTTTATTATTTTAGAGTATTTTATGTCCGCCCGGAATCAGTTTTATTGTGTTTATATGCCCATCTTATGTCAGTGTGTTCAGATCCCTCTTATGTGAGTGTTATTGGGTCTCTCTTCTGCAAGTGTATTTATGTCACAATTCCCTCAGTGTTGTAAACTTTCCACTGTCAGTATGTTTTGTGTTCATCTTCTGTCTGTGTATTTTGTGTGTGTGTGTGTCCTTCTTCTATCTCCTTTAAATGTTTTGTGTATCCCTGTGCTCTGAATGAGTTTTATCTGTTTTTGTTTGTTCTGTCAGTCACCTTTCTTGTATTTTTGTCCCTCTTCTGTTGGTGCATTCTCTGTCTGTTTTCTGGAAATGTATGTTGTGGCCCTCTTTTGTCTTGTCTGCTGTCACTGTGTTTTGTGACCCTGTTCTGTTAGTGTATTTTGTCTCCCTCTTCTGTCAGTGTATTTGTGTTCCTCTTCTATTAGCATGTTTTGTCATCTTACTGTGTAGTGTATTGTTGTTTGTCCCCTCGTCTGTCAGTGTATTTTTTCTTGCTCTTCTGTGAGTGAATTTTGTGTCCTCTTTTTTTTCAGTACATTTTTATTTGTCCCTCTTTTGTCATGTATTTTGTGCCCCTCTCCAGTCTTCTTGAACTGTATTTGTGTCCCTCTACTGTCCCTCTTCTGTCTGTATTTTATGCCCCTCGCCAGTCTTCCTGAAATATGATTGTGTCCCTCTTCTGCCAGTGTATTTTATGCCCCTCTCCAGTCTTCTTGAAATATGATTGTGTCCCTCTTCTGTCAGTGTATGTTATGCCCCTCTCCAGTCTTTAAAGTATATGTGTGTCCCTCTACTGTCCCTCTTCTGTCAGTGTATTTTGTGCCACTCTCCAGTCTTTATATGTATTTGTGTCCATCTACTGTTGCTCTTCTGGCAGTGTATTTTGTGCCCCTCTCCAGTCTACTTTAAGTGTATATATGTGTCCCTCTACTGTCACTCTTCTAGCTGTGTATTTTGTGCCCCTCTCCAGTCTTCATGTGTATGTGTGTCCCTCTACTGTCACTCTTCTAGCAGTGTATTTTGTGCCCCTCTCCAGTCTTTATGTGTATGTGTGTCCCTCTACTGTCACTCTTCTAGCAGTGTATTTTGTGCCCCTCTCCAGTCTTTATGTGTATGTGTGTCCCTCTACTGTCACTCTTCTAGCAGTGTATTTTGTGCCCCTCTCCAGTCTACTTTAAGTGTATATGTGTCCCTCTACTGTCACTCTTCTAGCAGTGTATTTTGTGCCCCTCTCCAGTCTACTTTAAGTGTATATATGTGTCCCTCTACTGTCACTCTTCTTGCAGTATATTTTGTGCCCCTCTCCAGTCTTTATGTGTATGTGTGTCCCTCTACTGTCACTCTTCTAGCAGTGTATTTTGTGCCCCTCTCCAGTCTGTATGTGTATCCATCTACTGTCACTCTTCTAGCAGTGTATTTTGTGCCCCTCTCCAGTCTTCACGTGTATGTGTGTCCCTCTACTGTCACTCTTCTAGCAGTGTATTTTGTGCCCCTCTCCAGTCTTTATGTGTATGTGTGTCCCTCTACTGTCACTCTTCTAGAAGTGTATTTGTGCCCCTCTCCAGTCTACTTTAAACGTATACATGTGTCCCTCTGCTGTCCCTTTTCTAGAAGTGTATTTTGTGCCCCTCTCCAGTCTACTTTAAGCGTATATGTGTCCCTCT